>JAODXP020000032.1:16328330-16335830 GCA_027497455.2 Sardinella longiceps | reverse complement strand
AGTTGTGCAAGAGCAATGCTTTCATCTTGTAATTGATTGTGTCAAAATTGAAGCTGTCTCGGAGAAACGAGGCTGGTGCTAGATTTACGACATGTATCACCTTTGCTGTCAACACACCCACACACTCACCCACAAGGTGCCATTCTTCATTTGATTTATGCAGATCCAGATAGATCCATATTATTCAATTCAATTCTAACTACCCATAATTTCTTTACATAGGCTCCTATAGGCCTATTGGAATGCAGATATAGCTTGCATAGCCTTTAGTTAGCCCACATAACAGTCAATTTAAATGTTATGCATTTAGGCCTAGACATATTTGCATTGCATTAATGTTAAGAGTGCAATGATCCACATAGACCATACCTCAACAATTGGACGTCCCCAGAACCAGGCCTAAGGGTGTGGTTTTAAAAACGAAACGATAAAACAAATTCACAAAAAAACATAGGCCTACATTTTATGAGCAGGTAGCTTAGATCTGATAGACCACTAAGAAAATCTTCTCGCCCGTCTTTTATTTTGTAAGGGATAGTTGGCACGCTCCTGTTTCTGTGAGAGTAAGTCTGGCGCCATACAGATAATTACAAAAGAACCTGTCATGTATTCAAAGGCCTGTCAGGGTGAAACTTTATGTGTAGAGCGGGACTTAAATACGGTTTTGCCCTAGGCGAAATCGCCAAATTTCATCCATATTGTTCCTCTGTTTACTAAATCAGTCCATTCAACCGTTTTAAAAGGACTTAGCTGCTGTATTTGTGAACATCCTCTAGGAATATAAATATGGTTTGAATGTAGGCCTACTATAGTGTTGAAGCTGAACAGCTATAGGCTACAGCTGTTATTGTAGGTCTAAATTGATATGGTAGGCTACACATCATCCATCACTCTTTCAAAGTGTATGTATAGCCTAAGTGAATGTCAATTATTTTAAAGTAAAGAAGATAAGAACGATAATGGGTAATTTAAAGTCATTTGATCTAATTCACCACGCCTGATTACGAAAATAAGCCTATGAAACAATAATGCCAGTAAGATTTCTACATTGAAAGTAGGCTACATTGTTGTGAATTATTATGGTTGTTTCATGCATTAACGTGTTCATTGTAAAATGACTTCACTCCGATCCTTCTGCCGCACTGCATGGATTGGGTGGTGTAGATTTAATTATAACTTTCCCTTAATCAACTTAAAAGTCTGTTTCCATTTATGTTTATGATTTTTTTAAGTTATGTTATTTTATTTTTGTATGCCTATAATATTCCAGTCAAGCTATACAGGCAAACTTCTTACTGGCAAAGCTCTCTCAAAAGTCATATGTTAACCGTTTTGACAACAAAATGTGCATAAAGAGCATAGACATTAGTTCAGTTTTCTTATTTACCAGATTATGGCACTCCTCTTAAAATAGATGTTTTATAACTTCATCAAATTGTGTCTATAACTATTTTATTAACACAGGCGGCTATGTCACCAATATCAATATGAAGCTGCTTTCAATAACATATGTTAATGAACTTAATTAGGCTTTCCCCTGGGTCTCGTGACATAGTAGGTCTGTGAAACCAATCAGCGAGCGTGCTGATGGAGCGCGCTGTGTTGGAGACATACCAGGTCAGAGTGCGTGAGCCACGTTCAATATTTTGAAGTTAACCAATATTTCACGGAGCGTATATCTCTTTTCCTCGCCCGTGATTCCACAAAGAACATCAAAACAACCACGGGAAATACAACATACCGCTTTGGAATACCGCTACGACCCTGTAATAAAAGTAGTATCTCTTTGAGATGGATCCGGTTCAAATTAGCTCTCGTCAGTGGTGAACAGTCGATGCAGCCCTCCTGAACCCGTTGGTTTTATGGACTTCACTATTAATGATGTCTATGAGCTTCATGCCTGATAGTTTCAATGCGCCAGATCCGTCCAAGTCAGCGTTTTTAGAGTTTGGTCACGGTCTCCCTACGCAACAGACGCAGCACTCGCCCGGACTATCACACAATATTTATCCCGTTCACGGCTTGCAGACCGGCGGACACCTGCAGCACGATGGCCCTTTCCAGTCTGCTGCCTACTCATACGGTCGTTCACTGGGTTACGCTTATCCCGGCTCCGTGAGCTCGCATACCCCGAATGCGTACGTGCCGTATCAACACAGCAACCAAAACAGCTCCTTGGCTCATGCGAAAGTGGAGGAGCCCGGTAAGTCTTTCAAATGCCACTATTATCTTGATGGTAATCGGAACATTTCTAAATAGGAAAGCATTGGCATACAGAAAAAATGATATTATTAAATCAGTCTTAAGCTCCAGTGATATAGGGCATAGGATTGGTGGTTTTCGGTTCAAACGTTGTAGTCATTTTTCCCCCAAAATGAAGGTTTGAGGCAGTGGTTTTGTTGGGTGTGCATAATGACCAGTCTTGGTGAGATTTAAATGTTTCCATAAAACCAGAAGCCAAGTGGAGATAGATTTTCTTTTATAATACTTTCGAAAATATTGTAAACAGGGAAATTACATGGATTGAAGCAAAGTTAACATGTTTACGACAGCATAACATTTTGTAAACAACTGAATGTGAAGTAGGCTATAGATTTAGACTTCGCTGAGATATGTGTTGTTGTTCGCGGTATGCTGGGCCCACCTTCACTGTTGACAGTGTAGCCTTCTTGTTACCTGTGTAATAACATTGACTGAGGGGTTGTTTTTTACATCAGCTGCTACCACTTGTACTTTGCATAATCTTTGCCTGTTTAAAAAAATATTTCAGGTGAAAGTGGACCAACATTGGCCACATGACACATTTGTCTATTGGATGAATTCAATCAACTTTATTATTATAATTTTAATACGAGTTTCGAATATTATTTAACATCACCCATAATATAGTAGGCCTAATCATAATCGACACAATATCATAATAATAAAATGAGCCCAATAATAGCCAAATAAATCTAATAATAATCATAGTTCTACTACTAATAATAATAACAATTTGTCAATTTAACGCAATTACTAATTTCAGTTTTAAAATGCGTCAGCAGCCAAACCTTAGGGCAGGTTATTGTGATAATAATAATAAAAATTAGGCCTTACATAGGCCTCAAAAAAATATTTGACAGCCTTCAGGTCATTACATTGACAGTTGGGCCTATGGTTTGCAATTATTCGTTGGTTTAGGCCCCATATAAGTTGTTATATGTAATAATGGTAATAAATGTCTACACGAAACCTAAGACCACATTAACTGAATGATAATAAATCCCCTTTATCTTATTGTGCTAGCTATCGGTGTCACATAGGCCTATATATCATGACCAACAGTCAACTGCTCTGTTTTAAAAATGATTTGTCAGACCTGTCCTGTCGCGAATTGATGGGTTCACATTTCAGATTTGTATAGACTTGATTGAGGCCTAATTGACTGAGTTTGTTTTTCTTCTGCTCCGCTCAAGAGCGCCAGGACAAGTCGACGGTCATTGAAAACGGGGAGATTCGGCTGAACGGCAAAGGAAAGAAGATTCGCAAGCCACGGACAATCTACTCGAGTCTCCAACTGCAGGCACTGCACCAGCGCTTTCAGCAAACCCAGTACCTCGCGCTGCCCGAACGCGCTGACCTCGCGGCCAAACTAGGGCTCACACAGACGCAGGTGAGTGATTCGTCAATCGCAACCATAATGTTTAGGAGAGTGTTTTTTTATTATTTATTTTAAAAAATTGTTCTGGCTGTGCTGGTGATTTTTCTTTCTAAAATGTATTGCAATCAGTTTGTTACATCAGTAGCCTAATATTAGTTAGGCCTATATTAGCCTACACCTGGCATTTAAACAGTTCCACAGTTAATCACCTAAATTAAATTTGAGTTGGATTTTATTCTTACATTTGAAATAAAAGGAGATTTCGAGAAGGGGCATATTAAATCACATTGCTGTTGTTCAAATCAGAGAGAGAGAGAGAGAGAGAGAGAGAGAGAGAGAGCAAGAGATACCGCAAGGCATATCCCAAAACACCTGTCTCATAACACATAGGCTTCCTTCATATTTACCTTGTGTTCACTCAGCGCTAATTATTTCCCATCATCCCCCTGTGCTCGGCACGTGTCATGAAGGTGAAGCTCTTGAGGTGGCTGCCTCTGTTTCCTCAGGACTTAAGCAGTGATCCAGAGGCCTGTTTTGTTGATTGGTTAAGCCCTATGTACTTGAGTGCACATCCCCATGAACATTCAGAGGAGGGATGGTTTTAACAAGCATTATCATTTAAACACACCATGATATGTAATTAGTCTGTGTGTGTGTGTGTGTGTGTGTGTGTGTGTGTGTGTGTGTGTGTGTGTGTGTGTGTGTGTGTGTGTTTGTGTGGTCAGTAGGCCTTTGTTAGGTGTAAGCATGCTTAAGAACTCATTTGAAGATTGGCCACACACACACACACACACACACACCTGCAGATTCGGGCTGAACTTTTCTGAGATGATTTATGAGGCCTTGAGGATCTTTCCATCAACTTGTTTGAGTAATCTATAAAAAAGGTGTCACATTCAAATCAACAGAACACACAACAGAACCACTATGATTCTGTTTTGATTGAATGCATAGATTACCTCCACAGGCTACAGTCCGTGTGAGAGAAAAGCCTCGCTTAGATGCTATTGTCTTGTTAACAAGTCTTTGAGCTGTTATAGATGGCACAGCCTTCGGGTGAACATAGTCTCTCTCTCTCTCTCACACACACACACACACACACGCACGCACACGCACACAGACACACACATACCAACACAATCCCATTTGTGGGATGTCTACACATGTCTGCACAGTTCACTTACACTGACTAGCGCAGGAAAGCCCTGTAACTGATCTTATCTACCATGACCATGAACACTACTAAATGTAAATGTGAGCTACAGCACACATAAAAAAAACAATGAGATCAGGCTAGCTTCTTCCAACAGTCTCAGCCTGTCCCATGCATACATTTTGTTTATGTACAAAGAGCAGTGAAATAGCGACTAATACTTGTTAATAAATAAATAAATAAATAAATTAAATGGTGACACTTTACATTACAGATTGGTGATAAGAGAGTATTTTTGTGTTAATGGGCTAACAAAATATAATTAATATTATATTTTACACAAAGTGAGTTGGGGGAAATTATGCGTTCGTAAGCTGTATCGTTCGAGGGAAGAAGCTCCTTAGTCAACAGAACCACTTTCCAGAGGTCAGCCTTTGGAAGACAGTGTCTCAGGGGTGCACATGTCTTTGATAATCCTGATCGCCATAGTCTGACATTGCCTGGAATTTATGATCTATAACTCTGGTGGATGAATTATTCTTTGCAGGGTGTTGTGTGATTTTATCCTGAGAGTTGCAGTTGCTGCACCAAGTATTGAATCTGACGTTCCCAGATTTAGACTACTAGACTCTATAGTAAAGTCATCTGCAGTTCAGTAGGGATTTTTGAAATTCCTTAGCCTCTTGAGAACGTTGTGCCTTTTTCACCATGGTGGAGATGTGTTGTGACCGTGAATTTCAGATATAATGTTGTTATTAAACTTTATGTAAAAGTACATTGATGTGTAAAGCATTGCCTTTAAATGTGTTACAAGAGCAAAAAAAATGCATTGCATCAGTTCACACTCTCTGAGATTACATGGAA
Organism: Sardinella longiceps; assembly: GCA_027497455.2. NCBI lineage: Eukaryota > Metazoa > Chordata > Actinopteri > Clupeiformes > Clupeidae > Sardinella > Sardinella longiceps. The sequence continues at coordinate 16,330,173 of JAODXP020000032.1, read as the reverse complement.
AGTATTTGAGGTGGGATTGTTTTTTTTTTTTTTTTTTGCATGCAAAAAGACTTGGGCAGAGGTATTAGTAAATGTGCCTCAGCGTGTGTGTGTGTCTGTGTGTGTGCATGTGTGTGTGTGCGTGCGCTTGACACATGAAACTCTCCGTTACATAAATGATGTTTCTTCAGAAGGTCTCACTGTTGCAGTTGTTCGTTTTCAGTCAACACCTCAGGTCAGTGAGGTCATGCCATGTGCCTTAGGTAATAGCTGTGGGTGATGATGCCTTGGAACCAGAGCTTTTGCCTGGCAACATCTTGTATTAGGTTACATAAAAACCATAGTTTCAGGCAGATGAATCTTGATCAATATGAACTATGACAGTTATTCATTTTGGACTCTAATCATGTCAAGTCTCTCAATCTCTGCTGTCTCAGCGGCAGGCTGGCTGGCCACAGGGTGGGTGGCTACGTGCGGGAGTGTTTTTGCGAGTCCATATAAAGTTATGCCGTAATCAGGCCTTCTTCTGAATCAGCGGAAAAATGATTTTTAAATAGAAACCAAGGGGACCTGACCCCCTTGTTTATAGTGTTTTGCACTTGGCCAAGACTTTGGAGTCTCTCTCTCTCTCTCTCTCTCTCTCTTTCTCTCTCTCTCTCTGTTTTTCACTGTGCGATTGTTGTTGTCATGCCTATGCATTGTTGCCCCCATAAAAGAATAATGGAGCATGTTCATAATGAACTGCAGAAGTATAGCACTTCTTAAACTGCCTGCACACACACACACACACACACACACAGAGGGGAGAAACTTGACCACTGTCATTTATAATCAGGCCTTTTGCTTTCCAGTATGTAATAGCTCAATTTTCTCCACAGCTTTGAAGACTGTTCAACTCTATGAAAATGCATTTCTGCCCAATATCAAAGTGAGATTTTACAGTGCAGATCTCATGTGGCCATGTGATAAATTGAATTCTTTGTTAATTGTCATGTGAAATCTCAGTTAACTTCATTTTTTATGAACATTTTGTTATTCTCCCTCTTTTTCTTTTGTCAAGGTGAAAATATGGTTTCAGAACAAGCGCTCAAAATACAAGAAAATCATGAAGCACGGTTCTACGGGGCCCGAGGGAGAGCATCTGCATACCACGCCGTCATTGTCACCGTGCTCGCCGGGGATGCCCCAGCTCTGGGATGTATCCATGGTCAATAAAACGGCACCTATGCATCCAGGCGGCTATATGAACAATTTTGGACACTGGTATCCCACGGCATCCCATCATCAGGAGTCTATGAACATGAACAGACCACCGATGATGTGACTGCGTTTTTATCTCAGAGATTACAAGTTGCTGTCAACAAGAATCCGGCCATTTTGAGTTTTTTGTTTTGTTTTGTTTTGTTTTGTTATTGTTTTTTTATCTATCTCACCTCTACAGAGTCTGTCTCACTCGTGGCATTTTTCTTATGTAAGTTTAACTTTGTAAATACATGCGTGCTTTCTTTTTGGTTTTGTTTTGTTTTTGAAGACGGTGCTTCTGGTATCAAGGTTTAATCATTTCTCACAATGACAAATATTGATGTTCCTGAGTTTGTTATAACGAAACCTTATAATTCTTCATGTCACGAATGATCTACTGTGCAATCTCAGCCATAATAACAATAAACCACCGTTTTTGTTTTCTTTTTTACATCACTCTGTATCTTGCTCAAAATCTATTGATACGGTCACTTCAGTCAACGATATGCCTCTGTGCCTGCACAACATTTATCAAATGATCTTTTCAAATGAGCTATATTAGCCTACCATGTTGCATATCTGCAATTTTGTGGAAAGTCTCATGATCAAAGTCCATTTTTAA
>JAODXP020000032.1:16310830-16320830 GCA_027497455.2 Sardinella longiceps | reverse complement strand
AGGCCTACTTACTTTTCACAAACTGGACAAAAGCAACTCATAAAAATATCCTGAATTCTCAAAAAATAGTTATGCACGTAGACCTCGTTTACATGTGCAGTAGCCTATTCGACATTTGATTTTTTTTTTTTAAGTGAACAAAAGACACAATTTACAACTTAAACACACGGAAGACACACAACTTTGAAGAGAATAGCTCATGTGTTCTTATGGCGGGGGCTGATACGCAAATATCCAACGCCAGTTGTAGTTCTCAACGGTAATGTGTGTTTCAACACAACATAAATAGCCAAGGGTTGAGATCATCATTTTTTCGCACTTAATTTACATGTGTTCTTTTTTTTGTTTGGGTCAGCTGCATCCGTGCCAACTATCTGGGAAAAAAACAAGACATGAGACATGTTTTTGACACGAGACCATCTCCACGTCCAGGAAGCATCTGAAATTATTGCACTTTGAAAGATGAACCTCGAGGCCTTCTGAGAACTTCCACTGTGTTAAAGAAATTGAAATATAAAATTAAATGCTGGAGAGGTTTTCCTCAAAGGCCAAAATTTAAAAAAAGAATCTCCGCATCAGTCATGAAAGATTATCTCTGGGGTGTTCCCATGTTGGTTTTTGAACTCACACATCACCTGCGTTTCAGCATGGTGTTAAGGTGTTTGGTCCCTTTTGACAACGACGCAAGATTATAAGCCAATTTTATTTTGTTCTATCACTGGATTTTTGGATGGTTTAACCCACATTTCTAAAGATTCACACAATACGCTCATAACGTTAAACAGGATCCTCGAGTTTTTCCTCTCATATTTTTTTTGAAAAACTATCCCTTCTACATCCACACAGGCAGAGGAAGAGTTAAATCACTCTTTGAAATGCCGCCAACCTCTTGTTTGCATCTCTTCTGACGCGCTTGTTTGGTATGTCGACGCACACAGTATGCGAGTTTCCCCGAGGCAAAAAAATCTTACTCTAGTACAGACATTTCTCCTCCACCCCCTTCGCTCCTCACCCGCCGTGGTCTTTCTTGTTATCTGGCAACCAAATACTAATAAAATCCAGTGACTCCACCATGTCTGCTTGCCTGTCGTCTCCTACGGCTCCCTTGCACGAACCACACCGGTACAAGCCTTGCGTAAGCAAAGCTCCTGTCTTAAACAGCAACAAAAAAAGACTCAAGTCTCAAATTGTCTATTGTGATTTGCCTGTTCTGCTTTGTGTTGCTGTGCCAGAATAAGGTGGGTTGTATGGAACAATGTTGGCATTACTCTAGCACAATACTATTTTTTTAAATATATATTTTTATACATCTGTAAAAATTACACTAATTATAACGCACTGTTAACGAGATATCTTCTTATTGATATACCTTCTAATGAGAAAGTTGATCGCGTAAAAATTAAACATTTCCAGACTGTGGCATATAAGAATACAGAAACCCCAGTGATAAAGTATTGCAATTTATTAATCTCGACAGAATATTAATATCAACAGAACTAATTACATGGTAATAAAAATGCTGTAAGTTCTTGTTTTTGTTTTGTTTTGTGTCAGAAGAATAGGATGTAGTGGTTCTTTACACACATATATACAACTTTCAACATTTTGTACAAATTTCTATAATTTATGACCTGAGATTCGCAGACACTTTTTGTATTTATTAAATTCTTAGATTTGTCGAAAAGCAAACATGATTGCATATCTAACAAAATACAATGCATAAAACAGGATCGATAAAATATAATAATTTAAAACCACGGCATTCTTCTTTTTTAAATATTACAAAACAGCCGACACCTCGTGCGGAGAGGGCACACTTTGAAAGGCCACTTGAAAGGCCATGATGCGTCACGGCCATGCGCATTCAAGGCACTTAAAGCCCACTCACGCTTGTAATATTCACGAGAACATCTCAGCTTATTTATGAACAGTCTTTCAAAACCTGCACCTCAAAACTTTTGTACGTGCGTGTCTGACTGTGTGTGTGTGTGTGTGTGTGTGTGTGTGTGTGTGTGTGTGTGTGTGTGTGACAGAGCGATAGAGGTGGAGGGATGCTGTCTCTGTGTGTGTTTGTGGAATCAAAAGTCTCTTTCTTTGACTGTAAACTTTACGGTATGAGTCTGTTAGTACACCGCTCCGACGCTCTGCTGTGCCGCCGAATGGTGTACAGGCCCCGGGTGCTGTAAGTGCGTGCCCTGTGGATACCAATGGTTGCTGTAATCTTCCAGGTGGTAAGGGGGCGTCGAGCTGAGGGGAGGCTGCGGCACTTGTCCTCGTCCCACGGGGTTGGCGTGAGCGTTATTGTCCCAAATGGCAGGGGATGGTGGAGAATTACAGGCCATAGAGTCGCTGGCATTCGGACTGTGGTCAAGAGGAACCTCTCCGTTTTTGTACAGCTTCTTGAACTTGGATCTCCGATTCTGGAACCAAATTTTGACCTATTCGTGTAACAAAAATATAAAGAAAAATTAGGCCTATACTTCTACTACAAACAACCACAGTCGCACATTTACACATGTAATACCATAACATGCTTTCTCTTTCTTCTGACCCTCGTTTAATGTGCCCTATAAGCATTGCGAAATATTTGATATATAAAAAGAGTACATGAAATAGCCAAGAAACGGTAGTGACTGTTGTATTGATCTTACCTGAGTTTGAGTCAGACCGAGTTGCGCCGCCAACTCCGCCCTCTCGGGCAGCGCGAGATACTGCGCCTTCTGGAAGCGTCTTTGCAGGGCCGCGAGCTGGTAACTGGAGTAGATGGTCCTCGGCTTGCGAATCTTCTTTGGTTTGCCATTGACCATCCGAACCTCTGTCTCTACCTCTTCCTTCACTGAAAAGTGCAAAGTTTCAAAAGTTGGCTCTCCGTTGCACAAAAACACAAACCAATTGTTTCTTGTGGAAGATTATGTAACCTACTGCTATAGCGTATTATATTATCCATCTCAATTTGTTCTTTAAAACATCCAACAATGTACCATTAGGCCTACTAAAAATAACGAAAATTAATGTACAATATAATTGTTTAAAAAAATAATAATGTAATAGTGTAATCCAAACAGCTCCACAGAGAAATGATCTACTTGGACAAGCAAGACCTTTACTGTATTCATTCTCACATAATACTGTACACACGCAACAGTGATTTTCTTTAAATATAATCACTATAATATAAATGCTAGACTTCTTACATGACTAATTATTTGCCAGTATTTATCCATTTTTATATACAACGTTGAATATACTATCAATTAGGCCTACTAATGTAGGAGTTAGTAGAGATCACCTAACATTTACTGAGTGTAGATATCTAAGTGTCTTATTTACGTACAACATGTACTTAACCAAATGCATAGTGGCCTAATATAATTTAGGGCAAGTTGTATCAGTCCAAATTATCAGCTCTAGTTCAGTGGCCTCCGACAGTGTATCTAATATCGAATACACAACTACAGTAGGCACCTGTGATTCATTATCGTTTTATTGCCATTAAAAACATCGTAATGGTTTTACTGCCGGTCGAAACGTGCGATTAAAACCATAAGTCAACCTTGTCAGCAGAGAATACCGTGAGTCTTTATCAGCATAGGGCGTTCATAGTAGGAAATAAATACATTGACGGATTGCTGACATTGATGATCTCCATTATAACGACATAACCTGAGAAAAATAAAATAAAACTCAAGAAATAGGGCTCGAGATTTTTTGAATAAGTAAATACAAGCGTCTTCAGAATTTCAAATACATATAAATGCTGTACTTGATCGTGTTGTCTAGCCTATGGGGCAATCCTAAATTGGTGCATTTCATATTTTACAGAGGAGGACCTGAGATACGCTGCCTTTCACAATATGGAAAGCAAAACCGAACATTATTATCACGTACCGAGAAACCTTGCTAACTCCAAATATGCACTATTTTAAACTTTGGTTGCGCGTATGGACTTTCAGATGCAGTAGATAGACGATGTTTTGCACTCACCGAGTGCACTCAGGGCGAATTTCAAGCACCCGGGAGAAATTTCCTCTTACTGTTTCGTGAACCCAGAGAGCAATAAAAATGAAAATGTAAATATATCTTACCTGCAGTTTGAGGTGGAGTCTGCAAGTCTCGGTTATAGTGTCCATACTGTCGGTATGAATTGCCATAAGGGTACTCTGTTTTCGTTGGATAGGCTCCTGTGGCGCCCATTCCACCCAGATTAAATTGGTGATAGGAGTTCATAGACTGAGCATAGGGTTGACTTTGGTAGTATTCATGGTGGTTGTGGGTTGTTTGCCCACTGTAGTAACCCATGTCCGTTGCTGACGACTCAGGGAGAGTCGGAGAGTCCTTGGATGTCGGGTGGCAACTCATAGAGCCCGGAAGGTCAGTTAAAATACCGGGAATTTTCTTGTCATAAACCGGTCCACTCATCGTGGGTGGTAGACCACAAGAAAAAAGGCCTTCCACTGTAAACTCCTTGTTTGTTGGTAAAACTGCAGTGAGAAAAGTGAAACAGTAGAAAACTGCTGTGTCCCTCTTTTTAAGAAAATCCTTTCAAGACACACTCCACTGGGCGATCTGTCCTGCTTGAAGCACTTCGGCAATGGCAGATCTCAACTTCGCGAAACTCCAAATTATAGGACAACCGGGTGGATAGCCTACTGCGCTCCTATTGGCTCATCGGAGTCCCTTTTTTCAGCCTTGCCCTCAAGGCGAAAAGGCGTTTGCTGGGTAAAACTCACCACCTAGCGTTTGGTGAGAGTCTCTTACCCCTGTCTCTTCTTTCTAAATAGAGTTTTCTAAGTAGCCTATGTTTAAGGGAAATATCCTAACAGTCCAGTCTTTACACTGTTTAGGCTTTGTCTAAATACATGTCGGCTGTGAAGTTAAAACAGTGCATCACAAGGAAAACTGATGTTTTTTTTTATAGGAGAGTAACATTTTCAAGTTAGACTGTGTGTAGTTTAATTGTGTTAGACTATATCTTTACGCGTAAAAAGACGACCGAGGTAACCAAGCTATCCTAACATCTTGGCAGTTTAGCCAGACAGTGTAGACATGTAGACAGGCTGACAGCGGCATTTGAATACCCATAGCCAGGTTCCATTATTATACAATCTGTCTGTGTTGAGAATGAGATGGGTTCGATAAGAACATCAGTCCCCTAGATCGCCCCGGGGGGAGTCCTTTGTGTTGGCTGTTCATTATGGTAAGGCGTGGCACCGCCGGCGACTTGCCCCCGAGCGAGTGACCCTTTCTTTTTAGAGTCCATTTTAAAGCTCGTGAGCTTGTGACCCGCTAATGGCCACTTTGAGAGAGAGAGAGAGAGAGAGAGAGAGAGAGAGAGAGAGAGAGAGAGAGAGAGAGAGAGAGAGAGACACAAATGTCATCGGAGAACAATTGCAAACCAGCAGCCTAAATGTCATTACTTCACTTCTGAAGTCGAGCTGGCTATCTGTCTGGGCCTCACACACCTTGACTGTCTATTTCAACTGTCAGATGCCATCAGAATCTGATTACTGATGCAAAACGACTTCACACTATCAGCCTTAAACCAGAGTAATGGTGTCGTCCGAAAGGCCTTTGATCTGATTGTGTTCCCGTGGTTTTTGATTATTTATTAGCCCATAGTTCATGCCAGCGCATTCTACAACTACAACTGAACCATTTGAGAGTAAGTAGGCATACGCCTGTTTAACATGAAATGCATAGTCAACCAGAAAGTCTCAACAACTCCATGTTTGGTCACACTGATATGCAAGTCCTTTTTACGCACGGTTCGATAGCTGGTTCATAGACATTATCCTTTTGAGTCTGCTGCCATCTAGCGTTAAACCTGTCTCTGTATTTTATCAGACTTTTTATGTTCAATGTCCATTGGTTTTACGACTGGTGTAGGGTAAAATGTTTTACTAAAAGGTAATCCCCACACAAACTTTCTCAGCTGTGTTTTGCACTGCAACACTTTTTTATATCACAAGTTTTCTGAAATGCCATTTATAAATATGTAAATGAGGTATCATACACTTAAATATCTACAGTAATTATATGAATTTTGGTCTGTTATTATATAATATATAATAATATATATTATATTATATGAATTTTGGTCTTGAAAAGGGTTAAAAAGCCTAACCTTTATGTTTTCTAGAAGCCTACACCTACACCCAGTATGTGATTTAATATGCACAGTGACAAGTTCCATTTTCTTCTACTCTCATGCAGTAACTCTATAGTATTTGCACTGTATTTAAATGCACTTCATCCCAAATATTTCTGTGTTAACATTTTGTTCATATTTAGCATATAGTTAGACTTTTCACTAAAAGTTATGTTTGGTAGAGGTGCAATGTAAGCCACGGCCTATGCAAATGATTGCATATTTTAGTGGATTATGGTCCCTCTAGATGTATGAACTAAACTATTTCAGACAAACTGCAATACAAAAATAGTCTTATAAGGCCGTAAAGAGATGTGAGAACACAAAGCATACCACCAATGTAATGCAATGGGCCATACTGCCCTCAGTGCGTAGCGACCAATCCTCTGGCTCATGGACTGCATTGTGTTTCCAGGTTTCCAGATTTCCAAATTGAGGTCCAGTACCTAGTATGGCAGACAGCATGCATAAACATCTTAAAGGTATAATCCGGAGTGAATCAACACGAAGCCGTGCTGTTTTATACTGCTAAGCGTTACTGAAAGTCACCTCAATGATCGAATTTTGTGCATCGTAGACCGAGTTTGCGAAGACGGCAGCTAACACTAACTGAATGAGGCATGTCAAGACTGAAACCTAATTGATTTGCTTGCGTCTTTGTTGATTCACTCCGGATTTTTCCTTTAATGATAGTGATAGATTTATACTGCTGTTCTGTTTCAAGTAGGCCTAAATGTTTGGAAATGGGTTCAGTAGGCCATAATGCCTTTAACTGTTTTCAGATAGTTTAATGGTTTAAAGGTTTTGTTGCATAGACAGTGTTCACCACAATGGACAGACAACTCACTCTGATATCTTTACAGCAATACTTCATGAATCTGCCCAGTGTTATCCACTCAAGTCAAGCCTCTGCTCCTGAATCCTCATGGGATCATGGGGGCCCCCTGGTGGGCGTATTTGGGAACATGACTACAGTTGGGCCACCTGTTGTGATGGACCAAATGGACTGATGTAATTCAGTGGACATGGATATGTTTCTGGTGGCGGTACGCACCGCACACGGGTCTCTAACCCGCCACCCCGCAAGCTACAAACTCCTGGCGTGGGAGTGGGACGCTCTAACCAACTGAGCCAAAAGCCTGAGCTTCTAACTCAGCGTGTTAGAAGCGCCCATGGAATTGGGTGATGAGGATTTACACGTACTACGCCGAGCTAGCCGAGCTAGCCAGCCTCCGTTACAGATAGAATGTTTCAATAGAGATATCCAGAGTGATTTAATCCAAAGCCTTGTTGTTTCAGGTCACCAAGCGCTGTCTGTAGGAGAAATAATCAATTCACCTTTTTCACCTGGCCGCCATATTCCGAGCGAAAACGAGGCACGGGTGGTAAAACTAGAGGAAGTGCCGACGAAACATTCATTTAATTCAATTTAATTTTATTTGTAGAGCACTCAAATACAGTGCATTGTCTCGCGGTGCTTTACAGACAGTATGGGAAGCATCCATGAGAAACAGGGGCAAGGAAAAACTCCTTTCGCTTTATAAATATAATAATTAATAATTTCTCACAGATGCCGGACAGAAAATCTACTGCTGGTCCCCTCTCTTACTGTTGGTCAGGTGGAAAGTTGGGCAGATGAAGGGCATCCCATCCCCAGAAGCTACTTCTGGGGAAGTTTTACCACCCAAGCCTCGTTCTAGTGCCTCATAGTGACGTAGGTGAAAAAGGTCAATGACGTGGAAAAGATGGACCATAAACAAACCAGCAGCTAATGTAAACTGAATTGGGCATAGGGAAATGGAAGTAAGGTACTGTCCCCTGTTCAGTTAGTGGTAGTTGCCAATTCACTTTTCAGTTTGTGTGGTATAAAATTTTCCACATTCTTGATCCTACCAACAGCAATCAGTGACCTGAAACAACAGGACTTTGGATTGATTCACACTGGATTTCACCTTTAAAGCATCATTACTACTGGGCAATTGTGCATGGGGACCCAGATTCCCAGTCCATTTCCCCGTCCAGCCTGCAGCCATTTCCCATTCTCACCCATTTTTCTCTCCTGCTCACCTCCTGTCTGTCTTCATGATCTCTTCACAATAAAGGCCCAAAAAGTAAATAAATGGCCGTTTCTGAAAATGCCTACTTGACTACTACATTCTGCTCATATACTGATCTGTGCGGTGCGGGGCTTTAGTCAGGTAGAGCACCTGCAGTCATGAGGTTAATGAGGTTCTGGTCATGTGGTCAGTAGGCCTTTTCTGCTGCTTGCATACCATGCTGCATACTGGGGAGTAGTATATGGGGCTCAGCCACTCAAGTACAACACCTGCAGCTAATTAGTTAACTGTGGGAAGCAGTAGTGTGTGCTGCACTGTGTGCTGGGGCACAAGCAGCATGTAGCACATGTAGCATAGCAGTATGCCATTACGGAAATGGCCACCACTGATCAGGTACTAAAAGAGAGAGAGAGAGAGAGAGAGAGAGAGAGAGAGAGAGAGAGAGAGAGAGAGAGAGAGAGAGAGAGGGAAACTTAGTCAGGCTTAAATAAATAACCTACTTTATATCTAAACTGTCATTATCATTGACTGTTTATTAAAACAAAGGATTGTTATTCTTATTTCCAATGGCTTTACAACACATTCTGTCTGTCTTTTTGTGTTACGCTGCTTTTGGGACAAATGCATAGGCAAAAAAATGAACTAGAGTAAGAAGTTTTTTAATTTTCACACCATGGCAACATTAAAGGGACCCAAGCCAATGTATATATATGGTTAATTTATCAATCTTGTAATAATCACATTAACAATGTGGTGAATGTGGCTCACTCGGTGAGAATGTACTGTACAATGTATTTTTTTTTTCTTGTTTTGTTTTTTTTTTTTTTTTTTGTAAATATCCAGCACATGGAGATAAAAACAGATTTTTAAAAAAAAGGATTAAAAAAAAAGATAATTAAAAAAAAAAAAAAAAAACTGTCCTGCCCAGTGTCCTTTTAATAGTACTTTGACCCACACAAAGGATGTTAAGAAACTTGCATGCTTTGGGGTTTAAATTATACCATTGTATCTAATAATTACTGTATAATGGTTCTGGAACTACAGACCATAGATATATTTCTATGGTATAATTCTGTGCTACAGACACTGAATATGATGTAATAATTACTGAAATCCAACAGATGGCGACACTAACATGTCACGTATGCAACATAGGTCTCTATGCTTACATGGTAGATGCCTGTAGCTGCTGCAATTTAGAATGCAGTAGAATAAGGGAAGTAAGTAGCATAAATAAAAATACTTTGACTGGTAGTTGAGGGGCAGACTGGTAAATGCCCATGGAAAACAACAAAGGAAACTAAATCAAGACCAAAGACCAACAAAAACATAAAGAGATATTCAAGGTTTCAATTCAATTTAACTTGTAGAGTGCTAAATACAAAACATTTGCCTTGCGCCAAATACAAAACATTTGCCTCGCTTTTCGCCATCTATTTATGCCAAACTGATACAGTTTTAGTGAAAGCACTTTTAACAGCGATAAAACAACAGTGAGAGAGAGAAAGAGACTTGAACAAGTACAAGCTTGTCACCAACCTTTAGGTGAGAGCATACACTTAAGGAAACATCTTCCTCTGTAGAGTTAACAGACATGAAACACACACACACACACACACACACACACACACACACACACACACACACACACACACACACACACACACACACACACACACACACACACACACACACACACAATACCGTAACATAACCTCACACAAGTTCACACAGCAACACCTCTTGTGCATACACAACACACTCTTTCTCTTTCACCCTGTTTCACTAGGGGAAT
>JAODXP020000032.1:16295830-16298330 GCA_027497455.2 Sardinella longiceps | reverse complement strand
TCATCTCCCACGATCGGAACACTACTCGAACTACTATGGCAGTGACACATACTCTGATCGAGTGTGAACTGCCTAAATTTCTCCGATTTACGTCTGCACTTTGCTAGCGGCATATTTAGCCATGTCATTAGCTTTCTCTACTTCTCCCTTGGCCATACCTATGAATCTATGCTCATCTCACATCCAAAGTGACACACTGCCACCCTCAGGATCAATTTGGAACAACAATTTTCGACGGAGAATTCTGATATTTACAGACAAGGTTCCCTAGGTCTTTCTGCAGCCCTCCCCATTAAAAAACGCAGTTGACGTCTAAAGACGTCATTGGCAGTGAACGGCAGTATTTCAGTTGACGTCTAAAGACGTCATTGGCAGTCAATGAGTTAATGATAAACAATGAATTCATGCTAATACCTGATGAGTCATTAGATATTCAGAGATGAAGTAATGCATGAATCATGAATGAATCATGAATGAAATAATGCATGAATTCATGATAATTCATGTACCCTTACCGCAAAGTGTTACCGGTATTTGCTAATAATGACAAATAAAGTGACTTATCACATGAATTGAGGAAGTCATACATGTGGTTACCTGGCTAGCCAGGTGCCTTCCTGCTACCCTGACTAACTACCTCTATCTCTGCCATTCACAAGTCATTGTTTATCCTAGCAGGCACTTGATTCTCCAAATCAAACTAGGTTATCAGTGTTTGCAGACTGTGGGAACACTTCTGTCACTGCTGTGGAATGAGAGCAACAGTCTGCCTCTGCCTCTGCCTCTGCGTCTGCACTCGCATTGTTCTCCAGAGTTTCGTTTTTTGTCTCGAGAGCTTCAAGGGTAAAGCATTGCAGTGGGGTCAAGGGTTACGTTACAGCCCTGGAGTGAACATTCTGGAACATTCTGGAACTCGGAGAAATGGAACTAACTTGCACTAAACACAAAGAGAGCCTCCACAATAACTACCGATAGCTGGAATTGAACACCAGTGTATTGTGTCTGACAGTGTGTGTGTGTGTGTGTGTGTGTGTGTGTGTGTGTGTGTGTGTGTGTGTCCATCCGTTATGACTACCAGTGAGGGTCACAGGATACTGTTGCAAATGTTTAGATTTTTTTGTTTTTTTATCTGCCAGTAAAATGCTTTGAGAGTTGTATGGGATTTGACATTCCATGTTCAAGACATGGTTAAGGCATTGCCCCCCTTTAGTCAGAGTACAAAAACATGTTGTGGTTTGTAATACCCATGGAACACACATATTTCCTCCTCCCAGAGTCCTGCCCCAACTATAAAGAAAGTTATCCAACCCCTGGCTAAAGTTTTTTTTTTTTTTTTCTTTGTCTGCTGTTGCCTTGGGTCTTTGCACGAAGCCATTAAAATCTAATTCCTCTGAGGGTTATGGGTATGAGGATTACAGGCAAGCAGGAACTAGGTAAGGAGCAGGACCCCCCATACACACACACACACACACACACACACACACACACACACACACACACACACACACACACACACACAGCACACACACACATACACACACACACACACACACACACACACACACACACACACACACACACACACATAGCACACACACACACGCACACACACACACACACACACACACACACACACACACACACACACACACACACACACACAGAGAAACACACACACACACAAACACGTATATACATACCACCCAGCCATATCGTGTATCACCCCCTCACCCCTTTGTTCTGTATAGTTTTTGATATGTTTAGCACATGCTGGACACAGGGAGATGTGTGTAGGACAAAGGAGTGGAGAGGCCTGGACACATGAATGCACCGAGCTGTGATCATGTGAATAGATGGAGAAAGTGCACAGTTTTTTTTCCTTTTTTTTTCCCACAAGTTGTTTCATATCTGGGCTATGGCCATGAAATTAGTAACAAGTTTGTCATTGAAAAAGTGCTGCCATTGAAATTTTTGGCATGACACCATGTGAGACCCGTCTATTGCGTATGCCCATTGCATATATCCACAATTGCAGTGTGTGTGTGTGTGTGTGTGTGTGTGTGTGTGTGCATTGAACAGACTCTGATTTCGAGTTGCACCTTGGCCAGAATGAAGGGAGTAATTCTGAAGCCAGTCATCTTCACACTGTAAAGAACACACAACACAGAGACACACTCTCCAACAGCTCACCTGCTGGACACTTAGGACTTAGCAGCTACCTGACTGACTGACTCTCTCTCTCTCTCTCTCTCTCTCTCTCTCTCTCTCTCTCTCTCTGTGTGTGTGTGTCTGTGCATGTGTGTGTGTTCCAACAAGCAACAACCTTGTGTTGTTTAAACAGTGTTGAGATTTCTTTTCTGTACAGTTATCTCAACATTTTTGGCATTATTAGTTCAGCTATTTACTTAATGGTCTCCAAGGTAGATTGTTCCTACAGTGTAATGGACCTGACTAGACTTGTGTGGTCACGGTTGATTTGAAGTATCAGTCAGACTAAGAC
>JAODXP020000032.1:16288330-16290830 GCA_027497455.2 Sardinella longiceps | reverse complement strand
AGAGAGAGAGAGAGAGAGAGAGAGAATAAAAAAGGTAGAGAGAGTACATGCAACCAATCGCTCAAAGTGCTGTTCCTGTTTTGCACCATACTCATGTGGCTAAACTACCTATATTTCCCTGCGGTAACAAGCTCATGTCATTGAATATTTATGCGCGCTGTACATCCCGGAAGGAACGGTAAAAAAAAACTCTTCGGGGGAGCAGGTTGGAATTCACGCATTGGAAGCAGCCCGGAATGGGTGTGGAGGAGAGGAGACTGGGAGAACAAGCAAACACCTAGACACTCTGTGGGCGAGAGTGAAAGGAGAGGGACGATTGCTCCCTATGGAGTGCATGCAGTAAAGCCTATTCGGCCGGATCGTAGCGCAGCAAACCCTTTCATTGCGAGAAAAGCGGGGGATTAAACATGGCTCCAAGTACACTGCACTTGTGCATTTTGGCACTATTCGCCACCACACGTACAAGCCACGGATTTAATATTGATGTACGATTTCCCGTCATCAAAGAAGGCAAAACCAAAGACAGTTTATTTGGATTTTCCGTCGCACAACACAAGCAGACGAAGAACTTGAAGCAATACCTGTAAGTACAAATCATGCGCAAAACGCATCGGCTCACCTGATATACACTATCAGGAAGAAGCGTTTAGTTTAGCTGTGTTGCTGCCTCATTATGCCCAGTATTCGCTGTACAGTACAACGTATTTTATGCTACCTGTTCGTCCCCTACCTGTCCTGTAGTCTTTTCCATTAAAGGCTTATAACATGCGGCCATGTATCAGGGTCTCTTGTAACACCTGTTGTACGACTGGAAGTCGTGTTACTGTAAAGTGTATAGAGTATTTAGACAAAATAGCACATCTGCTTCCCACGGAGATTCAAATTGGGATAATAGTTTAAATCTAGGCTAGCTGACCATCTAATAGTTCATTTTTGGAACAGCTTGCTGGTGCGGCAAAACAGCTGAGAGAAAGGCTAACTAAATGTTTCTTTGCATGTTGAGTAAAAAGCCGCGGTATTTTAATCCTGTTGTTTTCATGCAGTCAGTGTTAGCGTTTTGTAGTTTGAATGGACTGTTTTCGACATGGGCCAAATCTCCTCCTTGAGCTGTAAGCCCGTGAAATGGGCTTGGCTTTTAGTCTACCTGTAGCTCCAGGTGAAACAGGTGGGCCGTGTGTGCGTGTGTGTGTGTGTGTGTGTGTGCTGTGGCTGGCGCTGTACCCA
Organism: Sardinella longiceps; assembly: GCA_027497455.2. NCBI lineage: Eukaryota > Metazoa > Chordata > Actinopteri > Clupeiformes > Clupeidae > Sardinella > Sardinella longiceps. The sequence goes on along the minus strand of JAODXP020000032.1, from coordinate 16,289,606 downwards.
CATGTAGGGGAAAACGTGTCCTCAGGGCGAGTAATCTGTAGCAACGGGGCGGTAAGGAGAGAGGGAGTCTCTCACGAGTTTGAATGGCCAGACCGGTCCTTCTGCGTCTTCTGTAGGGACATGAGTAGGCATTGGGTTCACGGTCACGTCTCAAGTAAACGCCATCTAGAGTGGCATAGAATATCATTATGTGGTATCTGCTCCTCTGCCTCTGTTCTTAGAGGAAAAGTCCACTATTAACATGTACATCAACTCTCTCTCTCTCTCTCTCTCTCTCTCTCTCTCTCTCTCTCTCTCTTTCTCTCTCTACCGTTACACTCTTCAGCACTCTGACACCTGAATGTTCTTCAAAACATGTTTTATCTCCAGTGCATTAAAAATATTATGTGCATAAAATGCAGAGAGTTGGCATATTTATTCACAGGGGTACAGCTTTGGGAACAGTGCGTTTTCCTGTAGGTTCTCGGCTTGTACAGACTCGACTAAATTAGACTCGCCTATCCTGCAAGGCTAAAAGCTGTACTGTAATTTCCTCCACGTCTGTTTACAAAACAATTTCACATACCTTGGTATTTGTAACCAAAAGGAAATGTACATATGCTACTGTGTATATGATAATCTGTATTGTACAACATTCATTAGCTTTCAGTCATTAAGAATATAAGGCTGATCAGGCATACCAATCTAAGGCCATGACTTCCTTACCTCCCCTGCTCCCTCTCTCTCCCTCCTTCTCTCCCTCTCTCTTTCATGCTTGCCCTCCCCCATTCTTTCCTCCCTTATTTGGGATTTCCTGTGTCCAATTAAGATGGGACTTCATCATCCTCTTGCATCTGAAGTCACTTCAAAGGCTTACACAAATTTCTCCCAGTCAGTTTGTTTGTCTGTTTGTAGGCCACTTTGTTGTAGAGAGAGAGAGAGAGAGAGAGAGAGAGAGAGAGAGAGAGAGAGAGAGTATCCAATCACTGCTGGTCATTGTAGGCAGGAAGAGGATAAGGGGGGCATGTGGCAATGGCATTGCTTATTGTCAGATAGAAAAGTTGGCATAGATCACAAAAGGATATGGGGATTTATATTATGTTTGGACAGAGAATTATATATAGCTGCTTTCAAAATGACTTCCATTTGTTTTGCATTTAAAGGTGTTCCCTCTCAATTCTGAAGATCCTTTAGAAATTTAAATGTATCATCACTCACTTAGATAGATTGCAACATACTGTAAATATAGTGTAACAACACCACGACAACAGCAACAACAACAGTAAAGGAGAGGATG
>JAODXP020000032.1:16260830-16283330 GCA_027497455.2 Sardinella longiceps | reverse complement strand
TCCTGTGCTGGCCCATGCCCCTGGTACTCCGTATGGTGACACAGGCTTCACAGCAGTGGCAACTGCTGCACCCCGGCGGCGCCCCGAGTCCAGTCTGTGCTTTTACCATGCAAAATTTGGAGCCAGAGCCAAGCGCTGCCGTTCGCCTTGCAGTTTTGGGGGGACGGGAAACGTCAGGGCCGGAGCGTCGGCCGCACCGGCAGGCTGCTGTTCATCCAGGACACCATCTCTGGACGCCGTTTTCTGTGTGACACCGGTGCACAGAGGAGCATTTTGCCTGCGTCACGATTGGACATTCTGGCTGACGGTTTTGGCCCGCCCCTGGAGGCTGCCAATGGTAGCCCCATACGCACTTATGGCACTCGACATGTTGAACTGTGTTTCAGTGGTCAGCGGTTTCAATGGGACTTTATTACGGCTAAAGTGGCAGTTCCGCTGCTTGGCGCAGATTTTTTATGTGCTTATGGGCTGCTGGTGGATGTCAAGAACTGTCGCTTGGTTGACGCCACCACATTTTGTTCATACACTTGCACTCTCAGTGGTTTAGACTCGGCCAGACTTGATTTTGTTCCGGATGCCTCTTCTCCCTGGTCTGCTGCTCACCAGCGGGCCATTTTTCATGAGAAGGCTAAGCTTTTTGCCCCAATCCCCACTTCACAGCACTGCCTCCCTCATTCTTACACTCCCCCACACCTGCCGTCTGCAGAGTATGTGTTCATTCGACACGACGCACACCGTGGGCCATTACAGCCTCCCTACGATGGCCCGTTCCGTGTCGTGGAGGCGGGTGACAAGCATTTCGTCATAGACATTGGGGGTAAGGCGGAGCGTGTTTCAGTGGACCGCCTCAAACCGGCCCACCTTGATGTGGATCGTCCTGTCCAACTTGCCCGCCCTCCGCCACGAGGTCGGCCACCTTCGGTGCCCAAGGTTTCTTGTGAGGCGCTAAAGGCCTCACTGCCCACCTCTCGCCCTCGCGACAGGGCCTCTGATGCAGGCCCCTCTTCTCACGGTCCAGTCATACAGAGCCGTTGCGGCAGGCCAATTCGACCCCCTCGTCGATAATCCTGAGAGTTGTTTTGTTCTTTGACTGTTATGGTGAATTCTGGGAGGACGTATGTAGCGGACACTATATGGTTATAATTCACCATACCTAGTTATTGATATGTTTCCTTATCCTGCTTCTGCACACTGCTGGTAGGTTTGTTCTTCTATGCAATCCACATTGTGTTATTGTTACTGCAACGCTGTCCCTTTAAGGAAGGATTCTATATTTGTTTATTATGGGATACGCAGCGTTGTTATGGTATGTTCAGCGCCATGTTTGAATTAACGGTTAAATGAATGAATAAATAAACGACACGCCGTTGCGTGTTCAAAAGTAGAAATTGTCTCTTGTCTCTTCGCACTGCAATTTCCACAGTATACTTGTTATACTATGATAGATAGATACATGTAAATACTGAAAAACTACTAATATAATGAATTTTTAGATTTAGATTTATTGGCCTTTATTTCCTGAGGGAAATTTGGTCTTCATCCCACTTCCCTAATTCCGGAATCAATTAGTGTCAATTAGTCTCACACACATCAGGCCCATAACATCACTGGAACTCCAGGGATGAGTTCAGTGTAACAGTGTTTATTTTCCACATATATATTCTGTAGTTGCATAGTGTAAACCACAATGAACGGTTGTGTATTGTGTATGATTGTGTGTGTGTGTGTGTGTGTGTGTGTGTGTGTGTGTGTGTGTGTGTGTGTGTGTGTGCGTGTGTGTGAGTTACATTCTCTTCTCACACACATGTATCAGGCCTATAACATCACTGTATCTCCGGGGATGAGTTAGTGCGTAATGACTCCTGACACCCCTGTGGGGCTAATGCTTTAGATATGGCAAACCAGAAACACATCCACAACCCAATGTGGGTTTGCCCTTGGGTGAGACACTTAGACGCTCCCAATTAAGGGAAACACAGAGCCTAATGAGAAAGACATGGATTCTCCTATCTGGATTTGATTTAGGAGTACAAAGAGCCAGGCGTGAGTTCGGAGTTTGTCGGCTTGAAGTTATGCAGACTTTGTGCGTGTGTGTGTGATGTGTGGGTTCTGTTGTCGCATAGCCACGGCTCTTCCAGCTCTGATGGTATGCAGAATCCTGTCTTATATACAGTACACACACACACACACACACACACACACACACACACACACATCCAGTATATATTATATTTTTAACCCCTTGCTTGAGCGTTTCCTGGGAATCATAAGAATCTGCGGCTTCTAGATATTTCTCTGCTCATGTCAAGAGCAGAACGATGTTCTTAAGCTCCGCGCAAATCTGTTCTACGCAGATCTGGGATCCGTAGTTGGCTGAGAACCGTCACGTCTGCTCAAGCTCACCACAAAGAGGCCTCGTCGCTTTACTCTGTTCCTCCCCATTATTTTAACCCCAGTAAAGACAGACAGGGGGGAAGAAAAAAGCCATGAGAGTATTTGAAAAATGCACTAGGGGTTGCTGCTTCCAGTCAAAACATGTATAAACAGCTTCGTTAAAGGGCTCCGACTCAGACTGTTCATTCAGGAATGCCCTGTGCAGGATTATATGACTGGACCATGAATTTGGAGCATATAGTCTGTTTTGAGAGTTTGATTATTAGCGTCATGGCGGTACCAACAAGGTTTCCGTTTCTCCGCTCTTAGTGACGCTTAGAATGCGTCTCGTCCCATCAGAAATTCATAAACAGTTGTTGTAACTGCTAACTTGTTGTATAAAAACAAAATAGAACATTAAAGCTTTGTTTGGTAACACTTTACAATAACTTTCATTAATATGTCATTAACAAACCATTATTAACTATGAGCAATCATAAAACTAACTTATTGTTTATTTATGAATGGATACTTTTTAAGGATCCCTGAAACATCACAATAGCAAACTCCTGAGCTATCTGTCATAAACATTTGCATGTTTTGGAACTGTGATTAACTAATGATTTATTCATAGCTAATACGGGTTTGTTAATGAATCGGGCTTGTTAATGAAGGTTATTGTAGAGTGGCACCCATTGTTTTTGTTTCTGTGGTTGAAACAGTGTGTGGGACCGCAAGGGGAGAGGATGTGGAAAGAAAGGGAATGTCCTAAGAGGATTAAAGGTAGATGGGATGAGGAAAAGGGGGGGGGATGGTTTGGGGGGGTTAAGGCCCCATCATGTCAAGCGCTGATGTGTGAAGGATGTAGAGGTCAAGCCATAACACATGCTGTAATAAAGACCATACAGGTGGACCACAGAGACATATCCTCCTCTCCTCAATCATGCATACTCACACACACACACACACACACACACACACACACACACACACACACACACACACACACACACACACAACTATGGCTGTTTATTTAAACTCACACACACATACATGCACCACACACACATTCACATATGTCCATACTCCCCTGACACACACACACATACACATGCGCAAACATTGACCTCTGCCATAGCCATGCCATGTCATGTTTTGCTGTTCCCTTCAACTACATAATTCATCACACACAAATAAATGCCCCTGACGAAAGCACACCTTTACACACATTTAAAGCTAGACATATACATGCTCCTCATACATACATACACAGCCTCTTTTTGCATGTTGTTCCTGTGTGTGTGTGTGTGTGTGTGTGTGTGTGTGTGTGTGTGTGTGTGTGTGTTTGTGGTTGAAGGCCCTCAGTAGTCTGGCTGCTCTGTTCCTATTGGCTGGTTCAGGGCCCCCTGACCCCGCGGAATCCCAAGAATGCTTCATCCCTCCGCACACAGCTAACCTGCCAGGTTACAGGTTGGGACAGGACTTAGAGAGAGAGAGAGAGAGAGAGAGAGAGAGAGAGAGAGTGTGTCTTTGTGTCTATGTGTATGAGTGGAGGGGGTGTATTTGGTCTTGGGAGAGGGTATGGGGGGATTTGTAGTTGTATTTGTATCTGTGTGTGTGTGTGTGTTGTGTGAGTGTGAGTGCCTCGTTGAGGGGTGAGTTAATTACATGCTATAAACAAGAGCTCTGTGAAGTGTGTGTAAAGTGTGTAACCTTTTAGATTTACCGGATTTACTGATTTCTCAAAAATTAAAAGCTCAAAAATTTTCGGCTAAAGAAAAAGCAATTTCAAGGGCCAATGAAATGCTATTTCAAAGAAATAATCACATAAATCTATGTTTATCTTAGAGACATAGGTATTTAAGTTTACCTGGGCTTATGAACAGCACCTTGAAAATCCATCATTGTTTTACGCTTGAGAAGTTTAGTTAGAGTTTGGGCAGCACTTGGCAACCGAGTTCATAGTGCACTTTGAGCCGTGGACTTGATGAACTTGAGTCTGGAGTCTGGATGCTTGATGGCCTGAGTAGACGTGATGAAGGGAAGTTCAGTGTGGGGGAGGCAGAGGCCAATCAATGTGTCTGAGGCTGGAGAAAGTGAGAGAGAGAGAGAGAGAGAGAGAGAGAGAGAGAGAGAGAGAGAGAGAGAGAGAGAGAGTGAATGAAGCAAAGAGAAGAGAAGTGAAGGCCTTTTCATTAGCTTCTGATCTGCTGAGGCAGTCTGGATAGGGCTCCACGCCAGCCCAGTGCTGCCTACAGCTTTTTCATCTGATGTAGTGGTTTCTTCTTCTTCTTCTTCTTCTTCTTCTTCTTCTTCTTCTCTTTTTCTCTCTTTGTCTCAACCCTAGGGTTAGGGTTTGCCTCTGTGTCTCTCGGTCTATTTCTCTCTCTCTCTCTCTCTCTCTCTCTCTCTCTCTCTCTCTCTCTCTCTTGACCTCTGTCTTGTTCTCTCTCTCAACACCTTTCTCTGTCTTTCTTAATCTCTTTTTTCCCCTCTGTCTGGCTGTCTGTTTGTCTGTGTGTTTTTGCCTTGCTCTGTGGATGGCTCTGCCTGACTGGTGTCTGTTTGTGTATGTCGGTCCCGTTGTCTCTCCCTCTAACTGTCTATCTGTTTGTGTATGTCTATCTCGTTGTCTCTCCCTCTATCTGTCTGTCTGACTGTCTACCTTCCTACCTACCTAAGTTTCTGTCCATTTGTCTTTCCAAGTCTTTGTCTGTTTCTCTTTGGTTTTCAGATCTCCCAGTATTTGCACCTACTGGCATTCATCTTTCAGTGTTATGCACAGTGTGTTAAAGGTAAATTACAGTAACACACAAGCTTTATGCCTTGTGTATTGTATTAGCTTACAGTAAAGCCATCACAGACGGATGTGTTTTGGTCTAAAACCATCGTCTCTGAGCTAAAATACAGCCTAAAAATCTGTCGATAAAATACACAAGAGACACCACTTGAGAGTATGTTCATTTACTCTCAGTATTGATTCTGTTATCCTTTTTAACACACCCAAAACCTATGTGCATTTTTGAAGTAGAGCACACCCCCAACTCTCTGTGTTATGCACAGTGCATTCTCCGTCAGCTTGTTTGCCTCTTCCACATTTTTCTGTCTATTTATTGCAGTCTCTTTGCCCAATCTGTTTCCCTGGCCTGCATGGATCTTATTTGGGGGATGTACTGTGCTGTACGGTGCAAGGCACAGCAGTGCGGATCACTGGAGGATTTGTAGAAGCATTATGTGAAAGCTTTTAGTCTCAGGAGTGAGTAGCACTGTGGAGCTCAAAGATTTGTGTACTGTATATCGCATGCATGAACTAGGCTTTAGAGAACTGACCACGATGCCAGCTGATAACTACCACTGCCAACGGCTCTATAGCCGGACATTCAGAATGTTAAATCAGACACAAACGAGGCCTGCCGATATCGCCAAGCTGTGTGCCACGGTGGAGGCATAGTGGTAGCATAGATCCTGACTGGTGAGTTGTGGGTTCGAATCCCGGCTGCCATTGTTGTGCCCTTGAGCAAGGCACTTACGTAACCCTAAGTTGCCCTAGTATAGGTAGACTGGCCCTCAACTAATTGATATAGTACTTGACAAATGTAAGCTGCTTTTGATAAAATTACATAAAATTGACTGACATTGGGCGGCCTGCGTCTGATTCTCAAAGTCAGTGTTTTGAGGTTATATCACTATGGAAACAAGATTCTGTTAAACATGATAATTCTGGGCTTGACTGCTGCAAATTTTAGCACATGATGGCCTGCAGCCAGTTATGCCATATACAAGACCTGAAATATCCAGGAGAAATATGATACTGAATTAATACTGAAAATATGCATTGCACGTACTGTAACATTTCCTGTGAAATAAGAGATCGGTGTGAAATGAGAGATCAGTGTGTATAGGATGCGGATATGTATAGTATAACATATGGAGCTGCAAATTTTCACCTAGTTTTTCACCGGCTTTGAAGATAATGCATGCAATTGTGCCTTACCACTCATAGAGAGTTTCAACTCAAATAAATTTAGGAAGAAGCTGATATGGTGGCAAGCTTATTTTGAAAAGAGTTGAATAAAGCCGAACAAATGTTGGAAAAATAACCAACTCTTAAAAGGGCCAAACTCCTGAGAGACTTTGAAACGGTTCCTCTCTGGGTGCTCTGACCAGCTGTGTGCAATACAGCTCTCTCAAACCTGGCCTTGGGCCAATTCCCATCTATTCATTATTGTCGTAACAGCGCAGACCTTTCAAAGCAGCTGGACTCTGCAATACTTTTTTTTTCTCTCTCTCTCTCTCTCCTTCTTTTTGTCTCTGTGAAGTAGCCAGCCAGCCAGCCAGCCGTGGGCTCAAACAGAGGGCTTTGGAGCAGGCAGTGTGTGGTAGTTTCAAACGAAGGGCTTTGGAGTAAGCAGTCTCTGATTCATCTTCAGAGAACTGGAACACTGAGGACACAGACATGTCATGAAGGTCTGTGTGTGTGATGCCCTGAGAACAGGTGTTCCTCTCTAGGTCATGTTAGACCTCCGCCCTCGTACCTGTTAGGACCGGTTGTGAAAAATCTCCAGACCTTGTTTCGATTTTAATCACAATAACTCAAAATACTGTAGAAAATGTAGCTTTTTAATATTAACAGACTTACATAAACATGCACATTTCAAAATCTCAAGGCCCCATCACTTCCAAACTCAGGCTGTTTAAAAGAGCACTCAGGTGGGTGGGGCTCAATCAACTAATTAACCCCACCTACAGGGGCTCAATCAACTAATTAACCCCACCTGCAGACAATTACACAACTCAACAGCCTGACAAGACATGTGCAAAAATGGGCATTTTAACTCCATTTCCTATTTTAAACGAACGCTTATACATTCACTAGGTGCATTATGGAAAAAAAACTTTTATATTTACGTGCAATTAACTGTAAATACTGTTTATTGGATGGGTCGAACACAGGGAGGCTCTCTTCACAACTGAATTCCCAACAATGATGTGTCGTTAATCCAAAATGAATAGTAGGTTCACAAGGGGGGGTTGGGGAATCACACCCTGCATACACATACTGGCTATAAAAGAACCATAATCACCTCGTACCCCTGCAGTGCTTTTGAAATATCATCTATATTCTATATTGTTCCTTTCTGCTCACACAGGGGAAGGCCGCTGACTCCCACACCACACACACACACGTGCACACACACACACACACACACACACACACACACACACACACACACACACACACACACACCTCCTTCCCCCCATCCCAGGTCATTAAAGTCGCTGTCAGGATGGAGAGAGTTTTATATAGAGGATCCCAGCAGGTGTTAGAAGGTCTTTCTCAGAGCTCCACTCAAGAGAGACCCAGACCAGCCAAGCCATGCAAGGGGCTGCTGAAGCACAGCCTTCCCACGGCAGGAGTGACGTTGTCGGGCAGGGAGCGGCCCTTTGTTGCCCCCGTGGTGGAGGTGGGGTGGAGGTAGGGTAGGGTGGGGTGGGGTGAGGTGCGTACAGATGAAGATTAAAGGAGGTGGAGGGGGGTGGGGGTGGGGGGGCTATGATGAATGGGAGGTTACCCAGAAGCCCTTGGGGTGAAAGACTGCAAATGGACATGAAGTTGGGGTTGAAGGGATGGGGGTAGTTAGTTGAGGGTTGCTATGGGGTGAAGTGTTTAAAAAGATCAAGAGGGAGGGCCTGACAATTACCTACATGCACAGGCCTACTATGTACTACAGTACATACTTTAGTGTGTTTATGATTAGGCAGCAACTACAGGACTGCAAGCTCCTATCATTAATCTACAAGAGATGGTAGATTTACAAGTGGGATAGCCTGTGGATCAGGGAGTGATGTTACACACATACACACTCACGAACACACACACACACACACACACACACACACACACACACACACACACACACACACACACACACACACACACACATACACACACTCCCCCTCTCTCTGACACACACACACATACACACACACACACACACACACTCACGCATACACACACACACATACACACACATCAGTACACACATACATACATCTCTCCTCTCTCTTTGACACACACACACACACACACACACACACACACACACACACACACACACACACACACACACACACACACACACACACACACACACACACACACAAATGCCCCCTCAGCTCGTTCTGGGGATAGAGGTGTTGCCTCAGCTCATCATTTCAGTGTCCTGAGCTGTAAGATGATCCTGCGTCACTCCTGCTCTCTGAGGTCCATCTTTCAGCACGTTTAGCCAAGCTGGAATGCTTAGTCCTCAGGGAGCACGGAGCGACAAGGCCCTTTTTTTCTCCTCTTCCACTTGGCTTAGTCTTGCTTCGTCAGCCTTAATTTGTCAAGCTAATAATCACCTGACCGACTGCACGGTTAAGTGTGTGAGAGAGCACTTGAGGTTTTCAGCATGTGATTTCATCTTACAACTGCTTAGTGGTGGTACCTTCACAACCCAAAATGACTTGGCAATGTTTAATACATATATAAATAGTTATTATACGGGTCTCTAGAATGTTTGGGGAGGCTCCATTCATTTTCAATGGGACTCCTCAACGTTCGCAGGTCAGTTATTTTTGTATAATGACCGCTGAAAAACTATAATGACCGCTGCCAATGGCAACTGGGTTTTTGCTTGAGATTCACGTCTCCGTATCATTCCGCGCATAGATATCAACAATGAAAGTGAAAGGATATCAGCTGCGTTCTATAGAATGTTTCAAGTTGAAGTTTCTTTGCAAACTATTTGTTTCTCCGCAGAAGCCATGAAACGTTAACAAATTAAATGTAAAAGACGTTTCTGTTAAATATTATAACGTCGTGTTGGCAAGGACCCGGATAATAAGCGGGACAATGTATTGTCCGCTGGTCATTATAGAAAAATATTTCCCTTGAGGACGAATCAGAGACCGGCGGACAATACATTATCCCTTACATAATAAATAAGTTTGGTAACACTTTACTGGACAGGTGAGTACAGTAGATAATACATTCCTAGCAGCTGTCATACATTTTTCACAAAGGTATCAGCTTTCTCTCTTCCACATTAATCAAGGGTTGGGTTTGACTGTGTTATGTAGGCTACTCACCCATCAAATAAATTGTAACCATAAGTTCCCTGGTATTTGTATGATCTGATTGATCACATCTTCTGCTGTATATTATATTGAAATTGCACAAAATATTTCACAAAATCATTCACAACAATTTGGTCATTTGGTCAATCTGAAAGGGGCCACTTCACTATTGCAGTCCTCCTATTGGTCCAATCAGCCATCACTCCAAAGAAGTGCCCACCCCATGCACAGGACCTTACTGACCCCACAAGCTAAATAGACAGCCAATCGGCTCCTTGTAGATGGGGTGCGATAAACCCAGGGTTAGGTGCTGTAAATTCCACACTTTTATAAGCCCCTCAAGAGGAAGTAGGATGTTGCTGGGAATCTGGAAGGGGGGATAAGAATGCAGCTTTGCATTTAGTTGCACTCAATTGCATTATTTATTTCAGAAGTAATCTAGCCTAGAAATCTAGACGTACCCTAGCGGCGGCAAATTAATTTGCGCAGCCTATACGTCTAGTAGCAAGCCATAGGGCCATAGGGCATAGGCCGTTGGTGACATCTAATCACAATGCTGTATGTGTTTAGGGTGGGCTTCGGCGATCTTGTTCGTTCCTGCGATTGGCCATAGGCTATCCTGTTGCGTCCAGAAGTAGTTTGAAAGATAGCAGCGTTGTTCAGCCCACGATTGAGTTTGGTCTATCTCTCGATGCCAGACTATACATTTCAATGATATAGGATGGCCTGCCAGGCTACAAGTCATCAGTAGTCAAATGTAAAATGATTAGTAGAGCCACTCGGGTATTAGTTGATTTCCATGCAAAGTTCAGAGTATTTATGAACAACATGTTATTTATTAGAGTCAATTCAAGAGAGTCAATTCATTCACATTTTGTAGCAGTTTCTTGTGTGTCAGTTTTAGATGTTTTAACCTCGATATTCTATAGCTCCCTTAATTAAGCGAGAGAGGTTGTGGTCACGTTTGGGAGGCCCAGCCGGGAGCCAGTAATTCTGAGGGGTTGTAAAGATAAGGAGAGAAGGGCGGGGGATGGATGGACGACTGGTGTGGGTCAGGGGTGATGGGTGTGGGGTATCATCAGGGCTGAAGGCTCGCTGGTTTGCCAGGCTGTGTGTGTCATCTTGACAGGTGTGTAGTGGAGGTGGTGGGTCAAGACAGAGATAAGAAGTGTGTAAGAATCACCCCCCTCTGTCCCCAGCCCTGTCTTGTCTTTTTTTTTATTTATAGATGTGAATTGTCTTGACAAGTTATTGACAGAAACATCGTATCAATAACAGAGCCAAGTCATTTTTAAAGTCATGTCATGTGATGAACCTCCAGTTAATTCCAATGAAATTCAGAATTGTGGATTATTTATTTAGCCTTGTTGACAGGTGTCAGTCAGTGTCCAGACATTTGAAAAGTATTTTATCTTACAGTAATTGAGCAAGAGAGGCCGTGGTCAGGTAGTATTCCAGGGTTGTAAAGATAAGAGAGGGGGATTGGGGAGGGATGGCTGGGTTGGGGGAGGGGTGAGTGATGTGATGATCAGGGCTACAGATTCGCTTGTTAATTGCCAGGCTCCTTGTGTCGTCTTGAAAGGGGTTTGTGGACGTCTGGTGGAGTGTCAGGACAGAGTGTAGGTGTGTGTAGGATAATTTCTTACTACATCACTTTTATATACAATGTGAATTTTAAAACATTTTAAAACTTTTTCACATTGGTTTCTGGGTCACTGGGTCAAGCTTTCAACTCTCCCTTCTCTGATCTCACTGACATACTCAAGTGTATTTGTGTGTGTGTGTGTGTGTGTGTGTGTGTGTGTGTGTGTGTGTGTGTGTGTGTGTGTGTGTGTGTGTGTGTGTGTGACCGCTGCCCAGCGTCGCTCTGTGTTGTCCTCCGAGGCCTGTAGACAAAGTGTGACGTGTTTGCTGACCTGCGATAGTGATAGCTATCACACCTGTCCCCTGTAAAGCTGTCTCTGTTTGCCCTAAAGCCCCCCAAACTTGCTCAGATCACACACACACACACACACACACACACACACACACACACACACACACACACCTCACACACACTACAGGCACTTTACAGCGTTTGCTTCACATCACTCAGGGACACACACAGCCGCACACAGACACACACACCAAACACACACACTCAGGCACTCACACAGCCGCACACACACACACACTCAGGCACACACACAGACGCACACAGACACACCCAGGCGCACACAGACCCACACACACACATTCAGAATATGCACACACTCAAAGACATACACACACACTTTTGCATTGGAACATACAGATGCACTGTGCGTGAAGAGACAAGGATCACTTTCATGCAGACAAGCCCTTTCGCTATTACATCAAGCCAAAGGAGTGAAACTGCCGACTGTAGGTCTTTAAATTGAATATTTCTTTTCCTGATCTTCCCATTCTGATGCTTTCAAAGTTTTAAAGAAAACACTGGTATCTATAAATTACACCAGTAATGATTGTGCCTAGAAGATTTTACTGTAATATAAGTTGCTTTAAGGCTGCTCAATATATAGATGAAAGAGAACATGCTGTATGATCCAGTTGCTGGATCGAATGCATGCATCAAATGCTTCAAATTCATAAAATTGCACAATGATGGCAATGATGGTCAAAAGATCATTCATGGAGGAAAAGAAAGAGAAGATAAAACAAAAAAAGAAGTAAAACCAGTAATTTGAAGAGGAAATAGCTCTCTCTCTCTCTCTCTCTCTCTCTCTCTCTCTCTCTCTCTCTCTCTCTCTCTCTTTTCATCCTCCCATCTCTCTTACTCCATGCCTGTCTTACTCTTTCCATTCTGGCCTACTCCAGTCCACTCCACTATATTACAGAGGAGATGAAAGAGCCTGAGAGAATGGTATGCTGTATGTGGCTCTTTGTGACTTAACTTCTTTACTTTACTACTTTACAGTTTTTATTTCCCTCAGGAGGCCTGGAAAGGTAAATAAACGTGTAAACAAAATGGTTATTTTCATCCCTCCATTTGAAAGTTGAACTGTTTGGGTGTTATGTCTGGAAAGCTGTCTGCCCGTCTGACACAGTTTCATACCCTCACTGTTGACGGGTGATTGCTAAGATAAACATTCAAAAAAGACCTCTTGAGTGAATTTGAATAGGGACCAGCCTGATGATATCCAGCAGGTTTATACTGTGTGTGTGTGTGTGTGTGTGTGTGTGTGTGTGTGTGTGTGTGTGTGTGTGTGTGTGTGTACGTGTGTGTGTGTGTGCACAGTATATATGTGTGTGTATGTGTGTGTGTGTGTGTGTGTGTGTGTGTGTGTGTATACAGTATACTGTGTGTGTGTGTGTGTGTGTGTGTGTGTGTGTGTGTGTGTGTGTGTGTGTGTGTGCATGTACAGTATGTGTGTGTATGTGTGTCTGTGCATGTACAGTATGTGTGTGTGTGTGTGTGTGTGTGTGTGTGTGTGTGTGTGTGTGTGTGTGTGTGTGTGTGTGTGTGTGTGTGTGCATGCGTGCGTGCTTGCATTTGTGTGTGATGTTGATTGATGCTATGTCTAGGACAGCATCCATCAGCTATTGTTTGACTGGTGTTGTCTCATCCTTATCTGCGTATCTGCCACCAATCCCTCAAACAGTCTGGAATGTTGCTGTCTTTTACAGAAAAAAAACCCAACATGCCTGGTCATTCTCAGTTCAGAAATCTCTGACGTTACCTCAGACAAAACATATCATGACTCAGATTTATAAACATACAAAAGTTTGTGTGCAGGAAAATCCAAAAGTATCATCAAGGGGAGGCTGTATATTTATATCAGTGTTGAGGTTCATTCCAACGGTCTCTGACAAGCACGTAGTATAGTATAGATCTGTGGTATTGTACACATCTATGGCAGTGCTTCTCAAAGTGTTGTCCGGGGACCACTGGTGGTCTGCAACCTCAAGTGGCACATGTGGGGATTTCTAAAAATATTCTGTAAATTTAGTCTGTGTTTCCCAGACAAGCTAGCTTGTACCAAAGTAACATTATTAGAAGGTTAAAGATGAGTTGTTGTTCCAAACAAATAGGCTTCTTTTGAAGTATGTTCAAAGGGGAACAGCTGCACATGACCAGGGGAGGGGGCACAGGGGAAGGTGATCCCTGGGGGAAAAAATAAAAAAATGGACAAAGTGGTCCTTGGTATATGGTATAATATAGCAGGTCTATACACAAACAGCTTGTAGGTTAGTTGTTTGATGGATGAGGGAGACCCAGACCCAGGTTAGGAAAAAAAGAAAGAAAGAAAGAAAGAAGAGAGAGAGAGAGAGAGAGAGAGAGAGAGAGAGAGAGAGAGAGAGAGAGAGAGAGAGAGAGAGAACATCGTGCAGGAAACAGAGCCACCACAGTAGCCTCTTCCCAGAAAGTCTGAGAAATATGAAATACGGTGTGAAGGCCCTAACAGAGAGCTATTAGTCCCTCTTGTCCCTTTTACAGGCCTGTAATCCCATCAATGCTAAATGCTAACTGAGTTACCCAGCCTTGTTCTTTGGTCCTAATGGGAGATCTAATAAGGTGATGGAGTGGCCAAGGTAGTGTATTAGAGTAGGCCAGGTTGGGAGCTTTTGGAGGGGGAGGAAGGAGGACTGGACTGGACTCGTGTTTGCAGTATCTGCCATGTCACCGAGGGCCCAGGGCCCCAGATGTAAACACTATCAGCTAACTCAATAATTTCCCCATAAGGTAATTCACTTTGGGGAGAGTATCGCTGACAGTATGTGGTGTGTGTGTGTGTGTGTGTGTGTGTGTGTGTGTGTGTGTGTGTGTGTGTGTGTGTGTGTGTGTGTGTGTGTGTGTGTGTTCTTCTGTATCAATGGCAAGAGAATCTCTTCTTGCGTACTGTATGACCTTTGCTTTCAAATGCATCCACTTGCTCGCTTGCAAGGGTCGCTTTGAAAGTCTTTGAAATATTATTTCATAGTCCCCATTGTCAAACATTATGAGTGTTGAATGATCCTCTCTGCATTTTCAAGCACCATTTCATAAGTAAACTTTGATAACCCCACAACCACACACACATGCATCTCATACACACCTACACATACAGCATGCACACACACACACACACACACACACACACACACACACACACACACACACACACACACACACACACACACACACACACACAGGAGCAGGATGTATCACATTGTCTGAAGCTGCTGCAGACTGAGCTAGTGTGGCAGCAGGACATGACTGAGCCCGTGTTTTGGCCCTAGATGCCCATTCATAAAGCCCTGAGTCTGTGTGTGTGTGTGTGTGTGTGTGTGTGTGTGTGTGTGTGTGTGTGTGTGTGTGTGTGCGTGCGTGCCTTGGCAGAAGACAATAGCCCAATCTAGGATCAGCATTCTGCTCTGTACACATGAGGGCTCTGCCAATCTGATCTCAGGTGGGCCATGACCAAGCTATTCTAGACTCAATATGTGTGTGTGTGTGTGTGTGTGTGTGTGTGTGTGTGTGTGTGTGTGTGTGTGTGTGTGTGTGTGTGTGTGTGTGCATGTGTGGCTATGTGTGTGTGCGGGTATGTTTGTGTGCGTAGCGGCTGTATGTCTTACTGTGTGTGTGTGTGTGTGTGTGTGTGTGTGTGTGTGTGTGTCTGCATGCATGTTGGTGTCAGTGTGTTTGATTTGTGTGTGTGTGTCTGGTTGTGTGTGTGTTTGGCTATGTGTTAACCCTCACTTTAAAGAGAAATGTTTTGTCTAAGGACCTGTAGGAAGTGTGTTCATTTGCACAGTGTTTGAGTGTGTGTATATGTGCAGGAGAGAGAGAGTGTGTGTGTGTTTGTATGTGTGAGGAGAGGCAGAGAGTTTTGAGCAATCAGAAATGTCTGGAGATGTGATCATCAGACACTGAGAGAGAGAGAGAGAGAGAGAGAGAGAGGGAGAGAGGGAGGGTGTCTGTGTGGTCGGTCAGTCATCAAATGGTACTGGTGGTACCAACGAAAGTAATTTGAAAGTTCCTGAATGAGTGTGCACGTGGTGTGTCATCAAATTATACAGGTGGTGGTTTCAAGGAGATGTTTAGGCGTGTGTGTGTATGTTTGTGTGTGTGTGTGTGTGTGTGTGTGTGTGTGTGTGTGTGTGCGCGTGAGTGTGTGCGTGTGTGTGTGTGCTTTGTGTCATCTCTCAAACACTCAACCTCAGACATGACTCAGTGACCTCAGCGAAGAACACACTCACCTTTTGCGGTTTCACACCTGAACCAGCTCGCAATAAGGACTAAAGGCAGCGTCTGTCTGTCTGCCTGCCTGACTGTCTGTCTGACTGTCTGTATCTGTACCCTCCTTATAGGGAGAATGAGATAGAGAGAATAGGGCATCTAGAGAGAAAGTGAGAGAGTGTGATGGAGGAGAAGGAGAGAGAGAGAAGGAGGGAGGGTGTGAGAGAGAAGGAGAGAGAACGAGAAAAGGGAGGGTGAGGGTGTGAGGAAGAGGGAGGGAGGGAGAGAGGGAGGGATAGTGGATTGTAAGAACGGGAAGAGTAAATGTTTGGTTTAGGGCTTTACAGAGGGGAGTGCCAGAGAAGGCAAATTTCAACATGTCCTAGTGGGCATTCCTCCCACGGAACAGCCACCCCATATAATAGTTCCAGAGTTCCACTGTTTCACTGTTCCGCTGGGAGAGGGACAAAGAGAGGAGCCCTTTGTTTCCCACCTCAGCTCATCTGTCTCTCCTACATGTAGTTGGACACCCTGGATACTTATGTGTGCCTTACGATGAGTGCATGGAGCAGTATTACTCTCAGTATTACTCTCTCTCTCTCTCTCTCTCTCTCTCTCTCTCTCTCTCTCTACTCTACTCACACACACACACACACACACACACACACACACACACACACACACACACACACACACACACACACACACACACACACACACACACACACACACCACACACTCTCAGTTCCTTTCTGTTCCTTAACCTTTTTTCCTCTCTCTCTCTCTCTCTCTCTCTCTCTCTCTCTCTCTCTCTCTCTCTCTCTCTCTTTCTCTCACTCTCTCTTTCTTCTCATGTACAACTCTTCAGCTCATGTCCTATGATCAGTGTGATCGATGATGGCGTGAGCTTTGCATACAGTATTTCATAGTGCAGTGTATTTGCCTAACACAATGTGAGGTGAAAGGGAAGGTGTGCAGTGCTGTCGAGGCAGTAAGGGTAACAAAGAAGGACAAACAGTGTTTTCAGTGTGACTATTCCCATCAGGATTGCCTCAGGATCCCAAGCCCTTGTCAAGACAACATATTCATCACTGACACCATATATGGAGATCACTCTTGGTACACATGTAGTCGGGCGCTGTCCGCACTGCACACAGGTCTCAAACCCGCCACTCCAATCAGCTACAACAAACCCACGGCATGGGAGTCAACGTTCTAACCACTGAACTAAAAGCCCAGGCTTCTAACTCAGCAGTTAGAAGCAATTCATGAATCATTGGGTTGTGAGGATTTTACATGTACTGCCGCCAGCTAGCCAAGCTAGTTGGCATCCGTTACACATATATATTTCATCACCAGTGGACTTCACAGGAGCAGAGGACACATCTCTTTCTCTCTGGCGGGAAATAGTTAGACAAATTTAGCCATATGTTTCATGATTTGATTTAAAATCATTACCAGTATAGAGGTCAAGATGGTGGACACTTACTATCAGTCTACTCCTTGGTAGTTCAACCATAAAGAGGGCCTATCACCATTTGATTCTACAGGAGCAATCACCGCATACACAGCTCCCACTATTATTATATCATGTAACATCATACAGTGAGATGGCTGCCAAGATATGGTTGCCCCCTGTGCCCAGACAAGATGTCCTGACCTGCACTCATTATACACACAGAGAGAGGATGTGATACAGCTACTGTCTTCTCTACCTACTCTTGTAGGTTCATGTGTGTGTACTGTGTGGATCTCTATGTGTGTGTGTGTGTGTGTGTGTGTGTGTGTGTGTGTGTGTGTGTGTGTGTGTGTGTGTGTGTGTATGAGAGAGAGTGAGAGAGAATGTGTAACTCCTACTGGAGGAAATATTCAGTTTCTTCTCTGTGTGGATTGGGTAACAAATCCCTCTATGTTTCTCTTTGTATGTAATGTCATCTGGAGGGTCAAACTAATAATGGAGGACCAGTGTGCAATGTTGTTAATATTAACTTTTTTTTGTCTGAGCAACAGGATATGTCTCTCAGCATTTTGTATTGTTAGTACTCTGGGCAAATAGGTGATGATATTTGTCAGTCATTATGTCAATGATTATTTTGATTAACGAGGCAAATTTTATGCACTGCTGCAGAACAGCCTAGAATTCTGCACAGAGCCAAATGGAAGCTTGTGTTGGTTTTATGCCAGTGGAGGTTCAAAATGAATCTCAAGAGATTGTTACCTCCACCAAGGAGGCTATGTTTTCACCGGCGTGTGTCTGTGTGTGTGTGTCTGTCTGTGTACAACATAACTCGAAAAGTACTGCACGGTTTTGAATGAAATTTTCTGATGTGTATATTGGGACAAGTAAGAGCTGATTTGTTTTTGGTGACGATCGGTGATCCAGAACACCATCTGGAATTTATTTTGTGTCTGTGACCACATTTTATATTTCATTTTTATTTTATTTTGGATCACTGTTGATTCCTATATGTTGCAGCCCAAATACAATCAATCTTATGGCTTAGCCCTAATGTGTTACATATATCATGGAGGTTATATATTCACACATCTTTTTGGGCCAGGTCTTGTTGCTGTTGTACTGTGACAGTAGCAGTGCTTAAACTCCAAAGGGCTGTTCCAAGGTTGCCAAGATTTTTCGTTTGTTTACAAGTCACTGCGAAAGTGTCGGAGGGAATCACGTTACAAGCTAATCATACACCTGTGCATACAGTTACGTTTAAATTCCTCACTGTTGACTCACTTGTCATTGTTACACAATGACAGTTTCTGTCCAAGAGCTGTGTAAATGTCTCTACTTGACCTCTCGAACCAAAGCCAAATTGTGTTGTATTTGAACAGCACATTTAGGAACTGACTGTTTCAGTTATTTTCAATCAACATACTAGTTATATCGCTTCACTTGCATCACTGAAAATCTCCATAGCCACCAACACCATTGATGGGCAAGTAATTGATTGATTTAAAAAAAAAATTGGATTGAGTTCACATAAAAAATTCAAATGATAACATGTTAAAGTGGCAACATTTATTTCCAACATGATCCTTGGTGTTCGGACATACATGTACAACAAACACTTACCACAAACTGGGTAGACAAATCAGACAAATGTGAGTAGCAATGTGTCTGAACTTAACACTTCCTCTAACACTGTGTGCACAGTATCTGCAAATGCAATAGGTCTGATGTGAGAGCAGAGCACACTAGTAAAACTCTTGGCTCTGGCTGTGTGTGTGTGTGTGTGTGTGTGTTGAGTTCCAGGTAGCGCTGGATCAGGTTTGGGTGCTGCAGGCTTCAGCAGGCCTGTGATTAGCACAGTCAGTAATGCTCGCTCCAATTCCTCATGCCTCTGCTAAACTGGCCCAGAATGAATGCTGCATTTGTGTGTTTTTGTTTACTCTCTCTCTCTCTCTCTCTCTCTCTCTCTCTCTCTCTCTCACACACAGTTTTGCACTCTAGCTCTCTCTTTGTCACTCTTCTCTTCCACTTTCTCACTCTGTCTCTCCCTCTATCTCTCATATGCTATTACTTTCTCTCTCTGCCCCCCTCTCCTTCTGATCCCTCATTTCGTCACTACATCTTTCTCTGTCTGTGTCTGTCTCTCACTCTCTTTCTCCTTCTCAGCCTCTCTCTGTATCCCTCACTTCTCTCTCTCTCTGTATCTTTCACACCAGGTTCCTTTCTCTCTCTCTCCCTTATTTTGTCACTACACCCCTCTCTCTCTCTCCCTCTCCCCTTGTGTCACATGAATTCTCTCCGTGCCCAAGGCATTGCTGAGTTGACTAACACCATTACTGGGCCAGTTGCCTAGCTGGTTATCTGGCCAGCAGCACACCAAACAGAATGAGACCTAGTTTATTTACCTTTACCGAGATTATTAACCAGATTAACAGGTTTAATCTTAAACTTGTGAAAAAGATGGACCAAACAATAGTCAAAATCAACACAGAGAACAAATTGAGTAAGGCTCTGTTTGTGTCTCATGTTCAGTTTTATCACAGAGCATAAGTGAAGCTTTACCTACTATATGATATCGACACTTTAGTGGTGTTTAGTGAAGCATATGGTTAATGGCAATCACAATGAAGAATTTGGGATCCCACATTTGTGAGAAGTGAGAAGTTTGATATGAAACAGACCAACAGTAAGTGTACTGTTCAATCTAAATCAAGTGTCTGTAACTGTAATCTTGACGAAGTATGTAGCAACATCATAGCAACAAATCTCAAACAATACATAATTTCATGTCCAGAAAGAAAGTTGGAAACAAGGAAATATAGAAAGAAAGAGAGAAATGTCTTGCTGACATGAAATCAATTATGTAGGCTATAACTGTGTGTTTACTGCTGTCCTGAAAGTATCCATGTTATCAGCAAAAAGTGAATTTGACTGAAACAGAGTGAACCTCACTCACAACAGCAGGGAATTGATCTCATTATTAATTGAAGCATTTGCAGAGCTACCGGTCGGCCATTACTTTTCCTCCTCCCCCATCTGGATCAGTTTCAAATACTGCACTGCACTGCACTCTCATTCTCTCTCTCTCTCTCTCTCTCTCTCTCTCTCTCTCTCTCTCTCTCTCTCTCTCTCACACACACACACACACACACACTTACACACTTTTTCTCTTTCTCTCACTCTTTCTCTCTCTCTCACTCTCTCACACACACACACACACATTTACACACTTTTCTCTTTCTCTCTCACTCTTTCTCTCTCTCTCTCTCTCTCTCTCTCTCTCACACACACACACACACACACATATTCACACACACACAGACACACACACACACTCACTCACCCACTCTCTCTCACCCACATACACACACACACACACACACACACACACACACACACACCCACACACACACACACACACACACACACACACACACTTGTCAACAGTGGCCTTGGTTCTCCTCTCTGTCTGTCTGGGTCTCTCCAGTGGAATGCTAGATAAAGGCGGGTACTGAGTGATCTTTAAGCAAGGCCTCAGTGGGCAGTGAAGTCACTCTCTCTCATATACACACACACACACACACACACACACACACACACACACACACACACACACACACATCCACACAGTTACATACCGACATAGATACAGTACAAACACACACACTCACACACTTATCACACATCAACACCCCTCTGCATCAGTACCCAGCACGCACCCACGCAGCTGGCACACACACACACACACACACACACACACACACACACACACACACACACACACACACACTCCAAAGAATCTTTCATTCTCTCTCTTTCAAGTATATGCACACACTCATATTCATACACTTACATAGTTACATACATGACCGCACACACATATCACACTTCAACACCCCACTGTATCAGCAATCAGCAACACACACACACACACACACACACACACACACACACACACACACACACACACAAAGAAACAATACATTCATCCACACACACAAACATGCACACTCTGAACAGTCAGAACACACACAGACACAGTCACACATACACACACACACACACACACATACACAGTGTTATGAAAGAGGGCCCTTCACTCATTGGGGTCGCTCTTGAGAGAGTAGTAGGTCTACTCTGGCCTCATCTATGGAGGCCACTGATAAATGGGCGATAAGACTCCTTAGCTGCACATAATGGGTCAGTAATTCTCTCTCTCTCTCTCTCTCTCTCTCTCTCTCTCTCTCTCTCTCTCTCTCTCTCTCTCTCTCTCTCTCTCTCTCTCTCTCCCTCTCCCTCCTTTCCTCTCCTCTCCTCTCATGATGAGGGCATAGTGGGAGTGTGCCATTTATGAGGCCTTTGTTGTTGTAATGAGTGCCAGAATAGTTCCTCTCCAGGGCACTGTAGTGAGATAGACCGATATATCGGGCCGATATTTGGCATTTTTAAACCTATCGCCATCGGCCGATATTCAAGTTTATTTGACTATATTACAGTAAAACAACATTAGTGAGCACGCTTCAGCTGTAGCGCAGCATGCTACTTGTGTGAGCGCTGCCCCACCCACACCACGCAGGCACATGGACAGAAAGAGCCATGCAGACAGGCCCGGAGTCAGAGCTGTTGTTCAAAAGTATGGTTTAACGTTGCTTGATTTTATGCTTTTTATGCAACTCTGCAGCTAGTTACAGTAAATAAATACAGCAGACCATTTGCAGAAGCTTACAATTATCGGCTCTAAAAATTGCTCCCAAAAATCGGCAGCATGAATCGGCCATCGGCTGACCCTGACTTCCATATATCGGTATCGGCATCGGTCATTAAAAAAAAAAACATATCGGTCGATCTCTAGTGTACAGTACTCTCTATGCAGCACAGACAGGCAAGTAGAGCACATTATTATAAAATAATATATGTTGTTAGTCTGTCTATGCTTTTACTATTAAATATGCTATTGCTATGACCTTTAAATATTACTGTAAATATTAGCTATTGTAGTAGTTTATGTTCCTCATAGTATACAAGGGAAAACACTAATCTAAAGTAGGTTCTATAAAGTAGACTTATGTGAATATGGTTTGTTTTAGTAGTTGTCTGGTGATGGAGTTGTTTAACTATTAGCCTCTTGTTAGATGCTTCCTTTATTGACTGGCATCATTCATTCATTCATTCATTTATTCATTCATTCATTCATTCTTTCATTCTTTCTTTCTTTCATTCATTCATTCATTCATTCATTCACCTAGACAGACAGACAGTTACACTTGTTCCTGAACACCTGGAGGCTTCTGACCTTTCTGCCATACAGTAATGGAGCATTTCCAATGGTTTTCTCGCTATAAATAACATTGAATTGAATGCAATTCGATGCAAT
>JAODXP020000032.1:16225830-16253330 GCA_027497455.2 Sardinella longiceps | reverse complement strand
AGAGAGAGATAGGGAATATGTTTTTGTTCACCTTGATATGTCACAAAGCATCACAGACCTGCAATAACAGATAACCTGAAGCTAAGCTCCTCACTCCTCACTCCCCTACAGCGTTTCCATGTTGACTGTAACTAACAGCGACTGGGTGTGAATAAATATCGAATGCATTGAGCGACTGAGGCCAAGTGAAGGGCATATACAGTGGCTCGAGCCGCTCTCCCACGGCGCCTATTGTTTCCTAAATAAACACCAAACAAACCGTATCAGTGTGACTCTCTAAAACCCTGTTTGGCTTTCTCTACATGGCCAGTAGATGTGAACTAGAGAGACGGGGCTGTACGCCTTGTTTGGGTTGCCACAAATCTGTTTTGACTGCAGATTGGCTTGGATAAGTTGCGGTGAAACACAAAGGTCACCCTTAAGCGTAGGCAAAGACCTAGTTTTTTATTTAAACAGGCTTGATACACAGTCCAACTGGCACGTGCTTCAACCCTCTTTTGCATTGTCTAGAGGCTAATGCTTAACGGAAGCTAAGCTAAGCACATTTAAATGTCAAACGAAGCTCTTAAAGTTTAAACTCTTTTTTTACCTCTGTAAATTACTACTTTTTCACCTGAGTGAAAACTTTAGTGGACTATAGCCCATAATTTTCAGTTTAAACACAAAGCATGGCTCCAATATGGATTACATTAGGCCTATGTGAATTTTGCTTATGAAATTAGCTTACTCTGTTATGCTCACACAAATGGCAATTAAACTGCACTTCAGCTATGTTCTCATGCATTCTGTCTAATGGCGCATACATTAGGTAGGTAGGTTACAGCATAGATTATGCAGGTACTGTAGATATGAGCTGTTTACTGTAATAAATGAGTTGAATGGCTAGTGGTAAATTGACTTGGCTAATGCTAATGGACTGTTCTGTGTGTCACGTGCAGCGGACGGCGGCGAGATAGTGGAGGGAATGTGGCTTGGTGTGAGCGTGGCGAGCCAACGGCAAATCGATGAAGGCCGCGTGATGGTGAGTTACAGTACATGCTTTTGTTTGTGTTTTTGTTCTTTTGTGTGTTCGTTTACAATTTTAATTAGACTAAAGCAACTTATCCACACTCACACAGAAGACATATTTCTACCTAAAGCAACAGTCTAGAGTCATTCCAATCAAAGGTGCTCAAATGTTTATTAATTAATTAATTTGTTCGTTCATTCATCCACTAGCGCATTCAACCTTTTATTAACTGATTCACTTGATCATTCATTTATTTATTCATTCATTCATTTATTCATTCATTCATTCGCTGAGCAAGGCACCTATCCCCTCACTGCTCCCTAGGGTTAGTGTGTAGTAGCTTACACCTCACTGTGTGTCCACTGTGTGTTGTGTGTTTCACTCATTCCAATTCGGTTAAAAGCTGAGACCGAATTTACCTCACAGGGTCAAAAGAGTGTGTAATGTACTGGATCATATTGCATAATTCAATTATTTTGTTTATTCAATTTATTCATTCTTCCTGTCATTCATTCATTCATTCATTCATTCACAGGAAGTTATGTTTTCACTGGTGTCTGTCTGTCTGTGTGTCTGTCTGTCTGTGTACAACATAACTCGAAAAGTACTGCATGGATTTGGATGAATTTTTTGGTAAATGTGGGTATTGGGACAAGTAAGAATTGATTCAATTTTTGTGGCGATCGGTGATCCAGAACACCATCTGTGACCACATTGCCTTGGCGGAGGTCTGCGCTCTCTAGTTTCTCTCTAGAGTATTTTTCTAGTTCATTAATTTATTCACTCATCAATTCCCTGTCTCCCCTGCTGTACTGTAGGCGTGTGGACATCGCTACATCAGGGTGGTGAGTGCAGGAGCAGACGGTCAGAGGAGCATGGTGGGCAAATGCTTCGTACGCAGCAACGACCTGACCTATGACGACTCTGACGACTGGCAGTCTTACGCGTACGAGGCGTGTAACCTCTTCCAACAAGAGAGCCTGTGCAACTTGGGAATCTCGGCAGGAATGACCGAGACCGATGTCTACATGGGAGCAGTCGGCAGCTTCAACTGGCAAGGTAGGAAAACTATAGGGCAGGCGACAGAAAGAGAGAGGGGGGGGGGAGCGAGGGAGCAGAGAGATAAGGAAAACAAATGAGGTAGCATACATGCAAGCTGATATTCTAGAAAGCCGTATAATAAGTTGATAAAATAACCTCCATAAACTTACTGTAAATGCTGAACCCTCAGACTTAAATAGCAAGAATCAGCCAATCCATCAGAGAGAGAGAGAGAGAGAGAGAGAGAGAGAGATTGAGAAAAGAGATTGAGAGAGAGACATCGAGAGTGAGGGAAGGGAAGGATGTGTATGAGGGGGAGGATGACAGTAGTCCCGGTTACATGGACATTTCTAATCAGATTGTTCTATTCCGAATAAACTATTCTGATTGAAACGTGTGTTTACAGGCAGAATGATTCTATTCTGATCAGACGCTACGTTGGTCATGTGACATTGGCGCGCATTTAGCCTGTTTTAAAAATCCCCTCCACGTAAACCCGGCTAGTGATTCAAATAAGTTGACATAGAGTAGTAGAATTACAAAACAGAAAAAATTGCAGAAGAATCATTGCATTGTAGCATGTATATTTTCAGTGAGATATAACTAAACACATCCCCTCTCAGGAAACGTCCATTTGACCTGGAGAGACCCCAACCCTCTGAACTCATGGGACATCCGTGAAAAAGAATTTGGACAACTGGAGAAGACAAACTTCAACTACTTAGGTAGGTGGTATTGGAGACATATACAGTAGTAGGTCTGGATCATTGACAGTAAAAAATGGTCTGGATTGTAAGGAGGACACTGAAATAGAGTCAGAATCTAATTTAAACTATGGAGAAATGCAGAATATATCCAGCTATTGCAGTGTCAGAGTTCACAATTTCAAAAAGCATTGATAAATAGAATGTGATGAAATCATTAGTATTGTTAATGTAGAAAACTCTAAGTATCCACCATACTTAACCTTGCCTTGCCTTGCCTTGCACACACACGCACACGCACACACACACACACACACACACACACACACACACACACACACACACACACACACACACACACACACACACACACACACACACACACACACACACAGGTTACTCAGTGGTTGAGGAGGCCAAGCTACTGAGTCGCAGTGAGGACACGCTGGTGGCAGGAGCCCCACGAGAGGCAGGCCCTGGAGCGGTGACACTAGCCAGGATGGACGACTCCAAGTTCATGAATCCTGTCACAACCATTACTGGAGATCAGCTGGGGTCGTACTTTGGCAGCAGCATCGCCGTGACGGACCTCAACAACGACGAGTGAGTCACAGTAATGCAAACAAACACATACATGTAACATAGTACTGTAGCCTACCGGAAGTTTCCGGTCAAATTTGCTGTTTCACTCCTGCTTCATTCTGTTATAATCATTGGATGTGCATTAGAAATGAGCTTAAAAAAAGGTGAAGATTTGCAAGGAGTTTTCTCTCTACCTCACATTTTCCTTAATGTTAGTGACCACAGACAAAAATAATTGTTGCAGCGTTACACTGACTCTGGTCAGCTGGTCAGAACATGTCACATGATAAGCCTATTGTTAATTTCTCATTTACATTACAGACTTGATGGACACTCTAACAGATGAGAATATAGCCTACTTGAGCTGAATATTTATTAATGCTAATATGAAATGCTAATAAGTTGAATGGAAACCAAGGTTTTAATGTACAGTAATGACAAAGCTGTTAAACATCAACTCCCTGGTCCAGTTCTGGCCTCAGTCACAAGGAAAGGTTTTTAGAAAATAGATAACACAAAGGTCTTTACTGGACATACCTGAGTGGAGAGAGAAGGCGTTTAAAATGTAACCAGGGAACATTTCTGGAGTTGCCTAGCAACAGAAGCTTTAGCGACAGATTTGTTTTCAAAATGTCCAGGTGGGCTTACTTACAATGGACATGCTCTTATAGCACAGACTGCAGCAGTAGATTCATATATGCCTATAAAATAAAACATAATAATGATAATATTATTAATAGTAACAAGACGTAAACTAAACAAATACTTTGTCTCTTGACAGAAAAGACTTTATACGTAAGTTACATACACATACATGTACACACACACATACATACACACTCACATACACAGACAGACAGTGTGTGTACGTGCATGCCAGTGGGGTTCAGGCTTGAATGTGTGTGTGTGTGTGTGTGTGTGTGTGTGTGTGTGTGTGTGTGTGTGTGTGTTTGTACCAGTGGAGTTCAGGCTCATAAACTCGTAATGCATGCGTGAGAGAGGGAGCAGAAAGATTATCTTCATGCTTTATAGAGCCATCAGCATGCTGTCAGCACACTGCCTCCTCTACATCCTTCACTTCTTTATAAGCCTCTCTATTCACATTCATTATCTCTCTGTCTGACTCTCTATCCCTCTCTTTCTCTCTCTCTGTCTTTTCACCTTTTTTCTCTATCCTCTACATTCTTTTCTTTTTCACCTCCTCAACTAAGCAACTGCACACATGTACGTCAGTAATAGTTTGTCTGAACAGTCTAGCAATTTAGTCAGTCTAACATGTTCAACCGAAATCTGGGAGAACTCATGCTGCCTTTGGTGCTCAATTTCATTTTATGTTCTCTGGTGGCTCTGGCATAATTGATACAATTGGCTATGAGTTTTGTAGGCTACAGACAATTATGAAAGAAGATTGTAGCACCCAATGCAAAATGGCCATGTAAACCATGCTTTCTCTACGACAAAATGAGTAGGTGGTTCCCAGACTAAATATCGCTTATATATCACAGTTAGCCATGCAAGTTCAACCCCAATCCTATAAAAATGAACGAAAATTTTGTGGACATTGTAATATGTACAGTAATCTAGATATTTGTTTATTTTTGCACATCACGACTCTGGTCTTCCCTGCAGCTGGAACGACCTGATCATTGGTGCTCCGTGGTACTTCGACCGAAGAGAGGAGAAAGGCGGGGCTGTGTACATCTACATGAACGAGAATGGAAGTTTCCAGAAGAAACCTAACGTGGCTGTGTATGGCACCGTCTCCTCAGCGTTCGGCATAGCAGTGGCTGCCATTGGGGATGTCAATCAAGATGGTTTCCAGGGTATGAAACAAACATATAAAACAAATATATCTCGGTCAACTACAACTAACCCACGGCATGGGAGGCGTATGCTCTAGTCACTGAGCTAAAAGCTGAGCTAGTTGGTATCCATTACACTCACTCCGCGAATCCTCACTCCCATCCGGGTCACGGCGCCAATGTAGCTGGAGCCGTTCTCACCGCACTCAGGTCTCGAACTTGCGACTCCATCAACTAAAACTATACCACGGCAATGGAGTCGGGCACTCCAACCACTGCCAAAAGCCCAGGCTTCTAACTCAGCAGTTAGAAGCGCCCAAGGAATTGAGTTGTGAGGATTTACACATACTGTACTGCTGCCAGCTAGCCAAGCTAGTTGGCATCCATTACATCTCTACTGTCCTTTCTGATTAAAGGCAGTAAATAAAAATATACAAAAACAGGGTTAGACGCTAGGTCCAGGCTAGTTGGCGGCAGTACATGGTAAATCCTCATGACCCTGACCTTAAGATTGCTTCTAACCACTGAGTGTTTGACTCCTATGCCGTGGGTTTGTTGTAGATGATGAGGTGGAGAATTCAAGACCTGTGAGCCGTGGAACATGAAACACCAAAGTCTCTGCTAACATATACTGTAAATTCACAATAAAAATAAGTCCTTCTGCTGTCTTAATGTTGTTCTGTTCTGTCTGTCAGTACTGTTGTCTATGCACGTTTTAATCTGTTATTTTCTTTTACTGTGTAGCTCTTTTATTTGGCTTTAAAAGTGCTAAATAAATTCAAATTACTTACAAGTACTTACTTACTTACTCTAGACTTTGCTGTGGGGGCGCCGTTCGAAGGTTCCGGAAAGGTGTACATATGGATGGGGAGTATGACGGGTATCTCCACAGAGCCCAGCCAGGTAACACTGCATACAATACTGTATATCTATCTGCACATATAATCTGCATATTTATACTGTATAAATGCTCATTTCTTCATGCAAGGTCACCACCTTAATCCTCATCCTAACCCCAGATTTGCTTGAGGTCAGCATTGCCTAGAAGGCGCCGCTGAGGGCAAAAAAAGGGCAAAAATACTGTTTTGTTTTGTAGTCTCTGATCCCTCTCCAACTGTGTGAGCTTTTTTCCTTCCAAATTGCAGCTTGCTGCCTGTTTAAAAGCCTTTGTCTCCCCCTGCAGGTGATTGAAGGGAAGGACGTGGGCCTGCAAGGATTCAAGACATTTGGCTACTCTTTGAGTGGAGGTCTAGATGTGGATGACAACCTGTACCCAGATATCTTAGTGGGCTCACTCGACAACCGCATTGCTCTCCTGAGGTAGGGCCACACTGTTAACCCTTTCTGGTTTGGCAAAAACATACACTCAAACAAGGTCTCTTCAACTACTGTGTCAACTTGTTTCAAACAAGATGGAAAAAAACTCGATTTTTGAAGTATCCAATGACAAATTGTGTATTGTGTCTGTTACGTTTTAAATAAAAGTTGTTTCTAATTAATTGATAAAAAAGATAAAGAAAACTCCATCAGGTAAGAGGTGTTTGGGATCAGTGTGATGGACCAGAATATTAGAAATTCGACTTTTTTGTGAACATACTGTATCAGCAGCACCAAGTTATAAACAAGTTTTACGCAAGTTATAAACACATATTATTTATAAACAGTAAACAGACAGTAATCTACTACCTTATAAGCTATCCATCAATGGCAGGTAGGTCAGAGTGAAGCCAGAGTCAATGTTGCACCTAACTCTGTAGCACCCTACTGTACAACCAGAGAGTGTTAAAGCTCAGTCTTCTATGATCTTTGGTATCACTGTGACACTCACCAATGTTTTTATCCAGGGCACGGCCAGTCATCCACCTCTCCACAGAGTTTGATGTTGAGCCAAAGATTGTTGACCCCAGCAAATGCGGAAACCCTTGGTGAGGAATGACACACACACACACACACACACTAAGATTGTTGTAAGGTGCAGTTGTTTACTTGTTACTAAAATGTAAAACCTGTGAGTGTCACCTGTAATATGACCTGTATACCCAAATATCACCTGTAACTGTAAGTACCTAATTTTCTTCACCATTTGTGTTTGCAGCATAAAAGTGAAGGTCTGCTTCTCCTTCATACTCAGCAATGGAAACAAAGAGTTTAAGAGGGATATCAGTGAGTGACATGCATTTCATCCAATTGAAACCACCAGTGATCAATGCTATCTGTGTTCCTATTGGACCCTTACCTTTACTTTGTCCCTCCCACCAGCTGTGAAGTACACTTTAGAGGCCGACAATGTCAGACGAAGCCCACGAGTGCATTTCATCAAGAACCATCTGGACACCTACAAGGGCCAGACGACCCTCTCCTCACGCAAATGTGAAGAGTTTGGACTCTATGTGCTTGTGAGATCTTTATCTTCATCATCTTCCTCTTCACTCAGAAAAAGAACTATAGCATTGTGGAAGTACATACCACTAAGCATATAGCGTTACTGAAGTATACTCCCAGACAAACATAATTTGTCATTTTTTAAGAGGGTTTTGAGGGTTGTTTAACATGGTTGTCTTCACAGACATATCAAAGTAAATATGTTTCTCATTTATATATCAGCTAGCCCATTTTGTGGAGAATAAATGGCTTCATGTTGAGCTTGGTGAAGTAGTGCCGATTATACATTGTATTTACAGTACCTAATGCCCACAAGAGCTAGAGAAGCTCTGCTCTGAAAGTGTTCCTTTATCACCTGTGTGTCTGTCCTACAGGAACCTGTGGTGGACAAACTTCAACCGGTGGTATTCTCTCTGAACGTGTCGCTTCACGAGCAGAAGCCTAAGGTCAGACGCACTCTGCAGAACTTGGACGCGTTCCCCATCCTAAGCGACAAGCAGAAGCTCAAAGAGAAAACTGAGGTGGGTTTGAAGAACGTCTTTACAGGCCCCATTCAGACCACAAAAGGTACATAAGCATGCTGTGGGCATGGCGGCCATTACGGCCCGAGTCCGGCCTGAGTCCGGCCCAATTCTGGCCTGTAACTTGATGTCAAAATAATAATGCAATTCAGATTCCCTTGAGAGATTCGTATTCCCTTCCTACACCCCGTGTCACAACAGACGCACCCATTTGTCCCTGTCAGACTACATGCAGAGTTTGCCTGCAGATGAACGGTGCTAAGCAGAGATAATTATTGTTGTTTACTAATACAGCTCTGTGTCCATGTCATAGGCTACCCTTTTTTCTCCGTATAATATCTCATTTTATCTTAAATCCCTCATGGCAAACCATTTTACCTGATTACAATGCATTGCATTCTTGACATTTTGAAATCAAATTTCTGCGTTGTCAATCTCTTCTCTTCTTTTCCCGTCTCCTCAGATCAACTTCCAGAAAGAGTGCGGCGATGACAACGTCTGCACCAGCAACCTGAAGATGACGGCTGTATGTGCGAGCGAGGATTACATCCCTTTCCGACGGTGAGTTTGCAAAACACACACATAATACTGTTGTACATACACACACAGACTTATTTGCTTATTTACAGCATTATAATCCAATCGTGTGTATTTTATATGTATCTCTCTCTCTCTCTCTCTCTCTCTCTCTCTCTCTCTCTCTCTCTCTCTCTCTGTCTCTCTTTGTGTGTGTGTGTGTGTGTGTGTGTGTGTGTGTGTGTGTGTGTGTGTGTGTGTGTGTGTGTGTATGTGTGTGTGTTACATATTCTTCTATCTTAGGATTGGGAACCAGCAGGTGATGGAGTTCAACAGTAACGTGAAGAAGGTGGTGCTGATGGTTAGCGTGACTAACCTGCCTGAGCCGGGCATAGATGCTGAAGATGCCCATCAGACCACCCTCAACGTCACCTTCCCCTCCACTCTGCAGTACTCCGGCGTGCGCTCCCAGGTCTGACCACCAGAGGGGGGCGAATGCATACTACTGCACACAGCCAGACTTTTGCAAATATGCATGTTTATGTGTACTTCTGCTTGTTTCTGTATACAGCATGTTATTTAGACAAACAACATACTTGAATCCAAAATATGTATTGGGTGAATCCCAATGTTCCAATGATTATAATATTACTTTGTGTCTTTACGTTTTGTGTGTGTGTGTGTGTGTGTGTGTGTGTGTGTGTGTGTGTGTGTGTGTGTGTGTGTGTGTGTACAGAACCTTGATGTTGAGTGTCATGCAGAGGATTCCTTGACATTTATCATTTGTGACTTGGGAAACCCACTCGAGAGTGATGAAAAGGTAAAGTCTCTTACTGTCAGTGTGTGTGTGTGTGTGTGTGTGTGTGTGTGTGTGTGTGTGTGTGTGTGTGTGTGTGTGTGTGTGTGTGTGTGTGTGTGTGTGTGTGTGTGCGTGTATAGTAACTCCTCTTCTCCTATCTCTCAGGTTGATTTGCAGCTCATATTTGAGACAGCCGGCATTGATCTTTACACTGAGGAGATTGAGTATCAGCTCCAACTGGACACGTAAGTGTGCTGCCCATGTACACACACACATACACACACACACACACACACACACACACACACACACACACACACACACACACACACAAACACAAACACATACACTGGACTGAATAAAAGAACACTTGTTCAATAGTTGTTATACTGTCATAGAGATACTGCATAAATGTGTTATATGCTTCTTAAACATATTCTATTCCATTTAATTGTTGTTTGTTTGTTTGTTTGTTTGTTTGTTTTATATTTAGTTTGAGCTCCCAGTCAGACTTGGATCCTATGTCAGTTCTTGTTCGTGTGGAAAACACCATTCTAACATCTTTCTCCATGTGAGTATCTCTATAAGTTAAAGCATAAAATTGCCATGTAAGAATTGTATTTACATTTATATTTATGTATTTAGCAGGTGCGTTTACCGAAAGCTCACAAAAGGAGAACCAACAGAAACCTGGCTATCTATACCTCTGACTATTAACTGCATTATCTCTTTGCAAAAGTTGAATGCACTTTCTATTGAGTATTTGTAAGGCTAATCACTGGACTGAAAAAAACACAACAGTTGTTATATTGTCATAGTGATACCTCTCCAATCCTGTGTTCAGAAATCCACCTGTGGTGCAGACCTTCTTCAGTGGCGAGGTGATGGGAGAATCAGCCATGAACAGCACCAGTGATGTGGGCAGTCTGGTGGAGTACAAATTCAAGGTCAGTTTAGTCACTAACTAGCCTGCCTGGTCACTCTTATAATCAAATACTTAGATAAGAGGGCTGAGGGCTATATGGTTGGACTGAAATGTCTTACGTTCAGTATCGGCTAATCTCAAGTAGCTTGAGCAATAGAGCTCTTGTTAAAAATGACTGAAGTTGCCCTTTAAATCCCGGGTCGGTCACTTTCACATTGAACCTAGCTCAGCAGTGATACTACTGTCTGACGTGGGTTGATTGCCGGGTCAAATTGACCCTGCATCCCATGTGGACAGTGTGAAAGGAACAGCCGACCTGATAAATTAGCATGTTAATCCCGGGCTATAGATAGATAGACAGACAGACACTTTATTGTCATTCATGTTTCTGTACCAATGAAGTAAGAACTTCAGTAGTACATGAAATTAGGATTAGGAATATACACTGTATGAAAAATAGAAAAGTCAGTTATTATCAGTTAATAGCAGTTACATACTGTAAGTTTCTATCAGCTTCACTGCACATCAGCAAACCCCAGTTGTTCTACCCTTGTGTTTGAAATATTCTAAACCTGCTGTTTATGAAACCTGGAAGGCACCGTTGAGGACAAAAAAGAACAAAATTAACCTCTTTAATCGTATTACTTGAAGCTTACTTGCATGTTATAACTTATCTATAAGCTGGATACATGTAAGCTTATATTTGTAAAACATTGGAGTGTTAATTAACCATTGTTATAACATGATAATAACTGTGTGTTGAAGGTTGGGGTGAATGGCAAGCCCCTGGGGAATTTAGGAACTCTTGTTCTGGGATTTGAGTGGCCCTTTGAGGTGACCAATGGGAAGTGGCTGCTCTACCTGACGGAGATCGTCACCAAGGGAACATCAGAGACTCGCTGTCTCCCACCGGGTGACGTGGTGAACCCGCTCAACCTCACTGTGAGTCAACAAGTTTCAGGCTATGGCATGAACTGAGTACAGCAGAGCTATCCTATCACTGACAACGATTACAGATTATTCCAGACTCACACATATATTATTACAGACTCACAGTTTATTCCTGTTCTAAACAAAATATTGAGAATATTCTATTTGTGTAAGTGTCATGTAAACTCTTCATTCTGCTTGCCATATTCTGAATTTGGCTATAGTCCTTCTGGAATAGACAGACATATTCCTGTATTATTTGGAATACTAAGTCATGTAAACACCTTTATCGGAAAGGTTTTCATGTCTGACTGCGCATGTTCTGTTACCAAGAAATTGTCATAGAATGATTATTGCAAGGTTGTTTAGGGTCACAGACTGTCCTCAGAAGATCTCTTAAGCCCTTTGCTTGGCTCCAAATACAGCATGTGTAAACATGTGTGTGAAGTAAACATAGTGTTGTTTTCCAGATAACTGCAATCTTGTGTTGCTTTATTGATTGTGGAAACATAGAAAGAAAAGAGGAAGAAAGTTTTTTTAAAAAACTTTATGGGTTTGTGTCCTCTTATCACATCTTTTTTCCCCTTTTTCCCCTTTCCCCTTTGTTATTCTCTCGTTCTCTCCTTTTTCTCCTTTCTCCTTCTCACTCCTCTCTTCTCCTCCTTTCCTCTCCTCTTCACTTCTTCTCCCCCTTCCTCTTTTTATTACTTTCCCATCTTTCTCCTTCTTTCCTTTCCTCTCCCCACCTCCTCCTCCTCTTTATCCTCCTCCTCCTCCTCCTCCTCATCCTCATCTTGCTCCTCCTCACCTCTTTTCTCTTGTTCGTCTCTGCAGTTGTCTGAGGAGCGCTCCAGGCGTCATAGGAGGGATGCGCACTACAGTGAACCCCCAACAGAGGCCGCTGTTTCCCTTCTCACACCCCGCAAGGAGACCTACCAGCTGGTGAGAGACACTGAGGGCATTCAGTGAATTTTGAGAATATTCACAAAAGAGTATGCAAAATCATGAATTATTGCAATGATAATAATAACAATAACAACAACAATCATCATCATCATTATCATCACCACCATCATAATCATAATGATCATAACATAAATACTATTTTATCATTTATCATTTTTAAATCATTTTGATTTTTTTTTTTTTTCATTTGTCATTTACCTTCAGCTGTAATTCTGTACATTTTACTGGTGTTTGGGGTGTGATAAAGGATGGCTTCTGCATGGAATTGTGTAAACCATAAACACATAAGGCTAAAGATAAACAAAGGTGTTGACTTCTAGCATCAGCGTGTGCCGCCTGTTTAAAGTGTGGCGTGTGTCTCATTTGTGTTACCTGTTAGGACTGCTCTCATGGTACGGCTCGCTGCGTCACCTTCACCTGTCCACTGCTCAACATGTCCACCTACGCAGAGGTCATTGTAAGGTCACGTGTCTGGAACGGCACTATGTTGGAGGTGTGTGTGTGTGTGTTTGTCTAGTCCTATGAAAACACAAAGTTGAATGAACCCTTTTACTGAAATTAGTTTAATCACATGCAGTAATGACAACTTTTACCATGACTTAGATGGAGTATACAAATGACTTTACGTTTTGTGTGTGTGTGTGTGTGTGTGTGTGTGTGTGTGTGTGTGTGTGTGTGTGCGCGTGTTTATCTTTCAGGACTACAGAAATGCACTGAGAGTGACAGTCCATGGCAGGGTGACATTGCACCTGGTGACAGATAAGCCCACCATAAAGATGGATAGTCAGAGTGTCGACAACATAGACGTGAGTGAGAACACCTTCATGCTCAAACCAACCTAACCTTTTGGCTTCTGAACTTCATTCACTCTAATTTCTATCCTGGTTCTCACACACCCTTATCTATGCATATCAGTCTGGCCAATTTCATGTCATCTCAAGCTTGTATGAATCGGGATTAAAGGAGAATGCCGGTGTGATAAGGACCGCAAGTATGTTGCAACATCATAAAAACTTATAATGTTTGCAAGGGAGAATCATTTTGATATGTTCGTACAGGCCGGAGAAGACCGCTTGCTAGTTATAGCTTCCGGGTGCTTATCACTAGATGTAAGTGGTCAAATCGCTGTTTTAAACCATAAAAAAGGCTCAAAGTAGCCCCACACTTTGTTGATAGTATAATGACAGCTCCGACATTAAAATCAAGGCATTGAAAACTTGTAATTGTGCAGATAGCTACTTATCACCTATTGATATGCACCTGGAAGCTACAACGAGCAAGCAGTCTTCTCTGGTCTGCACGAACATATGAACATTCTGCTCCCTGCCAAGCGTTTGAACTTTTCACAATGCTGCAATATACTGTACTTACTTGTGGCCCTTATAACACCGTATTTCTCCTTAGACTTGATCAAATTACCTCTGCAGGCATTGAACATGCACATAACCAATCAGAGCGATGATAGCTGTGAAAAAATATAGTGGGATGCACCCCAGATTAAAATAAGATACTTGTTTCTCAAAGTCTCTCTCTTTTGTCGGCCCCTGTCAATATGTCTCTGTAGTTTCGTGTGAACATCGACCCCATTCTAGCGGAAGAGGCCCCGTATGAAGTTCCCTTTTGGGTCTTCATTATCGCAGGTGCAGCAGGACTTCTTCTACTGAGCATCATCATCTTCGTCCTATGGAAGGTAGGAGAGGAGAGAAGAAAACACACACACACACACACACACACATACGTACCAAGGCACGAATTTCACAAATGCTATGAAGGCCATGCCCTATTTTGGCCCTCATACCCCCTCATAAGTGGCCTTCCCCCACCCCCCAATTTTTTTTCTGAAAAAAATAAATTAAAAAATTAGCCTCATCAGAGGCCAAATGGCGAAATTCCGTACCTGATTCATATACACACACACATATAAGCTACACATACACATTGTTGCACTTTTTTGCCATTACTTGACTTTGTTATAATATTTTGTTGTTACCATGTATTATGGTGCCATTGCTTTAGTGTTATAACCCAGCAATGCCTAATGTGTCTTAAACTGCTACTCTCTCCTTTGTCTGGCAAGGGTCCCATGTCTGCTGAGGAACCCCAGACCATAATAACCTCCAGTAACCATAACAACCCCCAGTTTCAGCCTCATGTCTGTTTATGTGCCTCTCTAACTTCATCCTACCCTACCCTGCCTTCCTCCTCTCCCTCCCTCCATCCCTCCCTCCCTTTGTCCCCCAGTGCGGTTTCTTCAAGCGGGCGAGTCGGCGGGAAATGTACGAGGCAAAGTCCCAAAAGGCAGAGATGAAGATCCAGCCCTCAGAGACAGAGAGGCTGACGGACGACTACTAACGCCCCCCTCCCGACACAAACAACCCTGGGGAGGGGGGCTCCCCCCAGGCAAACTTTACTCAGGTTCCTCGGTAATACCACTCCACGCCTCTAGGGGGTCTCGCCATTGAGTCTTCGTAGTTAATCCTTTAGTATTCCCTCCTTCCTTCCCGTTCTAATCTACATTTTTCTCCTTTCCTGAATCTAGCCTCCTTCTCCCTCTGGAGTCTTTCTAATCACATTGATTATTACTACTAGCCTATAGGGTGGAGAATCACAAACCGGGTACAAAGTAGAACCAAGAAGCATCATTCTAAATGCCTATGACCTTATCAATGCCACTGACCTTATCAATTTTTCTTATCAGTGCTGGTATGTTTTTGAGAGCATATGAATTGGTCTTTCTAAAAGTAGAACTGAAATAGACGTGAAATAGACTACGTGGTTAAACTCATTATGCTAAGGTGCTCTGACCACCTTAGTAGTCATTTTA
The DNA here is from genome assembly GCA_027497455.2 of Sardinella longiceps. Classification (NCBI taxonomy): domain Eukaryota; kingdom Metazoa; phylum Chordata; class Actinopteri; order Clupeiformes; family Clupeidae; genus Sardinella; species Sardinella longiceps. The sequence goes on along the minus strand of JAODXP020000032.1, from coordinate 16,238,329 downwards.
GCTACACTATGCTGTAGGTTCATTATGTATCAAGAGAATTGATAAAGTATGGCATCAATATTGATCAAATTCATTCCCACCCCTCCTAGTAAACCTTGACATCTCTGTTTAATCTGGCTAATATACTCATGTAGTAAATGCTACCTGTTTATGCTCCTGTTCTCATGCTAAAATTCACATGCTACAGCTAACTTGAATGCTACTTTAAGTCTCAACGTCTTTTGTCAGTTTCAGTGCACTGATCATTTCTGAGTCTGATAACAATGGTCTCTCTCTCTCTCTGTCTCTCTTCATTTCTCACCTTTCTCTCTGTATTGTTGTAACACTCAAATAGGCCTTTATCACAGTAGCAGCAGTAGGGCTGTCCAAGCCTGACATAGCCCGCCCATAATACGAATGTTCATCCGTATCCGTTTACATCGGTAGAGAGTCTACCGGCCAATAACCAAAGCTGATTAGACGAGCTGTCCAATCGTTTCAAACCAGAAGTGAATGCCCTCCCCCCCGCTGTATATGAAAATGGATGAACAGCAGTATTATGGTCGGGCTATGTCAGGCTAGGGCTGTCCCTGATGTTCCTAAAGAAATTGACAAGGCCTCTGGCCAAAGTAACTGTGGTTGAATTTGACACTTAATTAGAAACAGAGCTGTTCCATGTCCTATGTGCTGCCGTGATAAAAGCCCTGCTCATCTCTCTGGTGTGTTGTGATGATTTTGTTTTCCCCTAAATGCCTGAATATAGTTTCATACATACATACATACATACAAGTACAAAAATAACCCTTCCTTCTCTCTAGAGGTATTTGTGTGTTGGTAAAATGTGTGTAGCCATGAGTATGACATGCCTCTTATCTGGTTAAAAACATCAACTCATCCAGATTATGCTTATTAAAATCTATGAGGACCATGGTGACAAAAGATAACAACCTAAGAGCAAAGAAGACCTCTTTCACTCATGGCTAACTGACGCCTCTCCATTTCTCTGTGTGTCTCACAGTGTGGTTTCTTCAAGAGGGCCGTCTATTACAGGATAATGCCAAAGTACAAAGGAGTAAAGATCCGCCAGGAGGAGCGTTACAAGTTCAAGGCCCTTCAGGCGCAGGAGGTCCACAAGAAACTCTGGGTTACCAGCTGGACTGAGACACCAACTTACTACTATTGACCTTTGGCCTTTTGAACCTTTCGAGTCCTCCCACCAAATGCTAAGGAGAGACGTGAGCAACTGCCGGATGGATATTAATGTGTACAGTACGCCTCCTCTTTGAATGGACGTGTGTGGTGATTGGGTTTGCCTGCTGTCACTCAGAGAGAAACTGACCAATGAACAATCCTCTGTTTTACACATGGATTTTATTTTAGGGGGGTCATCAAATTGTTCCATGGCATTGTGCAATATCAATTTACTCAATCTTTTTTTTTTTTTTTTTTTTTTTTTGCTGCCTTCATTTTATTCTCTCGTTTTTCTTAAACGTCAAACTCAATCCAATCTTCATGTTAGGGCTCTCACATTCAGATTTGGATCCTGAAACTGGTCGTCTGCCCTTCATCAAGAAAGACTTGCATGTATCCCAAATGCATTCAACAGTGCCTCATAGCCTAGACTATAGCACTGAAATTTCCTCATTGTATTTCACCCCTTTTTTCTTACAAAATGTGTGATGATTGCTGCGTTCTTATGATTCGTTACCAAGATGCTACCATGATGCTAAGATGCTACAATGACTACAAAACAGATTATTGTAAACTTTTGAATTTGAATCTACTGGATTATATTCAAGCAGTGAAATACAGTGTAGACATACACCTAACCCAGGACGTTTTAAAGGAGAACTCTAGTGTGTTAAACTTATAGTTAATTTATTCGAGGGCTAGACGTAGCCTACTGTTATTCAATACAAAATTGAAAATCTGCTCAGAAATTAGGTTACCCTACTACAAAATGTGTATCCTAGACAGCTGATTTTTTTTACAGACGTTCATCAGTTTGAAATCAAATAACAGTATTTGAAGTCCTCCAACAACAAAACTACAGGTTGAATCAATGTGTCAGAGTTTGTGATGTAAGTGTAAGATGTAAGTACTGTAAGGTGCTCATGGTGTTTTTTGCACCCAACAGCACCTTCTAAGTAGCACAGTCTAATAGGCACTACCTTAACCCTAACTGTACGTTCACACCAAAAGCTACCAGCTGTAAAAGTTGGGCGATTTGAGCGACTAAAAAAAGCTAAAAAAAAACTGTCAACTTTATGCAAATTAGCGATGAAGCGTTTCAGCTGTAAAATCTAAAAGCTGTGCTGTTAATGGAATGACAACAGTCACATCATGAGCAATAGAGCGATTTGGGCGAACACTGACAATTTAGCAGCTGCTTTTAGTAGCCCTTGGTGTGAACGCAGAGTAACCCTAACTCTAACTCCAAAGTGGAGGAGGTGGTGCATTGAAGGCAGTGCTGCCTGGAAGGGACCATTGAGGGCAAAAAAGACCAAAGACCGTGCAGCTCAGCTTGCTCTTTAGTGGATGTGAATGGCATGTCCCACCACCAGCCCAGCCTTGAGATATCTGCTTGAAGTTCTGTGTTTGCAATTGCTTTTCTATACATAGATCCTTCACAGACTACTACCACAGATCTAGTTAAAAACCATTCCAAACTGCATCTAGAGGCAATTCCATGCAAAGTAGATTTTTATGTCTTATCCCTTGCACCAATAAAATGCCACATATTTTACATAGTTAATGATAGAACTAATTATATGAAACTGGAGGATGTGCTGTATTCAGCTGCAGAGCTTTCATGAAAAAACTTACATAATATCGAATGTACATTGCCACTAGACTCAATTGAATGCATTGCTTTTTGGAGACGGTATACTTGTTTCAGCATTTCAGCCAATGTGTGGCTTAAAGAACGACTTTTCCCTGAATGTCACATTACATTTAAAGGGGCATAGAAGAAAATTGGCAGATCATTCAATTACAGAAAATCGTTCTCCAATTACAGAAAAGAACGGTGAAAAGTACAGCACTAAATCTAGAAAATCAAGTACTGTCAGTTGCCAAAAAAATAGACAAACGGTGTTGCCTAGGCCAAGATATATCGGTTAGCAGCGACAATTTTTGACAACCAACAACCATGACTTCTAGTTATGTAATGTAGTGCTGTACGTGCTGGTGTTCTTCTTTAGAGGTCAGATAATGCTTGATGCACGAAGGGAAGGCAAATATAATGAGGGAGTCACAACACTGGAGTAAATGATGAATAGACATACTGTATATGCAGGCTGATCTGCATTTGCCTAATTTTAAATAAATATTTGTTTGTTTGTTTTCAGTGTGTTTAAGACATGTAATGTCAGAAATATTGACTGTCAGTTAGTTCATTTTTTTTTTTTTTTTTCTTTGGCCATCTTTACATTTTATGCCCTGTAAACTATCTGCGTAATCCTTAAAAACACAACACAGGAATGGCTGCAGGCATTCAACCACAAGGGGGCACCAGTCTGCAGTTGTGTGGGGAAGGGGGTGGGGGTAGCCGTGAGGTCTTATACTTCTTCTTTTTGCTCAAAGAGAGCATGAAGCTGTCTGAAAGGTTCAATTTTATACCTTGTTGTGTCAGTGTCTGTCAATAAAATGTTTTCATGAAATTGGTCACAGAGTATCCAGATTACAGTATATAGAGTATATAGATGACAGTAGAAGTTAATTATATTTAACATGGTTATGGAAAAGTCTGGAACATGATGTGTTTATATCTGTTTTTATTCTACAAAGGGCAAAATATTTACCATGAAAATTAATCCAAAATGCATACACAAGTCTGACTTTACAAACAAATAATTCTATCATCCAGTGCCCATCCCTCCCCATGACAATTCCATTCAAATTATTACAAATAAATTACAAAATAAACAGTCTACTTTTTTGCATAGTCAAAACAATTTGACCCCAAAAATATATCAATAAATATACAGCACATTCAACAGCAAAAAAAAACAGCAACATCGACCAAAATCATCAAATCATCAAATCGACAACATTCCAGGATTTCCAGACATCATCCCTACCCCAACACACTTTTATTTCAGTTCAACCTCTGAGGACGATTTCTTGAAGTAGCGCCTGGCTTTACGGTACTTTACGGCTAGGAACACCGTGGCGATCAAGAGGACCACGCCGAGAACCAAAAGCACCCATTGGCCGGCTGCAGCGGCCCCGCCGTCAACGCTCATGCCGAGGAAGTCGACTTTCCCGGTACTTGGTTCGACAGCAATGTCATCAGCTGTGAGGACACACAAGGTCACATAAGTTCACACACACACACAAACAAGCACTGAATAAGCAAACTGTGCAACAGGGCTACACTTGAATAACACCAAACCTTCGCTTTAACTATCACCAAGGGCAACAGGTAGTTTTTCAAGGAAGAAAAATTTCCAGCAGATCCAACTAACTGGGCTCATGCAGGAAATATAATCACTAGTTACCATTAAGTAACAAATTATAAAGTGGTTCATAGTTTTGGTTTGGTTTGGTTTAATTGGTTTAACATCATGATAATCCAAAACATTATGTGATAGGTAATACATGTTTGTTTGAGTTCTGCCTGGGCAGTGTACTGGCGGCTAGTCACAGTTTTCATTCATCCCCTATGGATGAAGTATAAAACATTTTGTAATGTTATGTCATCTTGAAAACGGCAAATGTTAAAGTCCGGGGGTGAGGTCAGTCATAGGGTGGAGTCTATTCTGAAGAGTGCCATCGTGAGGGTCAGTCACAGGGCGTCTCAATTAGAATAGTCGTTGTTAGACATTGCTGAGTGTTGATGGAAGGTATGAGAAGCAGAGAATTTGGTGCAACGTAGAGCAAATTTGCAACATGGAAACTGAGGAAGGTACAGAAAAATTAAACTGGAACAAAAAGGTGACCGTCCGTGCCCCAGTAGTTGGTGTTGCAACTAAAGCTGCCGTTTTTACCAATTCTACAGTACGTTTCACCAAATTCTTTCACTCTCATAGCTACAGACAGCTCTCACCAATGTCAAACAGCATGAATATTGATTGACTCGTACTGAAGTTCTCCTTTAGACTAACTACTATACTGTAGCAAAGAATCTAACAGGTCAAAATGAATATGAAACACAGAGTGGAACTTACTTGGCGGCGTCCAGTCATATTCCGGCCAGCCCAGGACTTCTCCGTTTTCGGCATTCGTCTTCTCCAGCCATTCAATGAGGGGCTGGAAATAATCCATAAGAGGCTTGGCCGTCATCTCCCTCTGACCTGTGATGTCAAACATGGCATCTTGCCAAGGCTTGCTGAAGCCTAGTTTCATAGCATCACTGTGAAAGAAGGGGGGGGGGGGGGAATCATAAATAACTATGCAAACATACAGTATATAGTACATGCAAGCACAAATAATAAAAATAATAAAATTAATAATAAAAGTGAAGGAACGGTGTAATTCAGGTAGTGCCGTGTTGCACGAGCCTGCTGGCTGCACTAGATAGCGAATGGAACGAAACAATTTGGAAAAACTGAACTGAAACCGAAAAAAACTAACACAATTGTGAAGAAGTACTTTAGATTGAGTCTAAGGAACCTACAACATTCGAAACCGAAAGTAAGATTAGAAAGTTCCATTGACTCAATATAAACTGCTTGTTCGCTTTCGCGTTCACATTCCGGTCTATGTTGTTCCAAATTCTTTCATTCCACTCGCTATCAGGAAGCTTGCACCACAGGGCTATGTCTGAATTACACCGAACCTTTACTTTATTACATAAACAAAATAATTAATTGGCCTCCACAATGTCAGCCGATTATCACAACAGATACTCTGAACAACGCATGTACCAAAACGTCTTTTTTTTTTATGTCTTGAATGAATTTGGATGATTTTGTGCATCTGCTGTTACTCACCCAAGTTTCTTTCCAGCGTTTAAAGACTGATAGATGTCACAGGTGTGCAGTGGGCCAACATGGTTAGCTGCTTGGCAAAGAGCCTGGTGGAACTGGAACTGGATGACAAAGCTCACAAAATACCTGTTACCAAGACAACAACAACAGAAGTTAAACAAAGGCCTTGCAACCCAACGCAAAGCTCAACAAGTGACTCGAGAGGCCTAGTTAAGAGTGAATTAAGTGTCTATTTGGTGGCTAGTTATTTTTGCACTGATCATGTAGAGAAAACCCGAAGCTAAGTATCACAATTGAATTAGGCTATCATCCCACACTCCTGATCAGATATCCTGATGAAAATAGAGTTTATCTGGAAATGATTGCACATTCTAGAGGAATGTAGATTTATGAGCTGTTGCTCCACATAGGCCTACAGTAGATTCTACTAAGAAGTTTCAGGAGATAGTGATCTCTACACACACACACACACACACACACACACACACACACACACGCACACACACACACACACACTGCACTACACTACAACCATCTACTGATGTATTACACACAACACAAACCATTTGCATGTTTTCAGACAAGATACACATAACGATCCCTTTCAAAAGCAAGAGAAGGACATTTTCACCTGACATAGGGCACGTTGGCAGGGATGTGGAACTTGGCACCGGGGTCAAAGTCCTGTTCAGTACGAGGAACAGGGGGACATAAGCCTTGGTACTTCATCCTGAGCAAAAACAACAGGAGGAACATTGTTATCATTATTATTACACAAAATTACTGGATGAGATTAGATACAGTCCAACCATAATAATGACATACACAAAGAAGTCCACACGAGTAAAGATTTATAAGAAATATTTTGTCCATAATTAGTTCATTATTTACTAAGCGTTACTAATGCTTCATAAGCGACCATTAGTGTTACCAAAATCTTTATTCAAATGACAAAATGACATGATTGTCTAGACCTGTTCTCATACAGTGGGCAACTGCTAACCACTACCTCCAGTTTGTATGTGTGTGTGTGTGTGTGTGTGTCTCACCTCAGGTTCCACCACTCCTTGTTGTAGTCCTGCTCAGAGATGCGTCCATCAAACACTTTCCATCTCCACTGGTCCATTAGGAAGCCGAAGGGCAGGAAGGCAATCTTGTCCAGGGCGATGCTCATCAGGTAGTTAATGGTACTCTCTGTGAACACATAAAGTCCATCAAATCCATAGTTAGACACACAATTACAAAATCACAATTACAAAACACACAGTCCTTATTCCCCACACTTTTACCAAAGATACTGATCAACCGTCTCTGCTTTTACTTAATAAACATTGAGGTGGGGATGTTTAGTGTTATTGCTAATTTTTATGCTAGTACAGTACACTGTAATTTCCTTATGATTATTATATGTCACTCAAAAATGCTAAGGCCAGTTCCATTCACTACAGGCCTTCCCAACATTTGGAGGACATTATTTCTGTATGGAACAATAACGACTACATGTAGTTACATAGCCATATTACAGTATAGTCAAGCTGTAAGTTCTATGTCAGTTTAGTTAAACTGTAAGTTCTAAGCTTTCCCGGTTCTCAGTTCAGATTTACGGTATTGTTCAGAAAACTTTGTAAAATCTACTGGACACTCACCGTAGTTGTCCTCCACCTTATCCAGGAGGCCGATGGACTGCAGGTGTTTGGGAGTAGCCACTGACAGGGCCATGACGTCACCAATGGCCTCGTGGAAGCCGGGGTTGGCGCCGCCGCGGAAGGAAACAGGCTGGTCCTTGTACTGTAGGAAGTACTGAATATGGCCCATCTCGTGGTGCACAGTGATGAGGTCATCCATAGTCACCACGGTGCACTGCTTGATCCTGACCAATGAGAGACACAGCATCAATGTATATTTGTTTATGTTCATTCAGGGGTCCGTTTCCCAAAAGCATAATTGCTAACTAAGTTAGCAACTTTGTTGGTTGCAATGCATTTTCCCATTGCCAACTAACTAAGTTGCTAACTGATTAACAACTATGCTTTTGGGATACAGGCACCTGACTATGATTCAAAGTGTTTTATTTGTCACACTCTGAACATAGAGATGCTACTGTAAAATACAGTGGTGAAATAGCAAGGATAGTCAGGGGTAACCTATTGTGTGAATACTGTACATCCCAGTGTATTGTGTTATGTTCCTGTGTGATTTCCCTTTTAATAGAATGATAGCTGTAAACTACAACAGCAAAAACCACAGTTAACAAGAAAGTTTCACTTGGCTTAGAAGTAATGGTAACATCCACACTACAGTATAATATATTATACATGTAATATCAACAACTACAATATGGGTAACATAATATTTGAGGATAACTTACAGAGCAGTTTTGAGGACAGTAAAATAATTGTTAGCCAATCAGAAATTTTTGACACCACATTCTTGATACATGGAGAGCCTGTCGTTCATTACCTTTGGTCAGTCTAGAAGTGAACATCATTACACTTATGATTCCTTCTCCTGAGTCCTGTTTGTTACTTCACATACCTGAAGTCCTTGCGGTTGTAGAAATCCCAGGCGGAGGCATGGCACACCACCTCACGTCCGTCGGTCGGCTTCTCCAGCATGGACTTGTCCCAGAACTCCTGAGGCATGGGAATGAGGCCGAGAGACTTGAAGAAATTGTCCGACTCCTGGAACATCCTCATGGCGTCCCAGCCCTGTCAGACACAAACACAATTGGTGTAGTTAGCAGTTAGCACAGGAGCTCAGCTAATTGAAGCTGAGGAGGAATTCTTGCATTTGCCAGTGTCTGAAAGCCAATACTCCCACTCCTCGATTAATGAATAGACTTCAATGAATGGCCGGTTGACACAAGTTATGTCCTTGTGACTCAAGAAATGTATCATTAGCTGCTTTGGAGCTCTCTCTTTTGTTTGTTTGTTTGTTTGTTTTACCTGGGCTACCATTGCAGGGGTGGCATCCACTTGAGTAGCATCAGGGAAAGGAATGGCCAAGTCCATGATGCCAGACCATGTCTGAGCCCACATGTTGCCTGTAAGCAAACATACAAACACACACACACACACACACAGTCTTAGACCACTGAATGGCAACTACTAGTGTCCCCAAGATTAGCAAAGTCTAGCACTTAACTCATGAATCATTCTTTCATAATGTGGTAGATGGATAGATACAGTAGATGTTTATTATTCTTTCTTTCTTTCTTTCCTTCCTTCCTTCATTCATTCATTTGATATTTTACCATCATCCTTTCATAATGGCTGAATCCCAATGTTCGCCCTATACTCTAAGCCATGAACCCTAAGCAGACTCATTCCCTCTTTGAGGGCTTAGTGGGGACATTGAGATTTAGACAGTGTGATAAATGCATAGATAGTATCCTTTCTTCCTTACTTCCTCTCTCCCTCCCTACATTTATCTATCCATTCATTCCCGTGATATTTTACTATGACTGAGCCATTCTCACCACACTTGGGGCTCGAACTTGCCACTCCATCAACTACAGCTAACCCACACCATGGGAGTGGAACGCTCTAACCACTGAGCTAAAAAGCCCAGGATTCCAACTCAGCGGTTAGAAGCAGTTCTTGAAGGACAAGGGGATATGAGGATTTACATGTACATGCACTGACACCAGTTAGCGGAGGTACTTAAGGCATCCGTTATTTGCTCACCCAGAAGATGGGCAGGGATGGGTCCTTTCAGGTTGATGTACTTGTCTCCGTATTTCTTGTAGAGTGAGCGGCGCACATAGGCGTGGACATGGTGATAAAGAGGCTCCAACTCCTTCCACAGGCGCTCCAGGTCTTCCTCGAACGTCGGCGTCTCGTACAGGGAACGCCAGAAGGCCCCGTTATCCGTGTGACCTGTAGGGGTGAAAGGGTCATAGTTTACACAGCATTCCAATAGAATCCATCAAACACAATAGGACTTAAGATAAACATTTCAAGTTATATCAAATATACAGTATGAATGACATGTCAAAAAGTGAAACATTCTCTAAAGAAATGTTTAGTTTTATTTTGTTTTGTTTTAGAAAAGTTTAGTTGTATTTTGATTTATTAGTAACCATGCTAGTACCATGTGACTTTTACTGTAATCTGCAAAGACTTTGCCTATACTGCCACCTAGTGGAAACTATTCGCCTATATGTATTTTTTCGCCTCCTGTCATGAAGGCTCACATCCAACAAAGCGTCTTTATTGTGGTAGCGAATGCCTACCGTTTGCCCTGGCAGCCTCATTGGCAATGACAACGTATTTTTTGTAGTCTTCTCTGAGCGCACGGCCAGATTCGTTACGCCAACCCTCCCAAGCAAACAGCAGCTCCTTGTAGTCTCTTGACTCAGCCATGATTTTCTGGAGGTCTGAAACACATATGGTAGAGTGAGAATATTTCTGTGTGTGTATATATATATATGTGTGTGTGTGTGTGTGTGTGTGTGTGTGTGTGTGTGTGTGTGTGTGTGTGTGTGTGTGTGTGTGTGTGTGTGTGTCTGTGTGTGTGTGTGTGTGTGGTGTGTGAGTGAGTGAGTGAGTGAGTGAGACAGACACAGAGAGAGAGAGAGAGAGAGAGAGAGAGAGAGAGAGAGAGAGAGAGAGAGAGAGAGAGAGAGCGTGCAAACATCTCAACTTGCAAAAACTAATTTCAGGGAGGCATTGGTGTGAATGTACTGTGAGAGAGAGAGAGAGAGAGAGAGAGAGAGAGAGAGAGAGGGAGGAAGAGTGTGTGTGTGTGTGTATGTGTGTGTGCGCGTGTGTCCTTGCTCTGACCTGGGTCTAGAGGGTGGCAGGTGCCTCCGTTAGGTCTGCAGACTTTGGCCACACTGTACTTAGTCTCCATGGTAGACAGCAGCTGGTTGTACTGCACAGGGAGAGGACCACAAAAGTACAAACATCATTACCATAGAAACACACACTCACACAGAGGGGAAGGTGAAAGAGTCACTACAGTAAGACAACAATGCAAATGGAATGACATTGCTTGGCATGACAAATAGACATTTGTATTGCCAAAGTAATAATTACAAAAGGCAGAATATACGGTATTTACATACAGACACAGACCATGGACATAATAACAAAAAGAAGTGGCCACGAAAATGTAGGCTGGTAGAGAAGTCAAATTACTGCAAAAACAGACATTTAATTAATTCAGTCACCTGATCTCTCTCTCTCTCTCTCTCTCTCTCTCTCTCTCTCTCTCTCTCTCTCTCTCTCTCTCACACTCTCTCTCTCCTCACCTCTTCAAGTCTGTCCTGTGGTAAGGCAGCGCTATCCAGGTCGCTCAGCTTCTTAATGATCCTCTGGGCGGACGGGTCCTGGAAGTCGATTGTGTTGTACTTGCGAGCAATCTCACCGTAGTTCTTTGTGTGGTTGGCCATGTCAAGGTTCTTCTGGAGCTGGGCACGGGAAGAGAAGACAAAAAGATGTTACGAATAATGAAGGGGGCCACAGCATAAGGAAGAGAGAACAGTATAATATCATATATAACTGTGTAATACAGTATAATATTACCTTTGAAAATGATAATTAGGGAATATTGCATATAAAAATGCATGTACATTCAGAAAATGTCTATTTTGCCTTTTATGTTTTATTTTGTTGTATTTTATTTGGTTTGTTATGTTTAGGGTGCAGTGTACATGCACATCTTACAAGAAGAGTAGAGCTGAAGACATGTATGAATGGCGGAGGGGGAGGGATGGGAGGGGGGTGTTGGGATTGTGTGTGTTAGGTATAGGTTGTGATAAATGTACAACTTTTTGAAAAACAATAAAAAATGCTAATCACAAAAAAAAAGAAAATGTCTATTTTTGTGTCTAATTTTGTGGTTGTTACGTTTAAAAATGCAGAAGAAAAATGTGTGTGCTTGTGTGTAGGTATACAGTATATATGAGTGAGTGAGTGAGTGTGTGTTTGTGTGTGTGTGTGTGTGTGTGTGAGAGAGAGAGAGAGAGAGAGAGAGAGAGAGAGAGAGAGAGAGAGAGAGAGAGAGAGTGTTCACTGTGTGAAACCCAGGCCCTCACCATATTCTGCTGGTTGGCCTCATTGATGTCGGTGTTGTAGGACCATGATGCCTCAGTGTAGGCATTCCACACCCCCTCTGCTGTGCTGTTGTAGTCAGACAGAAAGCGCTGGGCCTGGGCCTCATCCGATATTATATCTGACAGTGAGGGAGAGCAAAAAACACCATTACACCAGGGACAGCTATGGTGAGGTGACAATACAGTACACTGGTCAATTAAACAGTGACTCCAGAAAGTATGCAACATAAGAGAGCTGTTTGGAGACACCTTTTTTTTTCTTTTTTTTTTTTAAGTGACACTTTGACTCATCTGAAGGTTGTAAAAGAGAATTACTTTTCTGCTTTGGACATCTTAAAAGAAGTCTGCATGATGAAAAAAGGTAATACTTTATTTGAAGGTGCGACATGGTGTGCCATGAGCCTGTCATTAGCATGACATGACACGTATCATGAACATCAATGACTCTTTTTTAATGTTACTGTGGTCATTAAGTGTCATTCATGTTTTGTACGTTAAAGTAGCGGATGCATGCATTGCAAAAACCGAA
>JAODXP020000032.1:16213330-16220830 GCA_027497455.2 Sardinella longiceps | reverse complement strand
TGTCGTAGATGTTGTTCCAGGTCTGGGACCACATGTTGCCTACAAACACAACACAAGAACTTAGAAATTGAAAACCCAGCTCTACCAAGAGTCCCTTTTGCCCTAGAACCCCCAACTGGAACGCATGAGTTTGCACCTTCAATATCAAACTCTTGCACTTTCAGCTCCTGTCAATTTCCTGTTAGCAAATCACGCTAGTATGATTTTTATTTGTGTGTGATTGACTGTATAGTATAGCTTAAATGCTAAAGCTCCTTTTGGAAGTCACTTTGGGTAAAAGTGTTTGCTTAATAAATGTAAATGCAAGAAATTCAGCACTCAAGACTATTCAAAGTGACAAACACATCACTGGCTAGCAGATGACTAGGCCAACCAGATCACAAGACCAGGCAATGTTAGAAGCAGGAGGTCAGCATAATGAATTGAAAGTACAAATAACAGAAAATAGCAGCCTTATCTGACAGGCTGACAAGCTGGTCTAATGTGTGATATTTGTGTGCATTGATCTTTACAATATATATAAAAAAAACATTTACTGTAATTATGATTTAATGGCATAGGATGATTTCAACATTCAATAACATTCAGAGACTTCTCCTGAGCTTAGTGGAATAGCAAGTAGAATTTTGTTCTTTGATTTAATTTATCCAAAACGTTCTGTTGTAACCATCTCTGTTTATGAGAGAATATTGCAATGGTCACACAGAGATGGTTCGCTGCAAGGGCAAAGCTTATCTGTGACCAAACCACTGCCAGCAATAACACAGACATAGCAAGTAGCGTATACCATATAAAAGCCGTCAACAAAGATTGATGTTTAACGCTTGATAGCAGATTTACTACTTTTATCTTTCTGTAGTTATGAAATTCCGATACAAAGAGCTGAACTCTGAGGTATGAAATGGAAACAAAAGGTCAGCTGTTCAACTGTAGTAGTAACTTGCCTGCTGCTGTGTGTTTGTATAATACATCACTGAAAATGAATATAGTTTTTACTCGAAACTAACCCAAAATAAATCAATCAGCGGCTTCACAGCAACTCCCAATACACCTGTAACGGACATTCTGTGTATGGTGAGTTGTGATGAACATGTGTTCTTTTCTTACCCAGAAGATGTGCAGGGATGGGCCCTTTAAGGTTGATATACTTGGGGCCATAGAAGTTGTAGAGCTTCCTCCTGACAAAGGCATGGAGGTTGTCGTAGAGGGGCTTGATGGTCTGGAAGAGCTGCTCCAAATCCTGCTCAAAGGTCGGACTGTCGTACCACGAGCGCCAGTCGGCACCAGTGTCTGCAAAACCTGAGAAAGAAGATGTTAAACACATTCAGTCATTAGAGATCATTCACAAGGTTCTTGTTTCCACCATTTTTTTTTTTTTTTTTTGCCCACGGATCCGTTTCCCAAAAGCATGCTAACTAAAGGTAGCTCTAGACCAAAGATCCGCGACGAGACGGGCTGCGACGTTCTATAAACCTGGACGTTCCAAAACTTTGAAACTGCAATTTGACATGTTAAATCTTTTGCGACTGCTTGCAACTGCCTGCAACAACCTGCGACGATTCATTCACACCGCCGCAACTCCATTCTAAAACAGTTTCGTGTTGTCGCAGATCTTCAGTCTGAATTGCCCATAAGTTAGCAAGTTTGTTGGTTGCAGTGCAATTTCTCATTCCAAGTAACTTAAGTTGTTAACTGATTAGCAGCTATGCTGTAGGGAAACGGATGCCTGGTGCTCTGTATGTCAAAAATAAACAAACAAAATAATATATAATTCCTCAGCATAAACATAAGTTTGTTACATATTCAAAGAAGTCAAATAATAAATATTTAAAGGTGACATAGAATAGATGAATGGAGTAAGCTATTGTAAATTGGTCCTTGATGTTAAAATAGAAGGTATACAACTTTTTGATTTATGAATTATTTATGAATTTATGATTCAATTAGGACTAAGTTGTAGCCTGGGTATAATTATCCCCTCAGTCTACGCTTCGTTTCATATAAGGGTCTGAGATTGTCGCAATGTATTCTTAAAATCCGCTGATTGACTCAAGCTATTCCCTTTTGTCTAAATGCTGGCAGATTGCCATTGCTATTACATGTCAAATCTAATGAGCAATAAAGTTTTATCTTATCTCATAAAGTTTTTATATAATCTTCTCATATCTAATCTCAACCTTAATCTGAATGTCTAGGTCCTTACCGTCGGCTTGAGAGGCTTTGTTGCTGAGCTGCACAAACTGAGGGTAGAGTTGCCTAAGAGGCACACCAGCGGCATTATGCCAGCCTTCCCATGCCAACAGCAGCTTCCTGTAGCTCCGCGATGTGGCCATCACCTCCGTGATTTCTGGAAGAAACAGTTAGGGAGACAGATTTTGATTTCAAGGCTCCTACTGTATAGATAATCAATTCAGCCAAAGATTCTAGAGCAAAGTGAACTATGGAAGATAACCTAGGGTTAGGGTTCAACATCCAAACGTAAGAAGATAAACACAAAATCCAAACTTAAGAAGAGCACAAAATCCAAATGCTGCAAGTTCTACAGTATTGTATGTAAATCCTCATTCATGTTGAGTCTCAGTTCAAGTTGGATAATTTACAGTAATATTCACATGAAATATACAGTATAATAAAAATATAACTTGCAATTAAGTTTTTTTTCACTTGTATATTGAAAGTCTTGTTTTCGGCATTACCATGTCTGCAAGGTGCCAATTTATTACAATAATGCTCACTGAATGAAATTGGATTTTTTATTTTTATTTTTTTATTTTTTTGACAGACAAGGTTACTCACTTCTGGCCCGCTTTAAAGGAGGGACATAAATGAGCACAATAACAGATTCTTACAAAACAAGAGGACATTTCTCATGAATTTTCCATGACTAAAGGGCCATCAAACTATCCTAAACAATCAGGCTTTTTCCCTGCCCTAGGGATCGGGGATTTGAGTTTTTCCTCCTCTTCTGTAGAAATACCAATGAAAAACTGAAGAAAAAACATAAAGAAAGAAATGCGATGCATCCCTGAAATTTGGTGCTCTAAGCTATTGGCATCCATCACCTGTTGCCGAACTGGCCCGGCTGTGTAAACAATATCTGTTTGTGAGGAGTGGTGGAAAGAAGACGATAAAGATGGCGGAGAGACAAGAGGGTGTTTTTACAGGCAATCAGAGGCCGCAACCTCGTACCCTGGACTGCACTGGGTGTTTGTCTGAGAGTTGGCTGACCTTGAAAGAAGGAGGTGTGTCAGCGTGCGTTTTGTGTGTGTGTGTGTGTGTGTGTGTGTGTGTGTGTGTGTGTGTGTGTGTGTGTGTGTGTGCTTTTGTGATCATGCATGCATACAGTGCACATGTGCACGTGTATGCTATACTTTGTGTGCAGGTGTGTGTGTGTGTGTGTGTGTGTGTGTGTGTGTGTGTGCAACAAACAAGAGTCTCAGGAGCCAGTGGAGTTTGTGTTGGCCACCACTGTGTTATGTTATATTGTGAGCAGGCCTTTTCCATTACACAAGTGCTGAGTCAGAACTGTGTGTTGCAAGTTATGTTATCTTAGCAACCAGATGCAGACTGCAGGCTCATGCAGGACCCACTGGGGAACCCGGCCCAATTCTAAAGTAGAATAAAGTAAAGTGGACTTGCAATTAGCAGATGGCTTTTATCCAAAGCATCTAACACGGACTTGGGGCAACTTGGGATTCGGGAATCAGAAACCTGGGTCACCCGTCCAGCCAAGCAATGTAACTGCAGCTTCACGATGCCTTCAATTCTAACCTGTGGTCCCATCCCACTCTAGCTCAAACCATTTTCTTCCGCTGTCAGCTAAGGCAGTGCGATACAACTACAATATCATATTGTACCATAATGCATATCTCACTAGATACAGTATGTACGGTATCACATCAAAGAGCCTATTTTCTGCTTTCAATGAAAAGAAATCTGATAAGATCTAACTACCATTGTCATGTGTCGAATGTGTGTGTGGAATGCCAAATCTCTCTCTCTCTCTCTCTCTCTCTCTCTCTCTCTCTCTCTCTCTCTCTCTCTCTCTCTCATGCACATCCTGTACTAATTTAACGAAGCCAAGGTAAGAATGGTTTTACATCCTATGCCTCCTTAGAAGTTAGACCTCTGAGCACCTTGAGTATTTGCCCTCCTAACAGCGGAGACGACCACAGAGGTGGAGTACGAGACTGAGGGAAATGACTCAAATCAAAACTATAAGTGTATCCAGGAATCACAAGCCAACCATTCATCACACTGAACAATAGGGGTAGGTATCGAGAACTAACAGAATCTAACACTTCAACCTAATTGTATGCCCCTGAACATATCTCTCATATCGATGCTGGCATTTTGTTTTGTCGGAAACAGACACCATAATAAGTTTGTGCATTCCATAAGCCATATCACCATAAACATCTCTGCTATAACAGAATAGGCCACAATATCTGCAATGCATCTACGAGGCAATGAAAAGTTGCCTAGTGTTCCTTTAAAGGGCTATGAAGTCATGAAAAGTCAACTGGTACCACTTCACTTTGTCATTAGCACACACCACAGTGACTGACACATTGGCTGAATCTCTATGTCCACCTTAAGCCCTGAACCCTCAAAGACTCAAAGACTAGAATGAATCTGCCTTGGCCAGTTCATGCCAGTTAAGTCTTTGAGGGTTCAGGGCTTAAGGTGAACACTGAGATTCAGCCATTTTGTCTAACATTAAAGCCTGTAATCATGACTGAATGAATAATCTTTAAAAGTTTCAAGTACAGGGTAGCAAAGCTACTTGACTTGATGTATGATGTACGAAAGCAAGTGGCTACAGTACACACGTAGTGTGTGTTCTTGGCAAAGTCCCCCGTGAGTATATTCTGTGGCAGGGTACATTTCCTGTGTTCATTATTCTCCACAACACTCAGAATAAACAAGACAGGAGAAACTGCGGTGGGGGGATGAGGGAGGGAGATGGGGGGGGGGGGGGGGGGTCATATTTTGGGGCTGGGTGGGGGATGTTTATATGGGCTTAAATGCCTGTAATGATGTTAGACAGAGTATGGTGTTGTTTTCATTTTGCTTTAGACTGTTGCAACTAGAAATTATTTAACTTGTGAGTATGGGTTTGTGTGTGTGTGCGTTTCAGAAGGAGAGACACAGGAACAGAGATGTACGTGTGTGTGTGTGTGTGTGTGTGTGTGTGTGTGTGTGTGTGTGTGTGTGTGTATGTATTAAGACAGACAGAGAGAGAGGTAGAGAGCTTTTCTATGCGTGTGTGTAGCCGACGACAGGACTGTAAACCACAACAGGATGCTAGACCACAGATGACGCGTGTGTCATACTGGAATTCTGCCGACACACAAAAACACACATTCCAGCCACAGAGCCGCAGACTGACACACACACACACACACACACACACACACACACACACACACACAGCCGTCATCCCTGCCCAGTGATGCTTTCATCGTTATTACAGTCATTTCGAGTTAAAAATAATTTTTTTAAAAAAAGAAGAAAAAGAAGAATGACATCAGTGTCTTGATGAGATCTTTCCAGAAATAACTGTCTGTCTTGCGAGCTGTAGTATAAGCGGACACTCACCAGGTTCCAGGCTCCAGAACACATTGGGCTTCGGTTCCACTTTGGCTGTTGAGTAAATGCTGTCCATCTGGCTCAGTAGGGAATTGTACTGGAATGTGGAGAGGATTTAGAGTGAAGGAGGTGCAAGATGATAACTGATTGTAATTAATTGGTAATTGATTAGTAATTGATATCAGATGTGAGAACTGAAAAAAGTGTGTCTTAATTGTCTGCTTTTTATAGTATGCTGTAAGCGGGCTTGGTGGTCGCATTTTCTTTTGGAAGTGTTGTTTTTTTTTCAGTTTTCTGAAGTCTATTTTATTCAGATTCATATTCTTATTCAATTATATCTAGCCTATGTGGTTACTCATGTGGTTACTCATGTGGTTCTTTTAACAATGGCTATGGCCCCAGGGTACCTCATAAAAACAGCCCAAAATAAGTAATAATAAGCATGCCTAAAAACATCTTTGATGAAGGAAGGGTGTGTGTGTGTGTGTGTGTGTGTGTGTAGGGGTGGGGGTCAACCTAGTAAAACCTTGAGCAAAACACAATAGTTCCTCTTATACAAAGAAAACCATTCGATCTTTCAGCAACTAGCCTACTCTTTTTTTTCTAATCCTGACCTATCCAATGACCTGGACCAAAAAAGATTCTACTCAACCTCAGTAGTTCTAAAAGGAAAATACCGGAGTGAATTCAAGCATAGCCCTGTTGAAAGAGCTTGCTAAATGTGTTAGTTAGCGAGTGGAACAAAAATTTGGTACAGCACAGACCAAACACGAACGCAGAAGCGAACAGGAACTTTACACTGAATCAATGGGACCTGACTGTTGGAAACCGAAAGTAAGATCTGAGGTTACGTTGACTCAATGAAAAGTGCTTCATGTTCGTGTTACGTCTATGCTGTTCAAAATTCTTTCATTTCATGCAAAATATATTGCTATTAAAAGGCTCGTGCAGCAGGGCTATGCTTAAACTTACTCCGATATTTTCCTTTAATGCCATTTTCCTTCTAAATCAGCCCACAGGGCACCTCAAGACATGGATACATGTTTGAGGTACTTTAATTTGCTAAAGTTTGACATGGTGGACATTAACACATTGTCTATAGAGTCGTGTGTACTTTGCAAAGACATTAAGGTAAAAACAATTGACAGGCTAATGTCTTAGGCAATTATCATGTTCATTTTGTGACTATAACTTTATTCTTTATAAAAGCAAGACACAAAGATACATTGTAAACCCCCTAGCATGCACCCTGATTATGTCTGTCCTAATTCATATCAGGTAAACCATTACTCTTCCCAACACCTCCTCTTCAGTTCAGAATCTCCTAGCACAGTAGCCATGTCCTGGTCTAGTTATAGCCCCTGACCTGGGCTAGCTTAAGCTCTGAGCTAAATCTGGACCTGAACAGAACCATTCCAATTGACCAGCTAAATGTTAGCCGCTAACTGCTAGCCTAGCATAAACATTATTGCCTTGCTTTCAAGCTGGGGGGTTGTCTTACCGTTTCTCTCTCAGCAGTGGGGAGATTGGCAGCCCCAAGGACCTTGATCTTCTTGATGAGTGTGACGGCGACCGGGTCTTTGAAGGTGCCCAGCACAGCGTCTGTGTACAGCTGCTTAGCCTTCATTCCCCAGGCTTCAGTAAAGGCCTGTTCCTCAAGAGATGCCTGAACCTGAGGGAGGAATGACAAGAGGTCATTAGAGATCATTGTCAAGGTCACTAGAGGTCAATTTCATTGACAAGGTCATTAATGGACAACAATTATGGTGGAGGGCAAAACGGCACTCGTAATATATTAACACTAATGTGACCCTCTACTTTTTCTCTTTTCAGCTTTAGAATGTTTCATATTTTGATTGCAAACCCAAACTACAGACAGACTACATGCAACATTTTACAGAGAATTCT
>JAODXP020000032.1:16198330-16200830 GCA_027497455.2 Sardinella longiceps | reverse complement strand
TTGTATTAATGAGACTAGGTCTTCATTCAGGTGTATAGTCCCCCAATGAGGGCAAACTACTGTATGCACTTTTGCCAAATTATTACCTGCCTACAGTGCTACTAGTTTTTACTGCATCCAATCGGCAACAGAGGAAGGCGTTGTGACTGTTAATGGCTAATGCAATCTTTTTACTCTTACCGTATGTTCATACCAAAAGCTAGGCTACTAAAGCTGTAAAATCACCAAAGTCTTTCACTTTGTTTGGACAAGTGCGATAAAAGTGAATAAAGTGACAAAAGCAACTAGCGACTAAACTAGGGCGACTAGAGCGACTAAAAAAAGCTCTCAACTTTATGCAAATTAGCTATGACGCGTTTTAGCTGTAAATCTGAACCGCAGTGCTGTAATTGGAATGACAGCAGTCGCGTCATGAGCAATTAGAGTGATTTGAGCGAACGCAGGAATTTTAGCAGCTGCTTTTTTGAGCAACAAAAGTGATTTGACAGCTTTGGTAGCTCTTGGTGTGAACGTACAGTCAAACACCTTCACCTCCAGCATTTCTGACTACCAAACGACCAAACAACTCTGTATGTAACTGAGTGTAGAGCTGAGTAACTGAGTAAAACGCGTCATAGCTAATTTGCTATAGTTTTTTTAGTCGCTCTCGTCACCCTAGTTTAGTCGCTAGTTGCTTTTGTTGTTTTTATAACCAGGCTACAGTAGGTCTGTGGTCACCTGACGCCAGACTGTGACTCTTACTCTGAGTATCCTGCCTCCCACCTCCTGCTGATGTAAATACAGCTATGGTAGACACCACAGGGTGGGTACAGTGCTAGGAAAGGGTCACCACTTGTTACTTAATAAAGATCCTGTAGTGCTGTAGCAGTCCAGTCCAGTGCCCATGGTCAGGAAGTGGGCTGCAGCTTCACTAATGCATTCAGTGCTTTTTCTTACTGCAGATGCTCAACATCATCTTCCCCCCATGGTAAAAACAAATAAAACCAAACCAGACAAGAGAAGAAGGCTTGACAGCTATTTTTTGCCATCACTAAATACTGTATTTTTCATTATACTGTTATCTCCTAAACCAAATAAATCAAATAAATCAAGAACTACTTATTCATTCTTGAGCATCAATATTGAGTGGATCTCTCGACATAGTCAGATTTATATGCTCAAAGATATTAGTGCTGAATTCATTATTCTAAAAACAACATAAAAGGAATATGTAAGATGAAACTTACAGGAAATTACATTGCATGATCATTTTAGTATGAAAATGGAAATAAAGCAACAAGCCGTATCAATCACATAAGCAATGTTGGTTATATGAACAAACATCACGCTCATGCTACAGTATTGTTAAAACTCATCATGATATCCATCATATGATATGACTAAGTAACAAATGGCTTTCCGCGTGAAACAAGGACACTGACTAACACCGGTGTAGGCTGAGTCTGAAGAGATGAAACATTATCATGGAGAAACCCAGGCAGTTTCTTAAATCTCTGTTTGACTCATGGGTTGATTCAGTCATTCCCCTTTTTCATTAACTTGCACCACCTTCCCAGTGCAAAAGCACAACAGCTGACGGCAGCATGACATGACTACACACTCAAACAGGAAACTGACAATCAAATTAACAATGACAATGTTGAAGAGTCACCAGTTCCAGGGTTCCAGTTGTGTTCCTGTCTTGCATTCAACTGTAGTGTGTCAATGAGCAGACGGGTGTATGTGGAGTACGTGCAGTGTGTATAGTATGTACAGCTTACATCAGCAGACCTGTATCGAAATTCGCAGTATTCTCTTTACTAATGCATAGTGCATACTAATGCATAGTGACATCCTTAGTAAAGCCTAAGGGTTAGGAAGAGGGAACAATGCCTAAGGGCTGGAAATAAGGAACACAGCGTCAGTGTTGGGGAGAGGGAAAGCAGCCCTGCGCAGGCTAAAGCCAAATTCACACTACCCGTTTTCAGAGATGATTCTGAGGTCGCAGGGTCGATTAGAAATCACAGGTAATCATGGGGAAACTCTGCAGTGGATCTGCGAGCGCAAATCGTCATGTGTGAATTACTCTCCGACGCGATTTATGGCAATCATGGGCTTGACGCAAGTTGTTGGGGGACATCTAGCATGCTAGATATTTGGAGAAGTCGCAAGCGATTCACAGGCCAACAGCCAATCAAGAAACGTTGTCGTCTTTAAATTTTCCAAACTCAGCTTCCAAAAACCGTATTTAAAGTAGCACTTCTTCGCCATGCAATAGCCTTCCAAAACCGTATTTAAAGTTGCACTCCTTCACCAAGCAATAGAGGCAGTCATATGAAGTTTACTAGCTGACAGAAGATAAAATTGGCTATCCAAACACCTCGCGAATAATTCTAAAATACTTTTGCAACAATAACAATGTTATAAAGATGAAAGCAGGCAAACAAATTCAGCAGACACAGACAGCCTGTATGTAGCCTATTGTATTCTCTCTCTTGTATGTAGAGGGCTATACGAATGT
>JAODXP020000032.1:16158330-16193330 GCA_027497455.2 Sardinella longiceps | reverse complement strand
TTAGCATTGGCATAGGCTCTGCTGCATTTATCATAGCCTTCATTACACTATTGCAAACTGAGGAATTAAAGATTTTATAGACTGACTGAGTGAAATATATGAAAGATAATGCACAATTACTCGCTGTAACATCTTCATATTTAATGTTTATGGCCAGGATATGACATTTCTTTGCCCTATGTCTGTGTACAGCGCAATTGTAAATATGCTTGCCCGCCTGTTCTACCCAAAATGCACAAGGGCAATACGTCACATGAGTAATCTCTATTGGGTGCATGTACTGTATACCCGTGCCTGAGTCCAGCTGAAGTTTCCATACATGACAGAAAGCAGATGCAACGGCGTGCTCCACAAAAACAAACAGGAGTTTCCTCTCTACTCTCCACTGCTCTACTCTCGGCCATAATCCAGTCAGTAGACAGTTCCCAGTACATGCTTCTCAAACCTCTCAAATTTTGCCGACGTCGTGGCAATGTGCAAGTGCTATAAAGTTTGAACTGTAGGACAAAATGTGAAAAAGTTTAGCCAAGTTCAGTGTTCGCAACATTGTGAAATGTTTTGCTATGGTTCCCATTCATCCCTATGGGAGACGTATAAAACTTTTGCAATGTTTTTTCATCTTGAACTCAAGGCTTGATGGCAGATCAGTGGCACCATGCGGCTCTTTTAAGCTGATAGGGATCAGGGAACATAAAATAAAAAATACTATAAAAGTTTCTTTGGATACAAATGTCTCTTGACTGAGCAAGATTGAGATTTTATTACCTCCGTTAAGGAGGTTACAGTATGTTTTCGCCAGAGTTTGTCTGTCTGTCTGTGTATAAAATACAATACAGATTTGGATGAAATTTTTACCAGAGGTGTGTGTCTTTGCTCAAGGAAGATCCCATTAAATTTTGGTGGCGAGCGGTGATCCAGAACACCTTCTAGAATTTATATTGCCTTTTCGGAGGTCTGCACTCTCAGAATGCTTTTTCAGTTTTCAGTGCACTTATGTTTATGGAAGCGCTGAGTCAATGGATGACTATAATATTTGATTGGATATATGAATGGATGTACGATCTGTTTATAATGGGCTATTATGATGGGACAATGAAAATTAACCTTTGACCTAAGGGCAGCTATTCAAAATAACTGAGGCCATTTCCGTAATGGCATACTGCTATGCTACACGTGCTACATGCTGCTTGTGCCCCAGCACACAGTGCAGCACACACTACTGCTTCCCACAATTAATTAATAATTAGCTGCAGGTGCTCTACTTGAGTGGTTAAGCCCCATATACTACTCCCCAGTATGCAGCATGGTATGCAAGCAGCAGAAGAGGCCTAACTGGCCACATGACCAGAATCTCATTAATTAATTGACTGCAGGTGCTCTACCTGACTGAAGCCCCACACTATTCCTGTGATATTTGTCATGTAATGCATGCTACACGCTGCTGTCAGCAGAGATCAGTATACGAGCAGTATGTAGTGGTCAAGTAGTAGCCATTTTCAGAAACAGCCTGAGTGACTGAGACTTCCTAACTGCATGTCAGACTGTCGCCCTGAATGGTATTTGTCCACACTGAATCCTTTAATTGAAAAGCATGTTGCTTAAATTCGCCAGGTGTTGTCAGTGAGACAAACGACAACATTTGGCACAACAAGGACTGAATAACAAGACAACGGTTAGCTCTAATGAACGAGAACTATAAACTTTTACTTTGGCCCTTTCAAATAGTGTTCCTGTAAATATGCTTTTCTATTCTGACCAATATCCATTTCAAGCAGAACAGAACAGTACGTGAGCAACAGAAAGGAAACATAACTGGGGAAAATGACAGAAGTTCTGTTAAAACATCATGTGCTGATACTGCACAATACTGCTTCAAATCCTGTCAAATACAGATAACTTTTAGGATGATTCTACTGAAAACAAAAGTAATCAACTCGATTTTGTGACTGGCATCACATGCAGATAGGGCATGGCGATGACACATCAGGCAGGAGTTATATCTCAGACATGTTATCATCATTTTAAGCTTGTCACATGATAACACATACCTCTCCATCATCAAAATGACACCAGGAGTGTGTGTGTTAATTGCCAGGAGTGTGTTTATTGCCTAAGTATATCTGCTGTGTCTCCAGCTCATCATGCAAAGCATGCTGTCAACCCAAGTCACACACACAGTCCCTTCTGCTTTCTGAACTGATACTTGATTTTATAATTATTATAATCATATATAGATTGAGTTTTATACTAATTTAATTTTGTCACAGCAACAATTTTTCTGAATATTTTTTTTAAACTACAAGGCTCTCCCTGCCCTGGTGCACCATTGTGGTGATTAAGTTCTGTGTTCATTCTACCCCACTTGATACTGTAGATCTAGCCGTGTTTATTTTCAAAGCGGGTCTGGGTGACAGTGGGAGGTTTTCCTGTGTGTGGCCTGGAGAGATCTGGAAAATGTGTGTGTGTGTGTGTGTGTGTGTGTGTGTGTGTGTGTGTGTGTGTGTGTGTGTGTTTCCTCTATACACAGCAGCAGAGCTCGCAGTGTCTCAGCGATGTGTGAACATAGTGTGTGAAGAGCTAATGACAACAGCCTCAACATACCAAAAACAGAACAATCACAAAAACCTGCTTTGAAACCCAGTATTAAAATAGAAGCAACAAATACTGACTGAGAATACGTGACTAAGTAATGTCATAAGTGCTGATGAATTTTAGGGCAGTAAAAACCGCTGACAACGTGCCATACTGAGGGAGGGGTTTGAGAGGCTATTGAGGAGCGTAGTAGACACTGGGGGAGGGATCAGAGAGTTGTATTATTTTGAATTTTTTCTCTGATTCAGAATTAAGTTGACTTGCCAAATACAGCTTTAGGTGGTGCACTTTAGTATCACAGGTGATCTGATGGACTACAGTAGCCTATCATAGACTATGTGCATTGGCAAACGATTGTTGATAAGACTATCTCTGTCTAAATCAAAATTATCAATTGCCTGATATGCATGGCATCTGCTTCGTGCTCACATGGAGCATAATTGCACTTAGAGCACGTGCCCAAATGTGAGCTGGTGAAATGTGAGAAACAACAATAGCATGCTACACCACCACCAACAAAAAGAACAGGAACCTAACACCATAGGACATGGAAAATACATTCAGTTTTTCTAGGGCAGAGTCTTTGCCCTATA
The DNA here is from genome assembly GCA_027497455.2 of Sardinella longiceps. Classification (NCBI taxonomy): domain Eukaryota; kingdom Metazoa; phylum Chordata; class Actinopteri; order Clupeiformes; family Clupeidae; genus Sardinella; species Sardinella longiceps. The sequence continues at coordinate 16,190,145 of JAODXP020000032.1, read as the reverse complement.
TAAAGTAGCTTTGCTTGGAAAGACCTAAGAGCTAACATGCAACAAACCTTACTTACACTTACTAACTTTTTGATGTTCTAACAAAATTGATGTTCGATTGTATTTGTGTTTTATGATTACCATGGCTTGACGTTCCACTAGAATCCACTTTTCCAATTCTCCACTTTTGATATTACTGTAAATTATTTGTGTCTACCAAATGGTTGAATGTTAAATAGGTTTTAAGTTTAAGGAAATGTATAAAAAATAACATTGTTAAAAGACAAAAAATGCTATAAATATCATAATGTTTTGGGGGCTGTGTAAACATTATGATTGTGTGTTGCATTGAAAAATCTGGGGTGCCGGTCTGTGCAGACCAAATCACTGGAGTTCAGTGTAAAGCCTGCTGTCCAGTTAATGCTCTAAGATGGATAGTTCTGCTCCTTGAGTAAGATTTTCAGTATTGTGTTAAAAGTCCTAAAACACTCAACAGCCCACATTGTTTATATTTCTGTGTTTATGGGATGGGATTGAGAGCTTAAGGCCCAGTCCAATTTCTACCACGTCTACTTGTTTTTGGCCCTAACGCTTGCTTTTTGCACATTCATGAGTAATACACATACAAGTGTAGTGTGTCCCAATACTTACAAGAGTAAAAGGAAGTGCTTTACAGCTCTTCAAATCACCTCTTCAGGAAGGTCAGACGCAGACTTCAAACGAAATGAAGATGAAATTACCCGTGATTCTTTGGAAACTCGATCAATGAGAGGAAAAATATATTGGGATATACTGTATATCGGGATATCTTAGTTTGATGTAAATTCAGTTGAATTCTGTACTGTTGTGTTAAAACATGAATATTAAAAAGACTGATGCACAAATATGAATACTTTATATCAACTGAACACTGATTTTTACACAGAAGTTACTGGACTTTTGCACTCATTCCTTCACAGACAATCTACTGGAGGATGCGTATTTATCCTGATGGAGGTACTATTATTTATGAATTATTCATAATATTTCTCTGTGTCTTTACTTGTATAATACCTTGTACAGCGGCCTATATGTCTAAATGTTTTAGAAAAACAAGAGGCCTGCCATGCTACTGTAGGGTCTAGTGATTTTAGGGCAGGCTATCAGAAGTCATTGATAACCAATTTGTGTGGGAGAGGGTCCAAAAGTCAATGTAGACTGAGACAAGAAATGCTCTCTCACACACACACACACACACACACGTACACACATACATACACAAGAAGAAACTCAATATACACACAAGCACAGCTACCAAAACAAGCACAAGACACGCACATGCACACACGTACACACTCATGCGAGTATGCAAACACATACACACACACACACACACACACACACACACACACACACACACACACACACACACACACAACCCTTGGCCGGACCCTGAGATGAGAAGACTTTGACTCTGTAATTTAATTCGCCAGCTGTAATGGAAGTCTGTGAAGTGTGAACACATTCTGATTGCCCCAGCACATCCAATCTCAACAGATAAAGCAACAAGCAGTGCAGGGCATCACCAAAGCCAAAGGAGCTGAGGAGTGTCTGTGTCTGTGTCTGTGTGTGTATATGCATGTGTGTGTATGTGTGTGTGTGTGTGTGTGTGTGTGTGTGTGGGTGTGGGTGTAGGGGAAGGAGCTGGTGGAGAGAATATAATGCAGAGATGACGATGGAGGTGAGGAGTGTGTGTGTGTGTGTGTGTGTGTGTGTGTGTGTGTGTGTGTGTGTGTGTGTGTGTGTGTGTGTGTGTGTGTGTGTAGGGAAAGGAGCTGGTGGAGGGAGTATAATCCAGAGACGATGAAATCCCCGAAATGTCAAGCAGAAACAGGTTGGTTCATCCAGTAAGCACAAATACCATCTCTACTGTTGCAGCAACAGCAGCAGCAGCAGGAACAGAACACATCTCTGCCGCTTGCTAGAGTGCAATCCTGTTCGAAAACACCACCACTACTGCAGTATCACTGTACTGTACATTGAATGCACTCACAGTATATGCAACTTATAACCATTATCTATTTAACCATTAATTAATTAGTTAAGCGTTCATTGTGTTTCCACAAAACATATAAACTGCCATTTTCAGTAAACATCATCATGTTTGATAGTATGTAAATAAGTTAGTTTGTGTTTTCAGTTTTCATGTAATAACACTAACCCTCTTATTAAGGATAATTCAAAAATTTGAAATTACAATAAAAAAAATAAAGTGCTTTAAAGTACAAAGTACATCACTTCTCCATAGTGACTTTTGTCATTTGTCTATAGTAGGGTATTCCTTTAAGTGTAATTTTAAGGTTGTTTATCTTATGAGAGGCTGCTGAATTCACTGGTGTACATTGCGTGGCTATAAGCTCTGAATAGGGAACTGCTATCTCCCTACTGACTGAACATGGAGACACATGACAGGTGGTTCCTGTTTTTGACAGCCATGTATATTGTGTGGGGAAACAATGGTGGCTCTGACACAACCTAATCCTTTTACCATTCCCATAATCAACAAGATGCTATCACATCCCACAGCCATGGAGATCTATGGTGGCCCGTCAATGTGAAGGGCCTGGGGGAGGATCGAACATAAAGGCCCAAGGGAGGAGGAGGGAGGGAAGGAGAGTTGCCAACAGCCATACACACACACACACACACACACACACACACACACACACACACACACACATACACACACATACAAATTCCAGATCAAAAGGCAAGCCATTCTTCCAGATCAACACAGGCACAGCACACATCACACACACACACACACACACACACACACAAATTCCTGAAAGATACAACCATTTTTCCTGATCAAAAGGCAAGCCACATCCACACACACACACACACACACACACACACACACACACACACACACACACACACACACACACACACACACACACACACATCTCCCAAACCCCCAATCTGTTTTTCCATGGAGAGAAAGTACAAACACCAAACAAAGGCTGTTGTAAATATGAGTTTTGCTTCCCATACGACATCTGTCACAGCCAGCTCCACTCTGCTCTACTTGGCTGGTACTGCAGTTATGAGCTAGTTAACTTAGCCAACAGTGCCTTGAAGCCTCCACCCTCGGCCAAACTCAACTCAGGGGCCGCCAGCTCTGCTCTGACACGTCATTCTGTCTCCAGGGCACCCCAAACCACACCTAATAGCTTATAGCTTGATGATGAGTTCAAACTAGGAGCTGGGAAGAGAATACATGCAAAGGAATGAGGTGGGGGCATGGGTTTGTGTGAGTAGTGGTGGTGGTGGGTGGGGGGATGGGGGATGGAGGGCATGAAGAGAACTGTGAAAAGAAAAAGATATATATATATAAAAAAAGAAATATTCCAACCTTTTGCAAAACTGGGCAAAATTTGTGGTCCCAGAGTTAGTTACATCCCATAGCTTACATGATGTGACAAAAGATTCTAGAATGTTCTTTGGATATGACTAACATATGGGCGGGTCTGCAAAAACATTGACAGAGTAACTTCCATGTAATGAGACTATGTTGGTAAGAAGTGAAGATCAAGCGTTCTTTTCAAAGTGCATGCAATACCGATGAAGCCAAAGTTAACCAGCATAGTCCAGTCCTACTGCACTGTACACATGGCATGATGTCAAGAGGTTGAAACTCTGTGAACTGGGTGTCAAGCACGGTAGCAAGTGAGCTAAAACCCAAATACTGTAGGCTATAGTACATCATTCGTGTGTTGCAAATATTTTGTGGTGCAATATTGTTTTCTTACTATCTGGACACTAGCAAATACGTCACTCTGGGAGGAGGGCATCTGCAAAATGTAACTAAAATAACATCCATGACTACCAACATAATAACAATCTTCTCAGGCGGTACATAGCTCACATTGCACCATTCATGGAATAATGCCAGAATTATGCCTATTTGAAGTTGAAGTTTTCCAGAGCTAGGCTGTGAGAAGGGAGAAATCATGTGCCCTCCAAGAAACCTTCACAGATAGTGAAAGGGTCTGTGTAAGATTCATCCCAACTAATGGTTCCCAGACTGAACTTAAGTGACCATTATCAATGGTCGGCCTAATGGTAATTATACAGTGGAATTCTGGAATGGCTTGATGAATGAAAATATGTAAGAATTACATAATAGATAGATAGACAAGAATATCCACAAGAATATCCCAAAAGATGTCCATTAACTCACAGATTTTGTTTTTCAAACTGTAAGTAAACGCTCAGTTGTGGGCCATTATTCAGAAATATCAGACCTTGGAATGTTGAGAAGGAAAACTGAATTGAACTGAAAGCCCATTGACCCATTCTAACATTATGTACAAGCGTGTTTAGTACTGTATATACAGCTAAATAAATAATATTCTTTCATTCCTGAGAGGACTCAAAGAAAGACTCATCCTCATGTCCAATAAACTCTTTGGCCCATGCAGTCTCTTCCTTTCCCCAAGGTACAATATAAACATCACACAGAAACACTGCCAGATCACATTCAAGAAATTCATCATCAGAACCTATCTGACCATGCCAGTCCACTTGCGTGCTTGTTTTGAAAGATATCTGCACTAAAAAAAGAACATTTTGTAGCTGTTGCACAACTGATTTCTCAAGGTAATAAACACAACTGAGGTAATAAAACATCCTTTTTTTGTGTCACTCTCTTTCAAACTCGGAATCTAACTATAGATTTATTTCTACGTCTTCCCCACTTCCAGGTGGCTTTAGTCCTATGTCTGACATTGCACTAATTGCAAGACAAAATGACAGCTATGAATGAATAAATGAATGAATGAATAATAGGCAAGATCTGATATCACCAAGTAATTAAGAGTCCAGGATCAATGTTAAACTTGTTTGTCCTGGATCAATGTACTCTAACCCTAACCCTAATCCTAACCCTAACCATAACCTTAACCCTAGCCCTAAACCTAACCCATTGATCCAGGGCAACAAGTTTGACATTGATCCTGGACTCTTAATTACTTGGTGATATCAGATCTTCCGAATAATAGGTGATTAAGATCTGAATCAGAAGTTCTGGGTAAAGTCCTTAGCTATTTCAAATAATTACAGGTGATTAGCGAGGTCGCTAAACTGTTCCTGATGAAGATAATGATTATAAGATGTTGTTCGGTAGTCTTCTAAGCTGAACAAAGTGCAGCTATTTGTCTTGCTTACAGAACAGAAGATAACGTTTCACCTCTCCTTGATCTTGATCCTTCAGAGAGTTCAACCAGAAAACAACACAATTGGCACCCAAGGATCACACTCAGTCTTATACCAACATTGCAATATGTTTAAAATGCATAAACACACACACGCACACACACTCACACACACACACACACACACACACACACACACACACACACACACACACACATTTACGTCAGTATCATATCACAGAATTCTTCAACAAAATTCTGATGCGTTCAAAAATATCTTCCCATTTGTAAACGTTAGTTTCATTCAGTAAACATACACATTTGTGATTTGTCAAGTAAATCTAAGATCCCACCAGGGGAATTAAGTTGCAGCCAGCCACTTAAAAGAACACCACTAGAATAAATAAACTACAACATTGAAGACAAATGCACTTCTTGGCATTGCTACGGTTTAGCCTGAGAAATAGGATGGAGAGCTGGGACTGCAGCTGGTCAGTGTAGGGTACTGAAGTTCAACACATCTCTCTCTCTCTCTCTCTCTCTCTCTCTCTCTCTCTCTCTCTCTCTCTCTCTCTCTCTCTCTCTCTCGCTCTCTCTCTCTCTTCACTGTTTTACATGGGGCTGTGTAATAAGTCAGCTATCAGCCAATGGCACGCTCAAGATCACGTTTCACTCCACGGACGTGACCACATTTATATTGCCGATGTCTCTTTCCTGCCGCTCTCCCTCCCTGTGTGTGTGTGTGTGTGTGTGTGTGTGTGTGTGTGTGTGTGTGTGTGTTTATGTATTTCAAAGGTGACATAGAATGGATTAATGGAGTATTGTACCTTGTTCTCTGTGCATGAGTGCGCTGACTTCACTTAAGTTGTCAGTCACTAAAACTGATACAAGCAGAGAAGATCAAAGGACTGAAGTGAAGTAAGTGTTGCATTGCTGTGCTAGTATGGCTCCATGCTCTGTGTTAAGTAAGGTGCCTCACTGTCCATCATAAGACTTATCTCACACAAGACCTGTCACATAGTCTGCAGCTACAGTATGCATGTGTGTGTGTGTGTGTGTGTGTGTGTGTGTGTGTGTGTGTATGTGGGAGAGAGAGAAAAAGAGAGAGTGAGAATGTGAGTGTACGTACGTTTTCTGAATGTATGTGTGTGTCTGTGTGTGTTTTTTTGTGTGTGTGTGTGTGTGAGAGAGAGAGAGAGAGAGAGAGAGAGAGAGAGAGAGAGAGAGAGAGAGAGAGAATTTTAGGAGAGGTTAAAGAAACAGCATTACCAGCTGCAAAGTATGTACTTGCATGCCATAAAAGACGGCAGGATGTAACCTCAATCCAGTGAAACCACCCTTCTACATCATACATCATCTTATTCATTCAGAAAGAAGAAGAAGAAAAAGAAAAAAACATTTTGCTTTACTTTACTCATTTTTTACATTACTCCTTTTTTAAAATAATACTATCTTAATCTATTTTTATTTTACTATTATTGATACATTGTTTATTCTACTTTTTGTATTATTATTACTTATTTAATGCTTTGGCAATATTGAGAATTTTAACAGTCATGCCAATAAAGCATATTTGAATTTGAAAATTTGAGAGAGACAATACTGTGGGCATGCGTTTATGTGTGCGACTCTCTCACATACAGGACACAAGTTCTATTCTTTTATTTACTGGTCTAATCAGATGTATACTATACAGTATTTGATTCATTCATTCATTCATTCATTTTGCATAACAACGATCTCTCCAAATAGTTTTGCTTGTTTTACACTATATATACAGTCTATGGTTTTAGTCAATAAAATGAGGCAGACGCCACACAAGTATAAGTTGCAGACGCAGTTAAATGTGAAAGCATTTGATGCATCAGGCTACATGTTATGCTCATCGTGTTTGCTACTAATACCCCCCTCCCCCAGTCTAATTTGTCAGTGTCAAATTTAAAAGGCCAAGTATGCATACAGTCCAAAGGGAGGTTGGATGACTATTATGCCTACTGAAAATAGTTTGCTACCATGCATTATTAATCTGAGATTCCACAACAATGCTGCAGAGATGTGGGTATTGATTTAGCAATTAAATATATTCCAGTGCAAACATGTGTTAAAATAAATCTCTCTCAGACACACACACACACACTCTCTCTCTCTCACTCACACACACACACACACACACACACACACACACACACACACCAACACCAACAGCAGCAGCAGCAAGTGCTGCATATCAACATCTTTCCAAGCCAGACAGAGACAAGTCGGCCTAATAAAAAGTCAGACTTTACCCACAGTGATTGAGGACACCCGCAAATTTGCACTAAAGGTCTATTAAAGCAATAAGTTGTTATTAGGTCTAGCTGATAATACAACTGCTGACAGATCTTCTAAAGCACAGGCATAAATGATATGATAACTATGATAAGACCATAACCATGTCTTGTTTTCAAGATGATTAAACTCCACTGATTGCCATTGATTGGCGTCTACTCAGACTGTATAAAGCTTAATTAGTTCCACCTTTATCAGCAGAGGTAAATGAATGACCCTGGGTGATATGAAAGGTTTAGAAATCCAATGTCTGCACCAGTGGTTGTCCAAATGGAGTACAAGTAGCCTACCCCTGAGGGTAATTGGATGGGTTCTAGGGGATAGGCCAACGCAAAATTAATCTGTGAATGGGTTCACAGCTCTCACCATCATAATGATAATATCAATACTCAAACTATTCCTATACAACCCTATTGCTACCACATTGTTGTGTATCATTATATGTATTATGTGTTTACATCTGCTCACTGTACATCCTCTCCCACAGAATCTTAGCCTTGTGGTTTTTAGAATCATTAAAGGAGGACTGGTGTCACAGCTTGTCCGCCGACATCGACATGAATCGTTTTTTGAAACTTTCTTATTAGCTAATGACTCATTTACGGCTCTGTAATGACTTGTGTCAGTTCGCCCTCGTATGGTTGTCAGTGGTACTGCGAGAATGGACCACAGTAGGCCTATGCAATAAACTAACACGACCCTCTCCATACATTGTATGTATCGTCTGCTTTGCAAAACCTAAAGGAAAAGAAATATCATCCAAAGGCACATGACGTACCTGATTAAAAGTTTGTGACATTTTTGCCAGTAGGGAAGAGAAAGAACAACTTCCCTTTAGCCTACCTTCCCTACAGCTACCTGTCTTGCGCAGGAGGGCCTACCTTCATGTCGACACTTGTCGCTAGAATATTTCTCAAGCGCCTTCCTCCTGGCAGAATTCAATGGACGTTAGTCTGCGAAGCTTCTGAACATACCCAGATGGTCCTTTGCCTGGGCGAAGAAACTTAGAGGCTGAAAAGAGACTGTAATCGAGTTTGGAACAAATAAACTGCCAAAATGAAGGACGACAATTGCTCTGAAAGCATAAACAAGATTTTTCAAGAGGCTCCAGCTGCCAGGAAGGCTCTTCTCGACAATTACGAAAATCTCTTTAAAGTGGCCGAATACTGCGAGAATAATTATTATAAGGTAAGCTTTGTCATTTGAAATCTTTCATTTATAAGTCTTTCTAGAAACTTTTTGTTTGTTTATTTGTTTTAAAAAAGACTGTTAGCCCACTTGAAGGCCGTCAGCAACCTCAGTGCAAATAGCCAATAAGCATTTATGCCATCCTCAAATCCATATGCTATCTTCAACTCCACATTCAAATCTTGTATAGCCTGTGTAACCAAACTGAGGGTATACTAAATATGAAATTTGCACACACACCTAAAATAATGAACTGTATGATTAACTGTATATTTTATAGGCCTATATCATATTAATATTACAGAATATTAATATTCACAAGCAAGTGTCTTAGTGACACACCTCTTTGTAAGAGAGCCCACAGGGTGCTGTTTTTCTCTTTGGCTATGTGTGTGTGTGTGTGTGTGTGTGTGTGTGTGTGTGTGTGTGTGTGTGCAAGCCTGGACAGAATGCTTTTGGGGGAGTAGGGGTGGGGGGATGTGTACCTTTTCTCTGGTATGTTCTGCCCCGTCAGGTAAACTGTTCCTGACTTGTTGCCCTTATCTCAGGCTCTCTCTGAGAAAAGAAGACAGGAAAAGTAGGATAGTTTCATTTTTCCTCACTGCTTGAGGCAAAGTATTGCTTTTTCAAATATTTCTGACAGTAATATTGACAACTCAGAGAAGTTTTGGACGGCAGAAGGTTACAAGGCCACACCCATAGGCATCCAACATTCAGGGAGTGCACCTCTGATGCAACTGTGCTTTCATCTTCAGAAACAATGTTTTGTTACTGTCATACTGTAGTTGTCTTTGTTGTTGTTGCGGTTGTTATATAAAACAGAACACACATTTTTGCAGTTAAGGCCATGGGAAATACGCATTTCTACCAAAGTAGCCTGGTTGTGTGTGAAGACTTACTTTACTCGACTGTAATTTAGGCCTTGATATGTAGAAAACGATTAAATTATTTAAAAAAATTCTCTCACCATTTCTATCTGTATATATACATACATACATTCATACATTGAAGTGTCCCAAAACAACATCTGCCTTTTGAGGACCCAACTCTTCAGAGAGCATCTCCTGTCCTAGCACTCCTACATTCTAGAGAACCTCTAGTGATATATTTTTAAAAGACTCCTATGTAGCTTGATTGTCAATCCTCTTTTGTAAGTCACTTTGGATAAAAGTGTCTGCTAAATGCATAAATGTAATTGTGAAATACTCTCACCATTTATACACTCAAGTGCCCTAAAACAACAATTGCTGACGGCTGATGGTTTACTGACGGTATCCAGGACTCTTTTTTTACTGGCTTGTTGACTCTTGTTGTTCCCTGTGGGCAGGTGGAGGACACACAGAGTGCGGTGGAGGAGTCCAAGGCTTACACCAACCAGGCTCTGGCCAGCGTCACCTACCAGGTCAACCGGCTGGCCTCGGATGTGCTCCGTCTCCTGGACGCTCAGGCCACTCAGCTCAAGAAGATGGAGTCCTGCGTCCATATTCTTTATCAGGTGAACGATCCCAAATCTGGATTTTAATCGCAATTCCAGTGTTCTCCCTACGACCTTTAGTCTGGGAGTACCCAGGGTCCTGTGATTATTTAGTTTGGAGTTTGCCAGGCCATAATCCCTTAGTATGCAGACTAAATTCTTATTATTATTCTCTCGCTCTCTCTTTTCTTACCCTCTAGCAGATGAATGATCCCAATCTCCCAATCCTGATCAAAAATCCCAATCCCAGTGTTCTCCTTAAACCCTTAGCATGCAGCCTAAATTCTTCTTCTTTTCTTTACATTATACTGGTTTAGATTAGCCTATTTGAACCATTTGCTTCTGAACAATTACAACCTGTTGCTTTTCTAGACTAAGATAATTCCATGGGTGTGTACACTGTAGAACTATGTATAATGGATGTCAGCTAGCATTGCCAAGCATTTAGAGAGCATTAGTGAAGCTCCCTCCTGAGATCATGAGTCTCAAGAGTCAGTTGATTGTGAGCCTGGGAGCCTTTCAGTCAACTGGCTAACACACTCGACTCCTAGTCCTAGGTTGCTGTGGGGTTGTGGGTTCAAGCCTCTGGTTGGACTGCATTGAATATGCTAACACATGCTAATGAACTTGCCTCTTCTCCTCTCACAGACGGTGGATATGCACAAGGAGAAGGTGGCCCGGCGGGAGATCGGTCGTCTCACAGTGGAGTCCAAAGTACCCCGCGCCAAACAAATAGTTCTCCCCGCATCCCCAGTGGGAGTGTCTGAGTACAGACGCACCCCGATATCCTACGCTGCCCTGGACAACCTGGGCCATGGGTTTTGGGTAAGCATGCTGGTCTCATGCTTACGCCGCACTCTGCACCCTCAACCATCCCTCTGACTAGTTTTATGATCTTACACACACACACACACACACACACACACACACACACACACACACACACACATATAGGAATTAACAATTATTTCCACACCAGTACATCCAGTTTTATTGTGGTAGATTCAGAGGTGGATAAACTATGAATTTCGTGATAACTGTAAAGTGGACCGCAATATGCAGAATCAGATGAAAATAAGACATGGAGAAAATATTTTATGAAGTTTGATGGGAGCATTGTTTTGGTATTGAATATTTGAAGAATTAATTTGGATAATGCAGTGGGGTTTGGTAATATTAAAAGTTGCATTTGATGCATAAACTCTATTAAGAGGTGGATAAATTCTATCTCCAACATTTGAGAGGTGTGTAAACTGTGTTATCTTGCATTTAGCCTTTATCTGCTCAAAGATCTCATTCACGTCGTCTAGATCAACTACCGTCACATATAAATAGGCACATTCAAACATGCATTCTGGGTTGGAAGCCTGTTTATATTTACATTCCATAGATTACTGAGGGGTATTCCAAGAATGTGTGTAAGTGATAAACCTGGCTAAGTCGAACTGCAGTGAGTGGTAAACCTAATAGAGTAGCCTCATGGCTTTGAGTAGTTAAGAAAACAAGGACACAGGCTCTTCTATTGCCAGGTTTACCACTACCTCTGGCTTAACTTACCCAAGTTTGCCACTTGAGCACCTTCTTGGAATCCTCCACCCGGGGTCATTTTTAACCCAGAAATGCATCACTAGTTGCAGAATACTGAATACAGTCAGCTTGCTAGTGTTGAATGTGTTACCGGTTTGTTTTCTTTGGAAATAAGGAAGTCACTTTAGTTCATGTATGATCTGTTCTGTACAATCATTTTCTCACAAATAAACCATATCCATAGTTTTCTTGACAATGCATAGGCCTAATACATGCAATATCTTCTATAATTAAGGCTACAGACATTTCTTTGCAAATAAGCCATAGTGTTTTATTGAGTGTGTGGTGATTGAACGCAATATTTGTAGTGTGCAGCCGCTATTTGTTTGCAAGTAACTGATCATGTTTTTATTCCCTGGGAAAACAGGGAGGGAAAAAGTCTGAGCAAGAGAACACAGCACCTGAGCAACCCAGTGCCAGCACAGAGACTGAATCTGCTTCCAGGTATCCATCGGTTTTGTGTTTGAAAAATGTAGCAACCTTCTGTCATGATGGAAATGTGTACTAGTACTACCACACCTGTAACCATCATATTGTTGACTTGTGTTGCCTGGTACAATGAAGTATGGTACAACCATGATTGTGTGTTTTGAAAATCAGTTTCTCTCATTATACAGTATAGACAGCTATGGAAAAAATGGTTACACTTTATTTGAAGGTAACATCATAAGACTGTCATGACCTGTCATTAACTATGACATGAAGTTCTCATGAATCTGTCATAAACTTTATACACCTGTCATGACTTTTGTCATTAAGAGTCACCCGGTATTTGTCATGGTTAGGGTTAGGGTATGTCAGAAGTCATGACAGGTATATATAAAGTTTATGACAGATTCTTGACAATGTCATGTCATAGTTAATGACAATGTCATGTCATTCTTATGACGGTACCTTCAAGTAAAGTGTTACCGAAAAAATTAATAGACTGTAAAGGGGGTGTTCTTACACAAAAGGGGTGTAGTACAATTTTATAGTGGTTGCTGATTTTTTTGTCTATAGCTGCATGTGCTGTGAGACAAATAAAAGCCTTTTGTTTCTGTGTGCAGGGCTGTCTATGGCATTGCTGTACCTCCTCCATCTGTGCCGGCCTTTAAACCTCAGGATTCCTCCTCAGCCTCTGGGTCCTCGTGCCCCCCACCTCCACCACCCGCCGACTCCTCTGGAGTTCCTCCTCCACCTCCTCCTCCGAATGGCAGCATGGGTGCCAATGTTCCTCCTCCACCACCACCTCCTCCTCCTTCTGGGGGCAACATCCCCCCACCTCCACCACCTCCCCCGGCACCTGGTTCAGGTGCCACCATACCTCCGCCACCTCCACCCCCTGGTTCATCAGGTGTTGTACCACCACCACCACCTCCACCACCTCCCCCAGCACCTGGTTCGGGTGCCACCATACCTCCGCCACCTCCACCCCCTGGTTCATCAGGTGTTGTACCTCCACCTCCTCCACCACCACCACCACCTGGTTCCACTGGTAGTAATATTCCCCCGCCTCCACCACCTCCTCCTGGGCCAGGCGGGGCCAGCATCCCTCCTCCACCTCCACCCCCTCCCCCTCCACCCATGTAGAGAGACAGACTAATATCCACAAGTGCTGGGATCCTGGGCCCACTTCCTCAGACTGGAATTTAAATTGGATTAAAGTGATCCAGATTTTGGAGACCTCACACACACACGCATACATACATACATACAAACAAACACACACACACCCTATTAAGTATTTTTCAATGTGAGAATAAGATTGAGGCACCACACAGGGGTCCGTTTCTCAAAAGCATGTTTGTTGCAATGCGATTTTCTAATTGCCAACTATGTTACTACAACTGTAACTGGTTAGCAACTATAATGCTTTTGGAAAACGGAGCCCAGGGCGATTTGCAAACAGGCCGCAAACCCTAAATAAGGAGGGGCATATGAAAATGAATCTGATAAGTTTCCTTGCCCCGGCTCCCACTATTGTCAACGTTGTAGCCTATCTACTTTTCTCATTCTTGTACCTGACACATTTTCTGCACAGGTTATCTCCTGACTTGATAAGTAAAGAGGAACTGAGTGCTGTGTTAGGTGTGGCCAAGCAGAGCAGATTCTTGTTTTCAAGTGAAACTAAGTACTGTACTGTGAACTAAGACTAAATAAACTTGCATGAGTCAGAATACATCACTCTTCTTTTTAGACAGGCTACAGTAGGCTATGTGAATGGTCTTGAATTAATTGTGTGATTCTTGTTGATTGGAAAATATAAGAAAGTTGGCATTTTGAAAGTGAAGAAATACTGAAAGATAAAAAAGCACATACACATACTATTAATACCAATCCTTTTTACTTTCATCACAGGTTGTCATAATACCTTAAAAAAAAGGTAAACCAAATATGACTTTAATTTAACACTTTTATCCAGAATGCAATGTACTTTTAACAGATTTCAGATACCTACTCTTGTCAGTCGCAGGAAAATGTCACCTTTAGTAGCTAAAAGTATTTTTATCCACTCTTGAGGTAGTATGAAATAAACTAGGGAACTTGGAAACTAGGAAACCAACTATTCAAAACAGCAAAGGTCAAAAGGAACTTCTATTCTGTTTCAGGTTTTTTTTTTAAATGCACAAGCCAAAACCTCTTTATACAGGTAGACTCCAAAATATGGAGTCAAACATACATACTGTATCTGTATAGAGCACTAAGGGAAGGTTCTGTGTATGAAATATGCACAATGTGATTTAACAATCACAGTTAGGCTATTACTTTGGTGCAGTAAACTGGTAATCTTTCCAGAGATTGTTAATAAAATATCTTAGAATTGTCACTTTTTGGGCTTCTCTGTCTTGCTCTCATTCTGTTGTGTATCACCATGATTCATAAAGAAACAGGAAGAGATATACAGTACAAATAGCCAGGTTGAAAAGGAGACGGGGAGAAAGTTCTAGATTACTGTTTCAGGGATAGTTTCTACTAACATGTTCATATTCATGCTAATACAGAATGCCCTTTAAATGTAATGCAAACGGTAAAGCTGCCAAATTTAAAGAAAGACAATGTATCAACTCAATAAAGGGAAATGAATTGAAGGTCAACTTAACTTGAACTTAACTAGCTGCCTACCTCACTGGAACCATTGAATCATGTCATTACTACACACACCAAGTTATCGACAAGCATTAGGTGGTGGCATACCGGTACTTGTATCCAGTGCTCCTGCTGACAGAATGCATGTCAGTACAGTTCTACAGCCTGGTTACCCCCATAATGCTAATTGGTAACCCAGTGAGCGAAAACATGATTGAGTGTTACTTTAACCCAATCCTACTGTAATCCTACTGTAGAACCATGATTCACTATCATGTTTTGATACAGTTAAGTACGTCAGGGAAGTCTCCAATTGTTTTGGTTTCCTCAACTTATTTGTTGGCATCCACTCAGCGACCAGTGATTGAAGGCAGAACCAGAAGTTCTCAGAAAGTACTAACCAGCAGGAAGTAAATATACATGCCAATTGAAGTGAAGCAGACTCTAAAAATGCACAAAGGGTTTAAAATTAATGGCGCTACTACATATTTTGTTCAAACCATGTACCGTTTCGTGATTAATCAGATGATCATCTAATTATAGAGAGATTGGCCAGGCAAATACAGTAGCATCAATACAAAGTTGGACTTTCTGAAGCATAGAGTTGTCAATCTCTGCATTAGTGTCTCATGCAGAGTAAACATCCACCGACTTTGGTAACGGATACTGGCCATTTACTTTTTACCTCACCTCAAGCCCACACACACACACACACACACACACACACACACACACACACACACACAATCATCTCCAGTGAAGGGTAAGGAAAGCCTTTCTGTGCAGTTCAGTGATGAGGGAAGGACTGCTGTTGCTGCCCTCACTGGCTAAAGAGTCTGTGTCCTCCAGGCTGATCATGGCCTCAAAGTGGGAGTAGGCATTGAGAAGATCTTCAGCGGGAGGGAACTGGACTCCCCGCAGGCTTTCCAGCGTGTTAATGGCTTTGGGTAGAGGGATTTGGTTCTGCAGAATGAAAATAGGTACAGTACAGCTGATCAAATATATAGTTAACAAAATTATTCAATATATTTCTTTTTAACAATACATAGGCTTTGGGAAGTGCTGGAGAAAGGTCAAACAATAAGTAAGAACATTCCTGCAAACACTTGTTAACTTCTTAACAATTTAACTTGTTAATCTCTGAAAACGTTAACCTCTGAAAACCTGAAAGACATGAAGATGAAATCTGACAAAGGGCTGATTCGCACAGGGTTTCAAACACTGAAATTAATGATTAGGTCGATTCATACCATTCAAGTCGTTAAGCATTTAGGCCTAAGCCTTTGGCATGCACCCACTGTTTATCTTTTATCTTTTGTTCAAAGACTTCAAAGATTTCAAATACTACGGTGCTTACAAAAGGGTACAGAGAAAACAAGAAGCGAGAGGAGCACCTGTAAACTATGCCTGAGGTAGAGACAGAGCTCTATGCTCAAAATGAGATGGTTGTCGTAGTTGTGGAGGCCATCCTGCCACTCCTGATACCTGTAGATGAGCTGGCACTCTGGACAACGCCTCACGTACGTGGACACACCTGGCAAAGACATTTATAAAACGGGTAAAGGAAATTGTTGAAAATGAGTGATAAACATGTCCAAGTTAACCTAGAAAATGTACCTGGAGAAAGGTAAACCTGTTATTAAAGAAACATATTATTTATCTATAAACCCGCATAACTGATGAAAATGTCACAACTGATCATTTTACACTTAGTATTCACTGCTCAATTTTCAAGGGTTCTTGAGCATGCAAATGTTCTGTTTTTATTTTTTACATAAATACCAGATACGAAATGCAAAATCTTTTTGAAAACTGTAAACGTGGTTACAATACAAATTTCTTTGTTAAGAGAGTTGGTGAAGTTTGGTGACGTTCAATTTTGTATTATACAACATTTTTGCTGTTAATAATGCAAGCAAGTTTATTATTTTAGATCCTTTTAACAGTCTATAGTAACAGTCATTGCACACTGCACAGATGTATAATGATATATCAAAAGATCAGCCATTAGATACATCTGTATCCTTCCAGAGAACTAAGAAAAAAAAAAAGACCTGATTCACTTACCATCAGCCACACCTAACATGGTGACAATCTTGGCTTGGTCCGTGATGCACTCTGACTCCTCGAGGCCAGGAGAGTGAGAACAAACCTCACAGGTTGTCTCCACCGGAAACAGATGGGCCGGGAACTCGTTCAATGTATGGGTCAAATCCTCTGGGATTTCTGCCGGGATCTTTTTCTGATCGTATATGTAGTCTACACTCCGTTTGATGTCTCCCTGCGTAGATTTATTACTGCTACGATTGGTGGATTTCCCCTTCCCTGTTCTAGAACTATCCTTGGAAGAGGAGGACTCCGAAGGCTCAATTAAGTCTCTGTTGGTCTGGAAGATGTGCCATTTAGCAATGTTCTTGTGGAAGCAAGAAATATGAGGTTTCGTGCAGGGACAGTGCCACATGTTCCGGTCGATGTTGAAACTCACCATCACTCTCCCGAAGCAGAATTCGTGTGTTTTGGGCTCGTGGATGGAAATGAAAACGTGTCTTGGCGACCCGCCGAAGTTGACGAGCACCGAGAAAGGCACCCCGGCGTTCTGGGCCATCTTCTGCCTTCTTAGACACATCGTCCGCTTGGCGTCGCTCATGTGCTTGAGGACGACCATCTCGTCGAGAGACTCCGAGCGCAGGGCCTCCTCGGCCGCAACGTCCTTGCATTGTTCCAGATCCTGCGTGTGCTGGCAGGAGGTGACGGTCAGGCCGTGCCGCATGGCCATGCGCTGGAACTGCTGACATTCCTTCAGGTCGCAGCGAACAATCTGTCCCGCTCGCACCTTTTTCCGGACGTGCACTGGTGCCAGGAGACCACGACTGTGTCTCTGGACCGCCAGGATGCCGTTCTTCACATCCACGCAAACGCTCATGAGGCGCGGCTTTTGCGGCTTCGGAAGCGGTCTCTTCTGTTTCGACTGCTGCTGTTGTTGTTGTTGTTGTTGTGGTGTTGTGTTTGGGGCATCTGGGACGAAGTCCTTGTGGTGTCGTATTATGTGGACCTTCAGGTTGCGCTTGAAAAGAACAGTGGGGCAGTGCGGACATGTGGTCCTTCGCTTGGAAGGAGCTGTTGCTGGAGCTGTTGCTTCGGAGGGGGACACTGGGGGTATTGCTCCTGCAGGGGGCACTGTGTCAGGAGGGCTTGCCGGATTGGTGGATTGAGTTGCCTGACCTTTTCTGTTAGTGGGTTTAGCTGCTGGAACAGTGGGTGCGGTGCCTGAGTTTTGCCGAGATGATGTTTCTGTAAGTGGCGGATGCAGTTCGGAGAGCATTGATACTATATCTTGCGATTCTGTGTTGTCTGTGGTGGTGTCTATTAGTGTGTCGAGGTCCATAGAAGGTGTGACTGGAGTTTGTGGTGCAGAGGATGGGGATGACGGGGTTGGGGTTGTTTCATCCTGCGATGATGCCGTTGTTGTGGTGTTTTTAAGAGTAGACGTGGATGAGGATGTCGTTGCTGTTGCTGCTTTGGCTGTTTCCTCCGCCGTTTTAGCTGTCGAGGCTTGCTTTGGTGAGGATGCAGTGGTTGTTGTGGCTTGAAGCACCAAAGGACTGGCTTGTAACAGCAAAGGTCCTCCAGCATTGCCCTGCAACCTGACAGGCGAAGCTACTGTTTGCAGCAACGCTGGGCCCGCTGGGGTCTGCACCACAATGCCCATGGTAGGGGCATTCACCAATGGCCGAGATGGTTTGGTGGTCTTGACACTGCTCTGGTCACTGGACCATGTTGGTTTAATCCCGGTTTCTTCCATGCGGTCCTCCTCACATCTTCTCAGGTGTCGCTCAAAACATATTTTTATGATGACACTCTTATTACAAAAGCAACAGTGGTGGTGTGGTGCTGTAGCGCAGTCCAAACCACATCTGTATATCTCTACACCTGAACGCCATAATGCAGAAAACAAACGCCGAATGTTAGTGCAAACAATGCAATATGATTACTTAAATGCCAATGCACAGAATTGCTAACCTTAACCCTGACCCGATGTTTGACATTATGCGTTCACATAGGCGTTTGTATGATCCGGCTGCAGCAGGTTTTACCTATTCAATTAGACTTTCATGCAATTTTATGTAAATAAACAAATATCTTACCTTTATAAGTGAGAACGTTTCTTGCATGGGTCTGAATATGGGGCACGAGAGATGCATAATCGCCTGCCCTCTTGCACAGTGAACACTTGTAAGAGTCACCCTCTTTGACCATAGTGGGTTTCGACATCCCCACAAAGGACTCTAAAACCTGGTGGAAATTAAGGGATATATTTTACACGAAATGTCATCAAGGAAACACAAACAATAAGTTTTAAATACCTGGACTTTCCATACATTTGCTAGTTTCACCGTCTTCGCCATTTTTAGGTTGTTGTTTAGCTTCCGTTCGGCCTCTCGCTCTATGGTTTTTTGGATGCGAGAGTTGCAGATATTTCGTCATTACCGCCACCTGCTGGAATAAAGTGTGTCCACCGCACAATAATAGCCTGAGAGGCCTGGCCTATCCTATCCTACTATTTCAGATAATACATAGAGAGCTGTCGCTAAAATATGAGCATACCGGTATTTGTGACTCTTATATTATTTCTATGGTAGCCAACACAGTTTTTTTTTTTTTAGGAAGAAGGTTCTCTGAATAGCTCTGAGAGGCCTGGCCTATCCCAGAGACACATAGGCCTATAAGAGAAGGACTTTGCCTATCCTACTATTTCAGTGATAATACATGGAGAGCTGTCGCTAAAATATGAGCATACCGGTATTTGTGGCTCTTATATTATTTCAATGGTAGCCTACATGGTACAGTTACGTTTTTTTTTTTTTAACCAAAAAAGTATCATAGGCCTAACTGGCTTGAGCTGACCTGAGAGAAGCACTCAAACCAATCTTCTCTGCTCAAACTGTCCTTCCTTTTAAATCCTCACATGAGGCCCCTTTTTTAAGAATGTAGAATAGGCCTTGACTCAGTCTGGAATGGTAATAATATTCAACATAAGGATTATTATTACTATTAAAGGAATAGTTCACCCCTCTCTGAAAATTGGTTATCCACTACCTTACCTGGAGTTACACATGGGTAAAAGCATTTTGGTCTCAGTTCTTGCATTTACATCCCCAATTTCCCCAAATTTTCTAGCTTTAGCTTAGTATAGGTGCTGGAATGTAATGTTGCCAGATAGCAACTCTTTGGCAACTTTACTTTCCTGCACCTATGCTAAGCTAAAGGTAAAATTGCCGTTGCCAGACCAGGACAACGCATGCACTAAGACCAAAATGCTCTTACCCACATATGTAACTCCAGGTAAAGAGGTTAATAACCAATTTTCATAAAGAGGTAAACTATTCCTTTAAAGTGACTGCAGAGATTTCTTTCTTTCGTTCTTTTTCAAATACTGAGAGCTGTGCTAATTTTGTATATAATATATTTCTGTTTGTTTTTGTTTTTGTTTTGTTTTTTTTAACAGAAATGTTACATCTGGTCACATTGAGACTCGCCGAGGGTAGAGCCAAGTAGGGCCAAACGGCTCAGTGGAAAAGTGCCAAAACTGGCCATGTCAAACAGAAGTCATGGCTTATACCCCAGGTAGTTAAAGTCTTAATTTAGTAACTAACAGTTAGGGATATGAGACAATATGACTTTTATCACATACTAAACCACTCTCACACCTGTGTGTGTACACAAACACACCCCTGATCTAATCCCCCAACAAACACCACCACACAGACGCACAAATAGACACACACACACACACACACACACACACACACACACACACACACACACACACACACAAACACACCATTGCACACACTTACACAGATGGAGAGTATCTTGAATAGGCGTGGGCGCAAGAATTTGCAAACGGCAGCTAACTGCAGAACACCAGCCAAGCAACAACAGTTACACACACAGTGCCAGTCAGACACACACACACACACACACACACACACACACACACACACACACACACACACACACACACACACACACACAGGCTCATGCTGCTGCTTCTCTGTCACCAAGGCCCAGCTTCTTCAGCGGTGTCAGCAGAGCAGCACCTGGCTGGAGCATTTCATTTCACTGTCAACAGCAGATCTGTGACCTGATCCACACACTCCCACAGGAAACCACTTAATGTGCGACTACATGCTGCAATGGGGAGGTGTGTGTGTGTGTGTGTGTGTGTGAGAGAGAGAGAGAGAGAGAGAGAGAGAGAGAGAGAGAGAGAGAGAGAGAGAGAGAGAGAGAGAGAAACGAGTTGGCTGTGTGTCGATTCTCAATAAGTACAGGACATTTGTATGCTTGTTTGACCAAACAAACAATAATAGCCTGTCTTAATTAATGGATGAAAGAGCCATTGGCAGGACTTTCAAACTACAATTTATTGATTAAAATACAGTAAACATGCCCTTTAAATATCAATAAAGGCCTATTAGCCTGCATAATATACAAAAATAAGCTTTAACATTTGATATAGAGCAACTACTCCATTTTATGAAGCACTTACAAATGAATCAACCCATAGTACGATTATGTTGTCTGATATTGCTGAGTGGCGCTAACGGAAAAAATGAGAATGACCAAATTTGGTATAACATAGACCAAACAGCGAAATGGCTCTCAACACTAATGAGGACAAGGGGTTGATTTACAGTAATTTAATTTCCTGTTCCCCATCAGCTAGTGTTTGCTGGCAGTCATTGTCGTTTTTAAACCAACAGCACTCTACCAACAGTTTCACAGAACAGGGATATGGATAGATTGACTCAGGATTTTACCTTTAAACAAGAAATTAAGGCCGGTATTCTCCCTGGTACGTCCAAAAAAATGCTTAGCTCCATTCATTTAAGCCTGCACTAAGCACTTTTTAGGACTTACGCGCCTGGGAGAATACCACAAGAGAGTAAAAACCCTTTTAGTTTTTCACACTGAGTAGGTGAGGGCATCGATGGTCAACAGTCCACAGAGAGCGAACATCTTCATACACAGTAATCTCACCCCCAACAAGGTGAGCTGGAGAAAGTTCATCTTCTCGTCTGTGAGACACAGAATGTTGATAATGAGACACAGACGTAAAGAGATGAGTTTAAGTTACACAAGCTTAAAGGAATAGAACAATAATGTTCATCAAAAGATGGTGGCTCTATGGTGAGAGAGCAGTGACAGTAAATAATCACTGACATCATAAATTCATGTCCAAAGTTAAACATCAGTGTAAGAATTTAATAGGAGCAAATATGAGTCAGTATTGGTTGTGTCTGGGTGGATCTGCCATGAACAGAGTGTGTTATGTGACTCTAATATGCATTTCGTATCTATATAACCTCAATCCAATTTTAATCCACATTTTTATTCTCACATAATTTTTATCACAGAAAGGCATGTTACCAACATAGCCACTGAGCAAGATAATGTAATTTTTCAAACGTTATCTCTTACCTGTCTTTGTGAGACACTGGTTGTCATCTGGAAAATGAAATAGAACAACACTGTTTCATTCTCTCAGTTAATCATAGCGCCTGCTGTATTGATGGTTAAGCATTGATTTAGACACCCACCTTCATTCGCAAAAATATCCGTCTTGCCTTGCTTGACTTGGCAATAGCTGGCATTACGTGAGGTAATGGCGACCAAACCGTAAGAAGACTCCCCTGTTATCACAGTCGGCTCTGCAGTGACCGTCTCACTAGATAGCATCACTGATGTCACTGCTGGACTCGAGTCCCTCACCATGCAAGCGGTGGGACCATCAGCGTTTGTGTTCTGGAGATAGGCGGTGGCGTTGGCATTCTTCTCTGTGGACAGGCAAATGGCATTGGATCTTGTTCTAACTTCTAACATACTGCAGGTTCAACGGAATTCAGAAACTTTTTCTTGTTGAGGCCTTCTAAACAGATTGACATTTTGATGAAGGCCATCCTTTTGTGTTTAGAGTAAATAGGGTGAAACTTTAATACAGTATGCCATAATTGTAAATAACATATTACAAACATTCCATAAAAGCATAAAACTACAACCACTCCTAGAATTAATGTAGCGCCATCCAATAAAAAGATACACTATTTAACCAGAGAGGATATTGAGATGTCCTGTACTTTCTACAGTTTAGGCTGTATAAGTGTAGGACGAATGCTCATGTACAGTAGGCCTACAGTCTGGCATCAGTGCTATTAGTAGGCCTAATTCGTGCTTATTTGTGATTGGAAGATTTTCCATGTGCTATGACATCTTACCTGAAAGGAGTCTAAGTCTGTTACCATCTCCAAATTTTAGGTACTTTTCGCTCATGTGATTGATAGCACAAAAATAGGCCGCAGAATCGCTCAGTGCGCCCCTCTTATTGGTGAGTGTAGCCGTTGCGGTTGTGAATTCCGCAGACTCACTGTAGCGTTTGGAATGCCTCAGGGCAAACCGGGAGACGTCCATGAAAGCGTCATTTGGATGTTCGTCGCCCAAGTATGAAATCTGTCGGATGTAAACTGGATGTCGACCAGGCTTTTGTTGATACCAGAAGAAGTAATACGGCCTTTGCAGTTGTTCGCCTTGGCACGTGAAATCAACTTCATCACCTATTTTTGATTCCATCTCCCAATTTCCCTGGTTCAGAGTTTGGGAGATGGTATTATCTAAAAGGACATTAAAATGGTTATTCCATTAATTTAATAAATAATAATTATCATAGATAAGCCTACAATGATTTGAAATCAATATAGATAGGCCAAATAAATTGAACTTACGACGTTGCAAGACATAAAAGAGAATGATAAGCAAATGCAGGGGCATTTTGTTGACTAGAAATGCTTCTCCCATCTGGCGTGTTCGAATAAACAGTAGCAGCCGTTTTCGGTCGCCACCTGCACTGCAAAACCAAAGGGAGGAGTGCGGTGCGCAATTGCGCACAGAGCGCATTTCTACAAGGCACTGCCCACGACTCTATTTGCGTTGATCACCACGTCGTTTAATGTAAAGGTTATTTTTAAAAGTCTTTCAATTATCCACTTTTGCATCAGTTGCATTTTTTTTATCGTGTTTTGGTACGTTGGCTAGAGCGTCGTTATTGTTTCAGTTTATAAGATGAACTATCCACCATTCATGTAATGAATTCATTTTTATTAAACGAATCATGTAAATAATTACTGCATTAATGCTGTAGCCAAAGTTTTATGATATAGCTACAGGCTCTGTTACAACCATCATTCACGGTCTTTGTGCTCATCACTCACATGATGAAACATGACGCAACAGTCGTCAAAATTCTGTAGTCATTCAACGTTCTATTCGTAGTCAGTTTTGAACACTCTTTGCTAAGCTCTGTTTGGCAAAATCTAACTGCGAAAATTAAGACTCATACAAACCAGTGAGATGGATAAAGCCGACTATTTGGCCTTCCCAGCCATAGTTGGCACCCCTGGCCAGTATAATCACATGAGAAAAATGTGGGATGGCCATCATTATAAATACCACATGGACAGAATGCAAAATGGTAAGACAACACATTTATTACATCAATTTATCAAAAATGTTTGTCAATAGTCAAAGTAATGTTAACATATTGCAATGTATGCAATGTAGTGAAACCAATGATTGACAACAAAGCTCCAAGAACATACATACACTGTCACTTGAAAATGAAGAAAATTCAGGTAAGGAATGTTTTGCACTGCTTTACAGTTAGACCATGCCATGCCTTGAAATGTTCTTTTGACGTAAGAAATAGTTTTTAAAAATCCCTCGATGATAACTTAAAACCTATCCTGCCATTGTAGTAAGTTAGACATAATATTGTGAAAACTAACGTGCCATTTGTGTCGTTAAGATGGAGCAAGAGCGACTGATGGAGGTGGAGAGGGACAACAGGTTGCTGGTGTCCAGAATTGCGCGCACCATGGCCAAAGGAGGACTGGACAACTGGAAGGAGGACTATGAAGTCCTGGCAAATAACTGGTCTGTTCTCACACTCTTAGTAGCCTTAGAGTGCTTGACAATAAGCCATAAGTTATATGTCATGTTCTCCTGACTGTCTGGTATCTGCGGTGTATTTTATTATGTTGTCTTATGTTGTAGGGCACACTAAAACAAATTCCTTCATTGTATTGACAACAAAGCATTTTGAATCTTGAAGCCTGTGCTTGTGTTTGTGCCTAACTGTATGTAGGCAAAAGAACCAGGAAATTTGATACAGCATACAACGAATAACGGACAGGCAGCATTAATGTTAATTGAGTGGGGCATGGAAAATGAAACTGAAAGTAATGTAAAAATTCCTACCAGCAGCTCTCACAAGTATATATACAGTAGTGTCCTCTTGCTCTGCTTTAAAGCTCCCTGGCTATAGATTGAATCAAATCAGATAGGCCACCATTTGGGGAGATTGGGAGACACTCATTTTCCACCTCCCCCCAAATAAAATAAGTTTTACCATCCTTTACTTCACCCAGCCATTGTCTGAGTCTGATGGTAGCACTTTTAGCTACCAAAGACTACCAGAGATCATTAAATTAGATTCACCCATTAGCATTTTGTCTATCAGCATCTTAGAGGGAAATAAAACAGAGAAAAAAAAATGATATTTGTGTAGGCTATTACAGTGAGAAAGTCTTTTCCCCCCTATTACTTAGAGAGATTATCAGGAGTGAATGAATCCATAGCCCTGTTGTCATGTGCTATCTATAAGTATGATGACATGATTTGGTGCATAGTCTAAAAAGCAAAACAGTTTGCAAATTTGGTCTACGTACTAAGTGCTGTCATTCTAATACCTACCGACATCACTCCGCAATCTCAAACAACAGAGATATGGGCTGATTGATTCCGTATTTTCCCATTCAAACAAAAAATGTTTGACTTTTGTCCATGTCATTTCCTGCAGTGGGAACGCAGATCTGAGGAACAGGGAGCTTGTGAAGATATCTCTGGAGAATCAGGCCATTCTAAAGAAGATCAACATGACCAAACCTGTGTACGACCACAACCAGTGGCTCAATGGCTTCAAAGTAAGATTGTTGGGTTGCATATTACTACCACTGTTGTAATTCTTAATGTCGACTTTTGAACTTCATTTATTAACTAATAACGTAATGATTGTATCTTTCACAGTTCTGATGAGCAGCACAGTCTTCTGTAAAACAGACTGAGCGAGTTTGACTCAATTTCAGCCCTGTAATTAGATTACACAATCTTATAGATTGGACTGACTTCCTGTCCAATTTCTAATTTAGTTTAATGAGAAATACAGTGTAATAAATCAATAGCTCTATTCTTTCACATTGTCCAGAGCCGTATGAAATTGAGAGAATCTAGTGCAACATTTTTGCAGCTCATTCTAGAGGAGGTTTAGGTTTTAAATAATTCCACAAAAATGGCAAACATCTTATTCCTCTCCTTTGATGGCAGTCAAGAAGCGAAGTGTAAATATCATAAATTCATTGAAATAAGATGAATGAAAGTACTGCATGTATTATTTCCTACAGGTGACAAGAGATTACATGAATCGCCTGAGAAAATATCCACAAACCAGCACAACTAAGGTGACACATAAGTATAATTCTCAATGGCTATTACAGTGCATAGGAATGGACAGAAAAAATATTATGAATGAAACCACATGTTGAAAAAAAAAAAGTTTTTGAAAGTGTCTTCATATCATCCCTCTAGGTGCCTCCACTGAACCTGATTAAGTGATAAAAAGAGTGTCCAACACATCCAACATCCATACTGCAGTTTATCCATCAGCAATTTTATTGGTTTTGTAAGGTGATATGGATGCAATAGTAAAATCAATAAAGTTTTTTTCACTGAAAAATATTTATGCTGATTCGTGTTTGTGTGTGTGAGTGTTTACATTTACATTTACATTTATGCATTTAGCAGACGCTTTTATCCAAAGCGACTTACAAAAGAGGGATAACAATCAAGCTTTGTTTGTTTGTGTGTGTGTTTGTTTATTTGTGTGTGTGTGTGTGTGTGTGTGTGTGTGTGTGTGTGTGTGTGTGTGTGTGTGTGTGTGTGTGTGTGTGTGTGTGTGTGTGTACTGTAAGTGAGTGTGGACAAGTGTATGTGTGTGTCCCAATAAACAAATGCATGATAAATAATGCAGGGGATCCAATCCATAAATTCATGAAGACTCAAACATAACACACACACAGACACACATCTCAGACATAAAACAAACACACACACACACACACACACACACACACACACACACACACACACACACACACAGTCTTCCCTTCTTCTACTTCAACATCAGGCCCACCTGCACAGGAGAGGAGAGGTGGAGAAGCAGAAGAGAGGAGAGGAGGATGACAGGAGAGGAAAGGGGGAACAGAGGAGTGGAGAGAAGAATACAGGAGGAAAAGAGAGGAGGAGATGAAAAAGAGGGAGGAGAATGGATGAAAGGGGATTATTCCATTTCCAAAAACATTAGCCTATAGTAGATTTGTCAGGTGTGTTAGTGACTCACAGAGGCAAATCAGATTCATTATCAGAATGGAGGGTTATAGCAATGGCAGAGTATGTTCACACAGTCAAGCTGTTGGTGATTCTCTACCAATATACTGTTTGGCTGTCTCTCTCCCAAAACAAACAACTGATCCATCTCTATCTCTCTCTCTCTCACACACACACACACGCGCACACACACACACACACACACACACACACACACACACACACACAATCATGCACACCATTACTAGTCTATGCTGACACACACTCACATCACCTCCTGTGCAAGACACACGCACACACCCACACACACACACACACACAGACTAACACACACACACCTTGTCTGTTTCCAAGGGGGGACACCTCCAGTTGTAGAGGTAGTAGTGCATGTACCCATCAGCAGGGCTAAACTTCAGCTGCTCCATAACAGTCCTGTTCTCCATCACATCCAGAGCAGTGAACACATCAAAACCCTTCTGTAGGACAGAACACAATGTGTGTGTGTGTGTGTGTGTGTGTGTGTGTGTGTGTGTGTGTGTGTGTGTGTGTGTGTGTGTGTGTGTGTGTGAGTGTGTATGAAAGGGTGACCATAGATAAGAGACAGACAAAATTAACAGAGGAATGAATGATATTTAAAAGCTGTTTTGATGTGCAGCCAGTCACACCACAATCATCTCATGTCACAGATATTACAGATACAAGTATGCCATCACAGTGTGTGTGTGTGTGTGTGTGTGTGTGTGTGTGTGTGTGTGTGTGTGTGTGTGTAGCCTTACCGTTTTGGCCAGAACCATCACGTCCTCCATGAGCTGAGCCAGGGGTGTGTGTGTGTGGGCATAGTAGAAGCAGAAGGCTGCCTTCAGGCTCTTGTGCACAGGGTGGTTCAGAACCACTGAGGTCAATGTATAGAAACTCAGCATGTCTGTCACAAGGCCCTCTTCACTCTGGAGGGGATGGAGGGAAGGAGAGAGAGAGAGAGAGAGAGAGAGAGAGAGAGAGAGAGAGAGAGAGAGAGAGAAACATAGGAAACATATGAAGTTCAGATGCAAAACCCCCTAAACACCATTTTTGTGAAAACTGAGTTAACGATATTGTGTGAATCCTGTATAAATCTAGAATATGTAAATGAAATGTTTTTGTGAAAAAAAATAAAATAAAACCTGCTCCCCGCCGTGTCTAAAATATCTGTTTACAATCAAAACACTGTAAACGCCTGATGAAAAATGGCCTTTTTCTCAAAAAGTGGTCAAGTGGAGTTAGGGGGTTTTGCATCTGAACTCTTCATATGTAAGAACATAAACAAGTAAATAGATTTATAATGTGTTCAATATTTAATATATTAAATTCAATAAATTATATATGTAGTTTTTGCTTTTAATTCACAGGTATCTTTGTATTATGTTTGATATATTTTTATTATATACTGTATATGTATATGTACATTGCTTTGGGCAAATATTTCTTCTTTTTCATTTGACAGAATGAATATGGGTGGACTCTGGTAGTACTGTAACCTACTGTATATCTTTGTAAAAGTCTATTCTAGATCTCTGGTAAAATTGATCTTAAAAACAAAACATTATCATTCAGCTCCCCAGTATCCTGATGTTAACATTTCCTGTCTTGTTTTGAGGTGTTTTCATACAGATCTGTGCATTCCTACTCTTTAAAACTTGGGAGGGAGGGAAAAGAGTTTTGTAACACTTGTGGCTAACCACAGTGATAATAGATAACAGAGCAGGATTTTCTGGAAACAAATCCAAGTTGAAAAATCTATACAGATTCAATCTTACTCCAAAGCACACTTCTTTTCAGTGAGATACAGAATCTCTGTAGGAATGTATTAGCTTGAGAGTTGAGACTGTATATCCACCAATTTCACCAATTATTAACCTGAACTTCAGACTATAAATTCCAGCGGTCATTAATTTTCACGTGGCTTCAAGGTGGCTTGTAGCAAACAGCTGCTGTATGTATGATGCTCATTAAGGGGGGTATTCTCCCAAGTGCTTAAGTCCTAAAAAGTGCTTAGTGCAGGCTGAAATGCATGGAGCTAAGCACTTTTTTAAACGTAAGCACCTGGGAGAATACCAGGCTAAACGGATATCTGTGTGTAATTTATTTGTCATTTTGTTGGACTTACAGTAACTGCTCAGGCAGTTCAGGCTTAAAAACACACAAGTCAGACAGGTAGCACTGAAACACAAACCTCCACCACATAAGTGTCGATGACATTCTCTCGGGGCAGGAGCCAGTGGAGCGCCTCCTGCTGGCTGAAAATAGGACGCAGCTGGAACTTCTTCAGGTAGTCCTCTAGTAGGGCATGGACCGCAGGGGCGTCATCAGGCCTCATGGGGCGCAGCCCAGCAGTCTTAGGGGCCTGGGCAGAGGAAAGATGGGAGTGGGGGATATGAGAGAGAGAGAGAGAGAGAGAGAGAGAGAGAGAGAGAGAGAGAGAGAGAGAGAGAGAGAGAGAGAGAGAGAGAGAGAGACGCTGCATTTAGCTGAGCTGATGCTTTTATTCATGGTACTCCATGGAAGAAGCCTAAGGGTGGAGTGTTATCTTTCTTACACTACAGTAACTGGACTTCATCTTATTAATTTGTATCTATGATAGACTGCTCAGCCTAACATTTGATTAGCACTAACATTTGAACTTTCAGGAATAAAGACATGTAATAACACTAAATAAGCTACACGCTGCTGGTGCAGTAGGCCAAGTGTCCAGCACAAGGCTTTTCCTGCAGATGTGACTGTACTGTAATGCGGCTAGTACTATAAGTGACCACCAGAGGGCGCACTGACCTGTGGCAGACGGTTGAGTTTCGAGGCACGCTGCACTGTCATGTTGCGGCCGAGGGAGGAGAAATTCACCTCAATCAGCTTCCGTGGGTTTAATGATCTATGCCAGTACCTATTCACACACACACACACACACACACACACACACACACACACACACACACACACACACACACACACACACACACACACTATACGGTTAATTAAGTCTTCAAGGGTAGTGGGACAAAGCTACCAATCAGTATGGTAGATCAGGTGAGATAATGTAATTCCACATAGGAACATGAGAGAGAGATAGAAAGAGATAGATAGAGAGATTAGGTGAAGAACTTGCACAGTTGCAATAATGACAGAGGAAAAGAAAGAAAGAACAGAATGGAGGGAGGAAGAGAAGAAGAGAAAGTGAGATGTGCAGAATACGAACAGAGAAGAGAGCAACAAAGAGCTATAGAAAGAAAGCAAGAGTGAGAGGAAAAGACAAAGAGAAGAAAAGATAAAGTGTGTGTGTGTGTGTGTGTGTGTGTGTGTGTGTGTGTGTGTGTGTGTGTGTGTGTGTGTGTGTGTGTGTGTGTGTGTGTGTATGTGCAATTCAAAAAGAGAGAAAAAGCAGATCAATGAGAGTAAAACAAAGCAGAGTAGAGGTTAAATATGAAAGAAAGTGTGACAAAGACAAATAAAATTGGAAAAAGATGTGTGTGAGAAAGAAAGAAAGAAAATAAGCAAGAGGCAAGAATGCATGTGTGTGTGTGTGTGTGTGTGTGTGTGTGTGTGTGTGTGTGTGTGTGTGTGTGTGTGTGTGTGTGTGTATCAAAGAAATACAAAGAAATGAGAAGGAAGTGTGTGTTTGTATGTGTGTGTTTGTGTGCATGTGTTTGTTATTGTGTCAATACTAATGTGTGTGTCTCTTATAGACCTGTTTATAGTGGTAGGTGTGGGCAGCACGGCGCTGGCTGAGTAGACGGCCTGGTAGAAGCGCTGCTGTTGTGTGACCCGTCTGGAGATCTCCCGACACAGCACCGGCGCCACACGCTTGGACCGCAGCTTCTTATGGACGCACAGGAAGTTCACCTCTACCATCTTAAGCTCCCTATTGGACGGCCAGAAGACAATAAAGTACAGTAATGTACAGGCAAAACCCTCTCTATTTGAACTAGTCAAAAAACATGTAATTGTGTGATATTAGGATGGATACCCCCAAGTACTTACATAGGACATTTAAATGTAATAATTAATTGATTAAATTAATTTAATGTAACAGGGTTGACTCCAAGTGCTTTACGAATTGGGGAATAGCAATAAACTAATACTGTGGCAACTGCTACTCACGTGTCATTGGTGTAGATGGTGGAGGGTACAGCACTGATAAAACCCACTAGCTTCTTGTTGGAGTTCACCCGCACCCCACAATGCCACTGGCACTGCCAGCCTGGTGGGCATAGCGCCCTGGGGCACAGAGAGAGAGAGAGAGAGAGAGAGAGAGAGAGAGAGAGAGAGAGAGAGAGAGAGAGAGAGAGAGAGAGAGAGAGAGAGATGGAAAAGAATGTTAGTGATGAAATGGAAACACAGACCCAAAGGTGGATATAATAATTCATAACCACCGTTGCATCTACTCTGACATCGCTGAGTTTTGTTTTGCATTGTTTTATGTATCGAACTTATTTTTTATTGTTAATTAAGGACCATCAAACAAAGTGC
>JAODXP020000032.1:16080830-16153330 GCA_027497455.2 Sardinella longiceps | reverse complement strand
GCTAGCATTGCTAAAGCTAGGACGGTCTGACTGACTTTCCTTCATTTCAACAAACAGACACAGACACTACCTGATCTGACCAGGAAGTGAGATTGTCTGAATTTCAAGTTTTCTTTCTATCTTTTTTTTTTTGTTATTTCTTTCCTGTCTGGTTGATGTAAAATGTATGGTAAACATACAGTAAACAAACATACAAGTAGAAGACCTTCACGAACAGTAGACACACATACTGTAGTCCTCACATAGCCCGACCATAATACTGCTGTTCATTTGTATTCATGGTCTGGAGGCTCTTTAACATGACGGCATTCAGTTCTGTTTTGAAATGATTGGACAGCTCGTCTAATCAGCTTCGCTTATTGGCCAGTAGTCTCTCTACCAATGTAATCCCGCCCCAGAAGACCGTCCCCAGACCATGGATACGGATGAACATTCGTATTATGGGCGGGCTATGTCAGGCTAGTAGTCCTCAGCCTCACTGTCAATTTACAGTATTGCTAATCTACAGCACAAGGCATCACCCAATTACCTTCTGTATACTTTTAAGACACTAGGGGGACAAAACCAGCAAGCCACAGTGGCTTGGGTAACTCACTGCATCGCATTTTAAGCTTAGTGTTTTGTTACATGGATGCTTCCCATTTCTGGGATTTTGATCATGTCTTCATGCTCTACTTGGATATTTTCTCCAAGGTTCAGTTAATCTTAAATGACCCTGTCAGTAAAAAAAGAGCTCTAAACAAATAAAAATAGTAGTTTGAAAACTGAAAAATATATTAAATATTAAAAGAGGCTTCACTTGCTACATATTTCTACAAGCTTAATATTATATTGCATGCCTACTCTATTGCTTTTCTGTCAAACTAGCATTCTAAGGTGTGAACTAGCATTCTAAGGTGTGAAATAATAAAAAAAAATGTTATGGTCCTTCTTAGATGCATCATGCTTTGACCTAAATTCATTCTGACTATCCAACATGCTGCAGTTATTTTTCTCTAGAACTGAGTTAACTTTCCTAACTGGTTTCATATTTGATTTGATTGCTTGTTGATATGAACGGCAGACAACACAATTAATAAAATCAATCATTACGCAATGTGTACTAGTCTTGGTTAATCATCGCTCACTCTGATTGGTCTCATTGATTTTGTCAGTAGACTGTTAGTATGGCTATCTGCAATTGGTCTCAATTTGAGGTCTAACTATTACAGTGAACTCCTATTGGTTTAGGCAACCAATATGGTTGCCAACGGATAGTTAATGTTATTTCTCCTTTTCTTCCAAGTGTATTAAGTATTCCTGAGTGTTATGAGTGGATGCAGCAGTTTAAGTACACGACTCAGTTATTCTTGTAACAGCATGAGAATGCCACAGCTTTCCCCAAGGACCTGCTGGCCGCAAAGGCTTTTGGGTAACGTAGTCTCCACTCTTCAGGCTTTCTTGGGTGACAACTTCTTGGTGGGTGAATTGTGAGAGGGTGTGAGCTTGACATGGATGAAGAGGGTGGACGGGGACAAGCTGGATCCATCCTCCTTTAGCAGGCGAACGTGTCTGTAGCCTGCAGAGACAGAAGAGAAATACTGTACACAGGTATCCTTCGATACATATGGATGCACGTACTATATACACACACGCACAAGCACACACACATACACGCACACACATGCGCTAATACACACTCACACGAATGCAAACACAAATGCAAGCACACACACAACCACAAACCCAACACACATACACACTCACACGAATGCAAACACAAATGCAAGCACACACACAAACACAAACCCAACACACATACACCCTCACACAAATACCCACACATGCACACACAAATGCACAAACACAGACACATGTAGACTCACACAAGCACACACATACACAGAGACATAGATGTCACATGTTTTGCCAAGAACATGATGAAATGTAATGGAAGAAAGACTTTGAACGCTGAAACAGGCATGCATGCACACAAACACACACACACACACACACACACACACACACACACACACACACACACACACAAACTGGACACCTGCAAACACAAACAACATTAACAAGGACTCACCAGTGCGCATGCTGGTTAAAGGCAAGGTGTACTGTCCCAGGAAGTCATTTCTGGAAGTGTAGTCATGGTCCTCCACCACAAAGCGCACCAGCACCAGATCAGGGACATGCAGCTGGAACTTAAAAGTGCAATCCCACCGAGGGTTAAACCCTGATGGAGAGAGTGAACAAGAGTGAGAGAAAAAGAGAGGGAGAAGGATAGAGAAAGACAGTAGAGAGAAATAAATTATTTTTTTGTCATTTTATCATATGTATTTTATCATTTGTTCTCTCGTCTAATGGACACTTTTATCAAAACCTTTATCACCTTTATCCTGCAGTTCAAAATTCATCAGTATGGAGGACCAAGAGTCCATCAAGTGCGTTTCCCAAAAGCATAGTTGCTATCCAGTTAGCAACTTAAGTTAATTGTCAATGGAAAATGGTATTGCATCCAACATACATGTAGTAACTTAATTACTAACTATGCTTTTGGGAAACGCATCCCAGGCCAGCCACAGTTACACACAAAAGCCCTTCAGGAAATCAGAGGATCAGTAAAAAAAGCTAATAAGGAGAAATACAGATCACTATCATCTTTGATGGGCCCACTGGGACACATGGGTTACTGTAGCCTAGCGACCAGATGAATCTGAGAGCTCACTACACTTTGATCTCTGACCTTTGGTGTGTAGTTAGCCAGACTAGCACTAGCAACCAGTGCCATTATCAGTAATAACAAGACTCACTGACCAAACATTGCCCTGTTTGAGCAATCTATGTTACGTTTTTGTTTGTTTGTTTTTAACTGCACCTAAATGGTGAAAGGACATGACAGGTACTGTAGGCAACAGGTACTGTACTGTTGACTCTTAAACACAAATGCTGTGTAGAAGTAGTACCCACCATTGTTGTCGATGCGGTGTGTCTTTTTCTTGTTGTTGTCTATGGGCGCTCCATGGGTCTCCACCCACACATACGGGTCCACTATAGCGTTGGGCTTATCTAGCGGGGACTTAGGCAGCTGCTGGGCTGAGATTACCTGCCAGTACAGTGGACAAGACAAGCACATTACTATCTCTCTCTTTATTTAAAAGAAAAAATGGCTGATGGTAGATGGCTGAATTAGCACAGAGGTATTTTAGCTAACAGGCAGAACAAAGACCACAGAAATAAATTGTGTGTGTGGTAACTACAAGTATTAGATGTGCATGTGTACATGAGAAAGTTTATCAAGCCATGCGGGAGAAACTACTACACCTTCATCAACAACACATACCACAACATGCAAAATTAGCATCTTAGCAACATTCAAATTCAGGATTAAAGATTCCTTTGTTGAGGTATTTCTATGGTCTTGTATGAAAAACCTGAAAAGCACATACCACAACATTCACAACAAGTATCTTAACAACATCTAAAACTACAAATTCAGAACATTACAATATCCTTTGCTGAGGTGTCTGGGGTTTTTTTTTGTCTTTTGTACACAGTCCAGGGCACAAAAACAGACGTCTGTTTGTGGAGGAATATTTACACCGCAGGACATAAAAACAATGCTCTACAGCTGTGGGTTGCTTAGCGACATCATAAGAAGAGCAGGGAGGGACTTCTGCCTTCTCCATAGGACTCCAATAGAACTTCTAGCACATTCCAAAGCTCTAAGCAGCGGACAGAGATCCCAGATGCCAATCCAACTGTGTTGCCATGGGACGTGGCCAGCACTTACGCGGATGGTCAGCAGGACTGGGTTATGGCCTGGGCCGCCTCCAGTGTTCTCGGGGTTGAACTCAGACTCGGCCTGGCGAAGGAAGGCAGGCTTCAGTACGTAACCACAGCCACCGTTGACTAGGAAACGGCCCTGGTTGAGATCCATTGGCTCGCCCGTCGTCTGGAAGTTCAGAGCCACTGGACAGACAGAAGAGAAGGAGGGGGGTTTATGAACAGAGACAAAGATGCCAATGGAAAAAAAGAGTAGAAAGTGATAGGAAAAAATGTTGAAAAGGCAGACAGAAATGGGAAGAAGGGAGACAGACTCCATCCAGGAAGGAGGAGAACAGACTCCAAATAGGAAGAGCACAGAGTTAATAGAGGAAGACGAATAGATGGAGAAAAAGAAAAAAACAGACAGAGATAGAAGGAACTAGAGACAGACTCCAGACAGAGTGGAGAACAGATTCCAAATAAGATGAGAGAAGATTGGATGTAGATTGAAGGTGGGAATAAGGATTAAGGAATAAGGGACTAAGGAAGATCTTTCCTTTAAAGAGAATGTTTCATTTAAAGAGAATGAATATGTCTGTCTACCAACAACCAGAGTAGGGTGTTGTATTAGTTTCTATAACCAGAGGAGGACATCCGTGATTTCTGGACATCGCCATTGTCCCTACAGTATTACTGTGCAATGCATGCAACTGAGTGAAGAATGAATGATAGCGATGGATGAGATGAGAGAGGGGGTTCAGACTGACCGATCTGGCAGCCAGCGTTCCACATATCCTGGGGGTCGTAGTTGGAGGATTGGACCCTCTGGCCGGATGGGTAGATCCTGCTTAGCTGGGTGGCATTGTGACGCACAAAATACTTTCCTGGACACAGGAAGAGATCGTTAGGAAGAGCTCGTTAGGAGTGGGATCAAAACAACATGCAAACATGCAACATACAAAAATGTCAAATCAGCCACTGACAGCACCAGCCGCTCCCTTTGGGTCACACAAAATATAGGGAGCCACAAGACCTAATACACACGCAAGTCAAGTGACACATATATTACTGTTACTGTATATAATTTAGTGCTGTTTTCAATACACATGGATGAACTGTGAAGTGGATAGTTAACGTTCCATGGCTTCTGCGGAGAAACAAATAATTCGCAAAGAAACTTCAACTTGAAACATTCTATAGAACGCAGCAGATGTCCATTCACATTCAACGATGTGTCATTGTTGATCTCTATGCGCGGAATGACACGGAGACGTTGACAGCGGTCATTATTCAAAAATAACTGACCTGCGAACGTGGAGGAGTCCCATTGAAAGTGAATGGAGCCTCCCTCAACATTCTAGAGACCCGTATAATAAAAGGACATAACAGTATCCCCAATACCAGAGTCTTTGATGTGTTTGAGGGCCTCGCTCTCGGAGAAGGAGGACATCTCATTGGCTGGTTTGCGAGCGCACTGCTGGAAGCCCTTGAAGGGCACGCTCCGCGTGTACACCACCAGATCAGACAGCTCTGGACTCAGCTTGGACACGGGCTGGGGGGACACACATGTGCACTAAAGCGAAAGCCACACACACACACACACACACACACACACACACACACACACACACACACACACCAAACACATATGCAGATGCAGTGCACACAAAAGATACACACACAAGCAGACAAAAACATATAAACAAAAACACCAAATGACATGACAAAACAAACAAATATTCAAACAAAGGGACAAACGAATAAGCAACCACTAACATACAGTAACTACATGGGAAGAGACAAACTAAATGTGTGTCTGAGAGTCAGAGAGAGCTCTGCTGGGCAGCCATGATGGACTGGGATTGTGTGTGTATGTATAAGTATATTGAGCTCGGGAATAGGGTGTGTGTTCTATCAATAATCCGCCGCCATGTTTCGGGTCACGCTGATGGCTTTATAAGTGAATCCCACACAAAATGCTGAAAATAGCGGTCTTTCTTACCAGTTAAAGGAGACATAGAATGGAAAACCAATTTTACATTGGCTTCGATGAATTAAGAGAGGTTGTGCATGGTCAAAGAGCTATCATGAACATGAGGCATGGTTTTGCCCTCTTTCATATGGAAATCTTAAATTTAGAAATAGCCAATTAAACACGGGCGAATTGGAAAAAAGCCTACAAGTGATGTCAAATAGTGCAAAGCCATTGCAGTTCAATTGAGGTGGCCAGAGTGAGGCGTTGTTTAGGCAAAAAAATAAAATATGAGGTTTTAAAATATCACTTGATCTTATTTTTTACAAAATACAATTGAATATATTGTATTTTAATATCAGAGAGCAAGGTACAATACTCTATTAATTCATTCTATGTCTCCTTTAAACTTTAAACCAGTAGAAGGGAAAGGGCTTATGACAACTAGCTCATTTTCCAATGAGTCGTGTGAGTCGTGAGGGTGATAATAACAGTGACAGACAGACAGACAGACAGACTGACAGACAGAGTAGAGAAAGCAGGTAAGTAGATGCATGTAGAGACAGACAGGCAGGCAAGCAGACAGACAGAAAGACAAACAACAGACAGAAAGGACAGCAAGCAGACAGATAGATAGGAAACCAGACAGACAGATAGACAAGACAGACAGGTAAACAGGTTGACAGACAGACAGACAGGCAAGCAGACAGACAGACAGGCAGGCAGGCAGGTAAACAGACAGACAAGGCAGACAGACAGACAGACAGACAGACAGACAGGCAGGCAAGAATACAAGCAGAAAGGCAGGCAGACAACCAGACTGAAAGACAGACAGATGGTAATGCATACAGACAGACAGACTCAGAGTCTGTCTCACCTTTTTGCACTCAGGCTTGGCTTTGGGCTTGGGCTCTCCCTTAGACTCGTCCTCAGAGGAGGAGCTGTCAGAGCTGGACGAGCTCTCCTCCTGCTTTCGCTCCTTCTTCCCCTTCACCAGGATCTTCCCCTTCAGCGCCTGACCAACACACAGACACAGACACAGAAACACACACACACACACACACACACATAAAAAACACACCACAGTGTTTATGATATACTTTCCTAAACATAAATCGCATTGCGCAAACTGCAGATGACTGTCAAATTTAAAAACAAAACAAAACCATGTATTAACTGTGCCTATGAAATCGGGACGTTGTAGCTCAGTTGGCTGAGGCACCATACCATAAATCTGGGGACCCAGGTTCGATTATTAAAGCAATATACCGGAGTAGGTTTAAGCATAGTCCTGCTGCACGAGCCTTCTAACAGCAATATATTTCACATGAAATGAAAGAATTTTGAACAGCATAGACCTAACGGGAACGCGAAACATGTTACATTGAGTCAATGTAACCTCAGATCTTACTTTCGGTTTCCAACAGTCAGGTCCCATTGATTCAGTGTAAAGTGCCTGTTCGCTTCTGCGTTCGCGTTCGGTCTGTGCTGTACCAAATTAGTTTGTTCCACTCGCTAACTAGCGCATTTAGCAAGCTCTTTCAACAGGGCTATGCTTGAATTCACTCCGGTACTCTCCTTTAATCGGAATGTACAGTATGTGTGAAGCCCTACTATACTGTAGGTTACCTCAGGAGATGGCAGGTTCTGGAGCTCCTTGTCACTGAGGGGCTTGCTGAGGAGTTTGTCCCCCAGGATGGAGCGCAGCTGGCGGGCCATCTCAGTCTGCTGCTCCACTGAACAGTGGTTCTCCAGGGACAGAATCAGAGGATAGGGAGACGCCTGTGGAGGAAGAGGGAGGGACAGAGAGAGAGAGGAAGGAAGGAAGGGAGAGAGAGAGAGAGAGAGAGAGAGAGAGAGAGAGAGAGAGAGAGAGA
The DNA here is from genome assembly GCA_027497455.2 of Sardinella longiceps. Classification (NCBI taxonomy): domain Eukaryota; kingdom Metazoa; phylum Chordata; class Actinopteri; order Clupeiformes; family Clupeidae; genus Sardinella; species Sardinella longiceps. Next base: position 16,145,728 of record JAODXP020000032.1, on the reverse strand, counting down.
GAGAGTTACATGTAATGAAAAGGGAATGTGCCAGCATAATGATTAGTCTAAGTTAATGATTACAACAATTGGTCAAATATTTAAACCGCAGGTTAAAAATTTAAAGACTGCACTTCTGTTTTGTTTCACATTATTTGTAATGAATCAGGATCAGATGATGATTTCATGAGAAATTGGACAGAAGAAAAGGAAATACTACATTCCCATTTATAGTACTCATTTAGCAAAATCAATGTATTAATATTGCTAAATAATCAGTAGCTTATGGTTCACACCCAAGCGCTATTGTATGTGAGCCCATTGTGTGACTTCCTTTCCTGTTCAATCAGAATTCTACTGAAAGCCACGACCATAATCACAACTTCTGATTAACAGTAAGTCTGTGAGGTCTAACTAGTTCAAGTGTCTGTGTGTTACAGTTTGAGTGTGGTTGGTGGAGTCTGGCCAAGAGATCACATGACGGCCAAGAAAGCTTTAGCTGATGAAGGCACTGAAGCAGTACTGTGTTCCCTTTTCTATAAGATACAAGACTCTTTTCACCTACTCTCAATAGCTAGCTAGACAGGAACTGTCTGGTGACATGAGTGACCCTTGGATATTTGCGTGAGACCAGATCAGACTGGTTTCAACATAATGTGACTAATGCACAGGTTTTTCATGAAGTATACTGTATGTAAGCCTCGTGAGACCAAACTGATCTCGTGAGCTTCAGGTCTTCACTCGCAGCTCAGTCTGGCCACTCTCCATTGACAAGAATTTGGAGCAGGTTGCTAAACAAACGAACCAAGCAGCGTTGGCTTCGAGGCGGGTTGAGGTGCGGCGCAACGAGAGGCTGGTCTAAAGAACATGTACGTTAGTATGTTAGTACGTTATATGATTCGTTGGTCCGATTGGTTGATTTGGCCCGTCTATCACCAACATAGGTCGTGGTAGACAGATGCCTTATCCAATCAGCCAAAACTAAACTAACGAAAACGAAACTAACAAACCAAAACTTCTTCAACGGATCGTTCCCAGATGGAATTGCGGGAGCAAGTCCATCTGGCGTAGCCTGGGCGAAAGCGACTGTTGACTATGTCATACAGTCTGGCCCAACGCAATTGAAATAGGTTTCCGTTTGGATATGACGTATTCCCTCAGCTGGCTCTCACGCCTACAACTCGCTTTCAGTATTAACAGTATTATCGCAAGTTCTGATCTATTTTGACATCGTAGTGGCAATAAATCCTCAAGATCATGGATGCTAATGTCATGTACCAATTTTGTGAATGTAATTCGAAAGTGGGGGAGAGAATAACAAACGTGTCCCTATCCTGTAGGACTACAAAATTTTGAGACATCGCTCTAAACTGTGTGCTGATTGGCTAAACCGTAGAGTAAACGAGGGAAAGGCGGGAAGGGGGGTTTATTCCAGACTACGTGCGGAGATAAAATGTTTAGCGGAGGTACGTAGGATGGCATCGCTGGTGGAGTCAGGTTAACTGTATGTATATTGTGTGGGATGTTTATGCACATTCTGAGAGGAGGTGAAATGAATTACCTGTAATTGAATTATTAACATTGTGCTGACAAAAAAAAAAAAAAACAAGAAAAGCTATCTAGTCCCCAGACACTGCACTGGGGTCTGTTTCCCAACAGCACAGCAACAGCAAGTTTGTTGCTTTCAATGCAAATTCCCATTGCTAACTAACTAAGCTGCTAACTGGTTGCTTTTATGTTGGTCTGATGTTGGTCTCTTGTTCAAGAGAGAGAGAGTGAGGATGTGTGTGTGTGTGTGTGTGTGTGTGTGTGTGTGTGTGTGCGTGTGTGTTCTCACCTTGAAGGCGTACTCATTGATGGTGTGTATGACCTCCCTGAAGGTGACCTTGGTGGTGAGTGTGTGTCCATGGTAAATGACCGGCTCACCATTCTCTCCGTCCCAGCAGTCCAGCTCCACACAGCGGCAACCGTGGCTTAGGGCCCTAAACACACACAAACACACACACACACACACACACACACACACACACACACACACAGGCACAGCAATAATATAGGTCAGGCCCTGGGGTATGTGCAGGAGTGTGTAGAGGACGTGTGTGTATATACACAGCATGTGTGTTTATGCATACAGTACTTCATGTAAGTGCTGCTCTCACTCATAAGCTGGTCCTTTGTAATGTACAGTAGGTGGTGGTGGTGATGGGGGGTTAACGTGTGTGTGTGTGTGTGTGTGTGTGTGTGTGTGTGTGTGTGTGTGTGCAAACCTCATGTAAGGCTCTGTGCTGCTCTCTCCCATCAGCTGGTCAGAGGTGAGGTAGGTGTTGTGTGAGGAGCTGATGAAGTAGTGTGTGTGTGTGTGTGTGTGTGTGTGTGTGTGTGTGTGTGTGTGTGTGTGTGTGGTGTGTGTGACACACCTCATGTAAGGCTCTGTGCTGCTCTCTCCCATCAGCTGATCAGAGGTGAGGTAGGTGTTGTGTGAGGAGCTGATGAAGTAGTGTGTGTGTGTGTGTGTGTGTGTGTGTGTGTGTGTACAAACCTCATGTAAGGCTCTGTGCTGCTCTCTCCCATCAGCTGGTCAGAGGTGAGGTAGGTGTTGTGTGAGGAGCTGATGAAGTAGTGAGCCAGCGGCTGCTTCATGTCCTGGTGGACTCGGCCGTGGTCCGGCTCAAACACCACGTTCTCCTTGGACAGCATGTACATGGTGAAGCCATTGGGAGTCATGTACTGGTTCTTCTGGGCTGTACTGGGCAGAGGGCACACACACCACACACATTACACACTGAAAGACGTGCGTCGCACTGGCAGATAAATTCCATGCACGTGCACACACACTCACACTCACACACACAAATGTTATTTTAGTCATGCATGTCATTGTAACACTGTTTGGTGCCATTTGCCACGGCAGCAGTCACAGATAAGAGGTCACAACACACACAAGTACACACAAGCACGCACACGCACACACACACACACACACACACGGCAAGAGTTAGCACCTTGTAGTCACATGTCATATCTTTTTCCCTTAGGACTATGTAGTATGAGCACACTTGCCCACAATAGACACAGTGATGCACATATTCACTCTGTGTTTTTACAGTTGGCCCTACCACAGTATAACATGAAGACTATGAAGACTAGGACCCTATGGTTTGAAGGCTCCGATGTTACTCATTGGGAAGCTTAGTCAGTGTAAAGTATCAAATGCACTAATGTGATTTCCCAAAGCCCACAGTGACCAGGGCGATATGAGCTCACCAAAACCTCAAACAGCATCAGGGAAAGAGGGAAAGGCAAACTTGGCGTTGAAAACCCAAACACAGCTTGCAGTATATTGGCTAATGTTTTGACAGGACTCTTGACAATAGCCTGTGGCTTACACACAAGTTATCTCTTTAGAGAGATTAGTATTTTGGAGGGAATACGATGCCACGTTGATTGTTTTGTTTTCGCTTCCTTGCTCTTTTCCTCTTGATAGGGATCTGTGATAACAACAGGGCATATTTTTGGGGGGTTTCGTTTGAGCAAGAGTTCGCTGATTTTCACGGCGGTATTTCTTTCCTTTTCTCTCCTTGGCTGTGTTCCCATTCCAGAGCAATCCGATTTAATCTGCAATGAATGACTGCGTGTCTTGCTCAGGGATTCCGTTGTGGCAATCCTTAAATTCCGGCTTTGATGTCATAATGCTCCGTGGTCATCCACTCTGTTCTCTGGGCAGTGGCGTGTGTAACTGTGTTAAATTTAATGTGTATGTCTACGTGCTTGTGTGCAAGTGTGTGTGTTTCAATGACCACAGTAATTTGTGTGAATGTGTGTGAGACAGTGTGTGTGTGTGTGTGTGTGTGTGTGTGTGTGTGTGTGTTTGTGTGTGTGTGTGTGTGTGTGTGTGTGTGTGTACTGCCAAACTGGCAACTTTCTCTTTCCAAGGCTTTCGCTCCCTCTCCAAACCACGGTGTAGTGTGTGTCTGCCATCCACAACTTGGAACATTTCATTCCAAAGGACAACTGGACACACTCCACTAATGTCATGGTTGATATTCCAAACATGCAATTGGGAATTTGTTTGTTTATTTGCACTTAAACTAAGACTTGTGCATTTGCTGCTTTGCTGTTTTTCTTTACAAACTAATCTTTCTGTACTATCGACCCAACCACCTTCGTGTTATCTCTGCAGAATGGGCCCATTTCATAGCAGACATTTTTCCAAGAAAGTGGCAACGTAAGAACAGGTGTAACTGATGACAGCCAAAACGATTTAGTGTAGCATAATCCAATCCTAATTCGATATCAATTCATCAAAATGTCATTAGTAACACTTCTGGCCAGCTTGCTAGGCAGCGGCTACTTTCTGAAAATTGGCTGCTGAAGAATGGGTCCATTAAGGTGCCTTCAGATGACCAGCGTTGGAGAGTTTCTGTCGGGTGTTGGGTAATTATTTTTCAATGAAGAGCCGATAAACGCTGCCGCTTCGGTCTTGGCATCACGTTGTGGCTGGTGTCAGTGCTTTTATAGTGCACTCAAAGTTAAAATTTGTTGAACTTTGACCCCTTTGGTGATGACCTTTCAGCGTTGTTGCAGTGTTTTTTAGCAAAAACAACCTAGCAGGCTAATTCTCTTGAGTTACAGCTCTCATAGCCTCCACTATATTAGTCAAATGCAGAATTGACATTTTGGATCAAGCGTCGCGTCTAGCGCGAGCTGCGCTTTTCAACGCTGGTCATCTGAAAGCCCCTTTAGCATTCCTTAGTTTCCTTAGCTGTCGCTGTGTGTACTGTGCGCTACTGTCCGCACAGTTAGTAGCTGCTACAGTGCAATACGGGCGTACCCCACTCGTTGAACTCGTAGGTGAGGATGAGACTCTGAGCGTGCACGAGTGACGCGTCCTCGCCCTGCTCCCGCAGGAAGTCTCGCAGGTCCACGGTGGAGAGCACCGTCCCGTTGGCCGAGTACTGTTGGAACACAGCGTCCAGCTCGGGCCGCCGGAGCAGCTCACGACAGAACAGCTCGATTTCCCCGTGCTCCAGTCGCCCGTCTGCAGAACGATCACATTTCTGAAAAATACACACACACACAGACACTTAGTTAACACACTAAAACAGATAGGTACTGCCAACCTTCTGAGAATTTTAAAGACAAGGAAAGGGAGGAAATGCATATGCACACACACACACACAGACACACACACACACACACACACACACACACACACACACACACACACACAGACATAGGTGCAGTAACATAGGGAGCCGAGGAAGTGACAAGGTCAGCAACAGAGAGGGCCACGTACATTATCCATCACTCACAAGCATTTGAATACATACATAAATCTCTCTCTCTCTCTCTCTCTCTCTCTCTCACTGACACACACACACACACACACACACACACACACACACACACACACACACACACACACTCACAGAAGCAGACATGTATGGTCTCTGATTACTGCTAGGTTTGCATGAGATTTCAGCTAATTTGAGAGCTGAACTCTGAGAGGGCCTATCATTAAAGCTATACATACATATAATAGAGTGCCTCTCATGTGGGTTTGGAGTACTCACTCACAGACGCTCAAGCACATAATGTACACACACATACACACACATACACACACATACACACACACACACACACACACACACACACACACACACACACACACACACACACACACACACATACACACATACACACACACAGAGATCAGGGCTGTATGGATTGGATGAGATGAGTGACAATCATGCTGTGCTAATCCAAAATTAGCACAGCATGATAAGTATGCTGTACAGTGTACAAGTATAGAAGTAGCTACACTTTAACTACACTTCTTTTCTGTACCTCTTAGTGTGTGTGTGTGGGTGTATGTTTGAAGGTGTGGGATATTTTGTGTGTATAAAGTTCAACAGAGGGAAATAGGGAACAGGATATCTCAGTATTGTCACTGTGTGTGTGTGCTTGCCTGAATCTGTGTGTGTGTGTGTGTGTGTGTGTGTGCGTGCATGCGTGTGTGTGTGTGTGTGTGTGTTTGTGAGTCAGTGAAATACAGAGATAAATTTCTGTGTGTATCAATGTGTGTGTGAGAATCTTACCATGCGTTTTTACATGTATGTGTTATCTGGATATAGGAAGCACCATATTGTTTTTGTACTGTATGTGTGTGTGTGTGTGTTTGTGTGAGTGCAAGTGTTTGTATATTTCTGTGCTCACCTTGAACAAGTTGCGCGCATACTGCTCGCTCAGGTCGATGTTGATCATCTGAAGGAGCGTCTGCACTTCCTCGTAGCTCATTTTCCCATCTTGGTTCAGGTCTGCCTGCTTCAGGTACGCATGGATCCAAGTGTCAAAGGTCAAGGATCACAATCACATCGCAAAGTAAGCAAACAATAATCCTCACAGAACACATAACCACTTACAATACAAACAGAACACTTTAGAACACATTTAAAGGACTCCTTTCATTTAAAGGATCTTCAGCAGACTATATGTTTAGGCAAAGTAGTGACCACTGGTCATTAATCATAAAAAAGGAAAGTACAGTACAGTTCAAATCTATGCTTTAATCAGTGACACTACTTGAGGAAACGCTAAACCTGACAGAATACACAACCACTTCAAAACAAAACACTTTCCCTTTAAAGGGTCTCCAACAGACTCCAAACAGACTTCCATGTCTTGGCAAAGCAGTGACAAGACAAAAAGGAAAATACAGTGCCGTTCAAATCCATGCTGCCACTGCCATTGACATTACATGAGGCTAGGAAAATATTTTCATTGGACCACAGTAGATTATCTGTCAGCATAGACTACTGAGGTACTACCTTTCAAGGGGGCCACTGTAGAATATCCTTTAGTGCAAACTACTGTTAGGATGCTTGTTAGTGAGTAAATGTGAGGCTAGGGTGAGGAAATGGAGCAGGGAGGTTTCTGTACATTTCCAAACAGGAAATTACCCATTTGTGAATGTCTGCAATAACATTAGTTTGTTCATGTTGTACAGCAGTGGTTCTCAAACTTCTTGTGTCATTCCCCACTTTGGAAGGCAGAGAATTTTCGCGCCCCACCAGGAAGGCTCAATTTGCGCACAATACATGTATCTCCGAGTACAGGATTTTTGTTAATGTTAGAATTTTCATGTTACTAATTTAAAGCCCAATTTCTCTCAAACCCCTCATTACAGCAACTCGCAAATAACACCATTGGAAAGCTCAATAAACTGTCATGTGCGCATATATGACAAATAACTGTGAATTCGGGGGCATGGTGCAACCATTGGTAAATTGCAAAGAGATGTCTTGCGCCCCACCTGTCATGTGCCTACGCCCCACAAGTGGGGCCCGCCCCACAGTTTGAGAAACACTGTTGTACAGTATGTTGCATGTTTTTTTTTTATGTGTTCAGAGCACTTCTCCGCAAACATGTAATATATTGATTGTCTAGCTAGCGGGATTATTTTCATGTTGTATTTTCAAGAGTTTGATCCCAAAGGATATTGGTCAAGCTTCTGGGTCTGGGTCATGTTCTCCATGCGTTCCTGTAGCGTGCGGATCCCCCGGGCCCAGCTCTGGGCGTCCTGATGGCTGGGGCAGTGGATGTCCAGGCTCTTGCGTGGCCCCTTGAACACGATGGTCAGGCACTCGTCTTCCCTCACCTTCTTGCCTATCTTGCGCAGGGCCTCGGACTGGCACCCTTCAAGCACACACTCCACGTCTGTCACTGAGACTGTGTGAGAGAGAGCGCAAGAGAGAGAGAGAGAGAGAGAGAGAGAGAGAGAGAGAGAGAGAGAGAGAGAGAGAGAGAGAGAGAGTCAGAAGATAAAGAGAAAGAGGTAGGTAAAAAAAAAAAAAGGGAAAAAACTGCCTAGTCAGAGATATAGTGCCTTCAATATTCATTGGCGTCCCTGTTGAAGATGGGCAAAAAGAAGTATGAAAACAACTTTGCCTCAATACAGCATTTTGCAGTTTTCCTCACTGTGAACCTTATACAAAATGTATTATTTTATACCTCTTCTGACATTTCCCATGTTTTGTACAGACTCTCTTTGGGAAATTACAGTACATAGAGGGAGAGAAAATAGCTTTCTGGCATACAGTATGCTTCAGGTCTGTCCTTAAGGCAACAAGCAGGAGAGAGTGATAGTGATTTATGGAAAAAGACAGGAAAGATGGACGGAAATAAAGGAACATGGAAAGATGTGTATAAACAGTGATGGATCGGAGAGAATCAAGATTCTAGAATATTCTCGAATCTTCTGGCAGAGATAGAGGGAGTGAAATAGAGGTTAGTAAGGGGGTTAAATACATGCATAAGACAGGTCACAAAAATGAGAGGTTAATATATAGATAGATAGAGGATAGGGAGAAAGGGTTGGGAAAGACAAAGAGAGAGATTAAGAGGATCAAGCAGGGAATTATAAACAGACAAAGGTAGCTGCACGAATGAATGGCAGAAACAGATGGAGAAAAACTGGAAATGTTTTAGTCAGTTCAGAGAAAATAAAAATGCTTGGATAGATGAAGAATACAGAAAGAAATGGCTATAAACTAAAGGGATGGATGAAGTAAACGAGGGATGCATTGGAGACAGAGAGAGAGAGAGAGAGAGAGAGAGAGAGAGAGAGAGAGAGAGAAATCTAAACATCTAAACATGCGGGGGAGGACAGAAAAAGAGAATGTCTGAGAATAAATTGCAAATATGTCTTTCCAATATAGAAACATGGGTGAGACTATTTGAGCACCGTTCACCATTAAACAGACAAACGCTTCTGGGGTTGTTGAAGAAAGACAGACTTAATCCAAGATGAATTACTGTTCTGTTAACAGGCTAAATAGAAAGAGGCACATATTTGTATTATGGGTTTGGAGTTGAATACTGGTATTGGTCTCAGTTCATTAGTTACACACAAACACATACAGTACACACCCACACACTAACACACAAACACACAAACACAAGCTCCTACCGGTAAAACAGCAAGGCAATAGACCATAAAAAAACATGGACTCTGCATTCTGCCATGTTACACACAGTGGCGGGATCTCGCCTCACCATCTGCTCAGTTTTGTGTTGGGTGTGTTTGGTTGGACATTAATAATATGTATTAAATATTTACTGTGTCATGTGTACACACACACACACACACACACACACACACACACACACACACAGAAAATGATCTTTTCACATGGAGGTGAAATTATGTTTGCTCTGTTTCAATGAATGTTGTTCATGACTTGTTTTCATTTTGTTTTTCCCTCAAACATACAGTATTTCAGATCTGTGATGCAGAAATTTTTAGATGGTTACATTTATAGACAATTTATTACACCAAAAATCTCTCAGTAAACAGTTACATTTCTAAACTGCCAGACTGGTGTGGTCATTAGATTCTCATATTTTTATTTGGCAGAAAGCATCATCTTGTATTACATCCAACACTGATGTGTAAATACTCTAATACACAAACACACACACACACACACACACACACACACACACACACACACACACACACACACACACACACACACACACACACAGCCCTTCAATAAAATCCACAATCACAGGCAAACACAAACAAATGCACACTCATACTGTCCTGAGAGTGACAAGACGAAAGAATCAGCGAATCTTGTGATGTGTGCACGTCAGCTGTGCCTGAAGTACACACACACACACACACACACACACACACACACACACACACACACACACACACACACACCGCATACAGGTTTCAGCACATCTTTTCGAGGCTTAAACAACCTGTTATTTATGATCGTGGTAAGGGCAGGGTTTTTACATATACACACACCCTAGCACTGGTGGTCTACAGGCAGGGATCCCACACTCCCTCTCTCTCTCTCTCTCTCTCTCTCTCTCTCTCTCTCTCTCTCTCTCTCTCACACACACACACACACACACACACACACACACACACACACACACTGAAACATTGCCATCTGCCCTGCCCTCTCGACCACATCACACAAAACAAACATCACTCATTGGAGTATCAGCAATTGAAGACTGAGCTGCTGCTATGTAAAGACCTCTCTCTCTCTCTCTGCAAAGCTCTCTCTCCCTCTCTCTCTCTCTCTTGAGCGGGCCAATGATTATCCCCTATGACAGGATGGACCCACTGCTGCTGCTGCTGCTGAGGCTTACAGAAATCATATGCCTCAATTAGAGCCGCGTGGACCGTACCACTTACAGTAAAGCAATACCACCCCTCTTCCCCCCCTGTCTGAGCCCAAAATAGTCTGGCCCTGTAATGAAAGCTGGCCTTGTGGCTACTAGGCCGGTGTTCTTGGGCGTCTACCACGGCTTAAATTAGGGGGGTGACAGGGAGGGAGGCTGCCCACCTTCTGAGAAGGCAGGGAGTCTCCACTGAGTCTCTCTCTCTCTCTCTCTCTCTCTCTCTCTCTCTCTCTCTCTCTCTCTCCTTCTCTGTGAAAACCATTGTGCTGCCTAAGCCCCAGTGCTGCCAGTGGAGCTTAAGTCTCCGAGGCGACGGCGAGGTTCAGAGGCGGACACTGTTGATAAATCCGTTTGGAACAGGCCGCGGGGAATGAATTTCCCCCCCCTCCACTGTGCACTGAGGTCTAGAACAACAAAACAGGTTCTAGAAGGAAACTCTAAAAGCTCTAGCAAAAGATTCCAGAAGGAAAACAAAATCTCTTTCCTTTTCTAGAGGAAGCCCAGAAGAACTTGTCAGTATTTACAATTGTTGACTGAAGCTGGGTGCAGTATTTTCAAGGACACGCAATGTTGATTCAGCAATATTGCAATAGAGGGCCTGAATGCTTTACTGCCTTTACAGACAATATATACAAAGATTCAACAATGTTTATTCTTAGGGACAATACGTACTGTCTAAACAAGTTAAGCTGGGAACAGACCAACTAATTTTTTTTTTTACGATTAGAACGTGATACAGACTTGATGTGTGTAGAATGGGCTGGTTATCTTCATATCAAATATACTTGCTTCAGTCCGACTCAGTTGTAGTATCGTCAACAATGGAAAGAATCGCATTGTTGCGAATCCGTCACCCAAACACACATAACGACTCTTGCCGCGACTGAGCCCCGCAACTACAAGTACTTTTGATGGACTTTATGCCTTAATTTAGCCTACCGGTAATTGTTTTTGTTTTTTGTTGTTTTTTTCATCTCTTATTTTATATTATCACTCTCTCTCTCTCTCTCTCTCTATGTCTCTCTCTCTTTTCCTTTAAGTCTTTCTCTGTCTTTTATGAATGGAATTTCACTACATGTCTTGCGCAAGTATTTCATTGTATGTGACAAATAAAATCCTTTAACCTTGAACCTTGAAACCTTGATTACTTTGGATTACCCATGACTGACCCTGACTTTCCATTGTATCAATATCGGAGTTAGTAATCGCTAGGCCTGTTCTCAGCTTTAGACATGGTGGGTTTGGGAATCTAATGAATGTCAAATGATTGTCATGGATCACCAGAACAGAGAGAGAAGACTAATGACTAACAACACAGTAGCAACACACACATTACAGTACACAACTCTACATCATTGGTTCAAAGGTTCAAAGGTTCCAATAGTTCACAGTAAGCTTTGGGTTGCAGTTCCACAGATAGATTGACATGAGGCTGACTCATCCTCAGTCAGGAGTTTGAAAGGGTGCTGAACATCTGGCCTTTCCACACACACACACACACACACACACACACACACACACACACACACACACACACACACACACACACACATAGAGTTACTCAACTGCGTACATCCTCCATGTTGCTCTGAATTGTGTATTCCATTCAACTTACTGACATACTGTAGTCCCACACGTCTCCAACAAGATCACACACACACACACACACACACACACACACACACACACACACACACACACACAGTCACCCACACCAGTACAAGAGGAGTATGCAACTGGGTGATTTCATACATTGCTGAGATCTTTACAGGAATAGTTCTGATCAAATCAGTGATGATGAAGTGGATGTAATGTCTGAATGCTAGCTCACTGATATTACAATCAGACACAAACTGGACTGGATCTTCATTATTGTACAATCTGAAATGTAAAGACTAATTCAGGTAGTTTAAGTCAGTTACAAAAAAGGTCTTTCCCTTGTACGGAAGCCCAAATGCACAAAAGCACTCAGATACACAAAACACACAAGAAATGTGTCAAATATTCCCCCCCTATCCACACACACACACACACACACACACACACACACACACACACACACACACACACACAGACACATAAACACACACACACTTACAGGACTGGCGCGACTTGGCCCTGCTGGATGTCTTGTTGGATTCGCACCAGACGGTGAGGCCGTCGTCGAGCAGCTTCATCATGCGGCGCCGCTGCCATCGGGGGGAACGCACCTTCATCATGGACGCCCCCTGCAGCATCCGCCTCACATCCTCATCATCATGAACACCTGGAAGAGAGAGAGACAGAGAGTCAGAGAGAGAGAGAGACAGACAGATAGACAGAGAGAGGACGAGAGAGAGAGAGAGATGGGGGTGGGGGGGCGCAAATGAAGACAGAAAACGTATGTTAGCACATTTGTAGGTCAAATTAGACAAAGAAAGATAGACACACAGATAAAAGAAAAAAGAACAAGACAATTTAACAGGAAGAGAAAGAGACCAAGTAAAAAAAAGACAAGAGAAGAGAAGAGAAGGGAGTATTCATTTTGTCTATAAATGCCCTACCTCTACATAATTCATCAGTATGCTGTGTTTATCGTCCTATTTGTCTTTGTAGTGTGTGTTATGCATGCATGGTAGACAGAGGAGGAGAGTGAAAAACACACAGAATAAGAGAACTTATTCTTTTCTTTGAGGAATCAAAGACAAGAACAAAGACAAGCAGAGAATAATATAATTACTATGGCCATCAAATGCACACACCGGTTTACTCAACCCCCTCAGAGTAAAGGGACAATGTCAATCTAGATCGAATGTGTGTGAATGGTCTGTGTGTGTGTGTGTGTGTGTGTGTGTGTGTGTGTGTGTGTGTGTGTGTGTGTGTGTGTGTGTGTGTGTGTGTGGACAGAGGGAGGTCTGTAAGTGAGCAGTGAGCAAACACCAGTGAGAAACCTCTAACATCATCACAAGGAGTATAGCCTCAAGGGCCTGATTATAAACAGCACACCAACTCTGTTCACTGAAAGAGGAAGAGAAAGAGAAAGAGAGAGAGAGAGAGAGAGAGTGTGTGAATAGTGAATACTGTACATGAAAGAGAATAGAGAGAAGTAAAAAAGGAGAACAAGAAGAAGATGGGAGGAGGATGAGAAGCAGCAGCAGTAACAGAAGAAGAAGAAGAAGAAGAAGAAGAAGAAGAAGAAGAAGAAGAAAAAGAAGAAGACTGAGGGTGAGAGTGAAGAAGGAAGAGTGGCTCCATGTCTGAGCAGTAGGCAGTACTAGCAGCACTACCAGGTTCTCCCTCTAATCATGCAGAGGGCAGCTTATCACTTCCAACAGGCGTGGACCTAAAAGCAGTGAATACAACTCTCTCCTGCCACTGCCCATTCTCTTCAACTTGTGTGTGTGTGTGTTTGTGTGTGTGTGCGTGTGTGTGCTCTAACAGCTGTGTGTGCCAACGCACTCACTCAATAGAGTTCTACAAAACGAAGACCGATAAACTCAACAGCTCCAGCGTCTGTCTTAATCAGGTGCTGCTTAATCAGGAGTCATCTGTGGATGAGTCAGTTAGACTAACTAACTAACACAGCACACACAGAGAGAGAGAGAGAGAGAGAGAGAGAGAGAGAGACCTCAGGTCCTAACACAGGACTCTAAACTGCCCTACATAGAGAGACAAAGAGCGAGGGAGAGAAAGAGAGTTTATTGTACCATCATACAACAGGCCAAGAACAGCTAAAAGGTCCACATACCCATAATAGACATAATATACACTAGTTGAGAAGCACCATGGACTGTATATATGACCACAGTCTACATCACCAAGTAAATGATAGCCTAGACTACCATTATTATAGAGAGTCAGAGTCTGTGTGTACGTGTGTGTGTGTGTGTGTGTGTGTGTGTGTGTGTGTGAGTGAGTGAGTGAGTGTGATGAGTGAGAGAGAGAGAGAGAGAGAGAGAGAGAGAGAGAGAGAGAGAGAGAGAGAGAGAGAGAGAGAGAGAGAGAGAGAGAGAGAGAGAGAGAGAGGAAGAAGAAATAGCATAGAAAGAGTGAGAGGAGGACAGAAAAAGAGCCAGGAGAAAGGCAAAAAGGAATGAATGGAAGGCTATCCCAGGACAGCGAGGCTGAATTAACTCATTGTCTCATCCGAATTAAACGCTTTAGTTGTTCTGTCAATTCTCAGTCCACTGTGGAATAAATATTTACATGTTTGTGCAAGTCCCATGCACAAACCATCTGCTATCCTGACTGCCTGATGAAGTGTCTATCTTCTGGAAGTTTCCTCAGGGTGACACAAAACTGACAAAACTGACACATGTTTTAAGTGTCCACAGCTGACACTTATCAAAACAATATATCACACTTTGCTTGATATCGCTGTTGGCTCCTGGTCTTTTAGTGTAACAAGCCCATCCTCTTCCCATCCCTCCCTGTTGTACACTTCACTCCCACCAGCAAGTCACAAGATGGGAATAAATGACCTATTCAGTTTTTCTTTTCAAAAGTTGATAAATAAAAAGAAGCGATCTAAGACTGTCTGATGTTCAAGACACAATGATTTTGCATCCAATTCAAAGGATGGGAATAAACAAGAGAAAAAAAATATAGAGGGAGCACCCTACTCAGTCTTAATTCACGCCTTACTCAGATTTATTCAAAAGTTGATGAATAAAGCAACCAAAAAAGTGATCAAAGACTGCCTGGTGTTCAAGGCATACTGGTTTCACATCTGCCAATAATAATACTTCTCACACTATTTAAACTCTATTCTATTTTTGAACTCTATTTTCCACCCTTTGCCTCATTCGCTAAACTGGGGTCAGGGTTGAAAGACATATGGCAAAGCAAGGCAGGTTTATTAGCCTAGCAATTTTCATACACACAGAGGTCAATATGCTGTGGAGAAAACATTAGCAAAGGACGGTACATGACAGAAAGTGAAAGCCTAAAAATGATAAGAATAAGAGTAAGCTAAGTAAATTGATAAACAAAATAAGTACATAAAATAAAATGAACAGATAAAATTGAAAGTGCAAATTATTGTTAAAAAGGAAAGATTATAGCCTTTAAGTAAGTAAAAGGGGTAAGTAAAGGGTATGGATTCCCACGCCATCCAAGCAGGGTTTTTATCTGTCAGTTCCACCACTTGAATCCTCAGCTTAGGGTTAGTTAGTTAGCTAGCTTAGCTTAGCGCCCCCAGAATAGCACAGCACTGAGTGGGAGGCCAAGTGTGGAGAGCCCAAGAGGACGGACGGCACAACAATCCCCTAGGAGATGGAAACTATTCATGGACACTTTTTACTGCCCAGTGTGTGTGTGTGTGTGTCTGTATGTGTGTGTGTGTGTGTGTGTGTGTGTGTATTTGTGTATGTGGTGGGAGTGTATTGGGGGGGGGGGGTGTTTGGCTTGTTCTCGCAACCCCTTCCATTGCCAAGCAATTGCAAACCTCTTTACAGCACATGTGCCCTTACAATATGCTACGCTGTGATTCAGTAGCCAGGCAGGAAAGGCCATGAAAAGCTGCCAAGGTGGATGCCACGCTTACACTGTAGCCTGTCAGGGGTGCCATCTCAGACCCCACTGTCTATTCTATTTTGTAAAAGAAAATAAATCTTTTCAAATGAATCTATTCACAAATTCCACAATCCACAGTCGGCCATAAAATCCATTTTCTCAAGAACCTGGGTGTCTTTGCCAAAAGGGTTTCTGATAAGCGTCGTGATAGATGTTCTCCCTTGGGCAGTGAGGGAAAAACACAAGGATGCATTCAGTCTTGATGTGAGCTATCTGGAAAAACAGACGGATCTCTTGCTGGGCTTTCAAGTCTAGAACCTTACATACAACTCAGTGGAAACAGCTGATTGTCTGTAACTGATATCCTGCTGCATAAACAAAACATCAAAAAAAGTTCTGCAAACCATGTGTTGAGTTAGACTTTACCAATTTCTTTTTTAAAATAAATAAATAGATAGATAAATAGATTTAAATACAGCCACTGTTGCATACAGTCTGAAAGGTATAGTCTAATAAAGGCACACACCTGATTATCACTTTAGGTTTATACTTAAACTTTAAAGTTTATACTTTATACTTATTGTACTAAAACCCAGACAACTTTTTGCAACCGACACGCTATAGCCTACTTGTGTCTTCCCAATGCTGGACAGGACAGCTGACATATAAAACTAAAATATTGTACATCTATGCATTCACAACATGAGATAAAGCATTTGTTTTGAAGCCCTGAAGAAGTTCGTAACGCGACCGAAGCGCGTCAGCTGGTCCATGTCTAAATAAAGGACTTTTATACGGCAGAGTGCCTCGGATCTCCTCTCTCTTTTCCTGAATATATTTTCTTTTTTGATCCTGAAGAGCACCTGACCCTGGATATCTATCTTCACCCACTGAAGCAATCACCTTTTTTCTCCTCTTTTTCTCATGAGATAAAGCATCTTTGTTTCAGACAAGTGACCTTGGCTCTCCATAAATCTATCTTAGTCTTACACCAAGTAACAAAGACTCCCCACTATCATATGATGGCCTTGCAATACTGACAGGCACAAGTTTTTCAACAGCCGACCATAACGCTCTTCAACAACATAGAAACACATAAATGTTGCATTTAGATGTTAGAACTGATGTGACTGCAAGGTACCTATTGGAGGCATATAGGGTATACACAACAGAGAGAGCGGATGTTCTTACGTGTGAAGAATTTCTAAGTATTCATAAAAAAAGTAGTAGGCCTAGTATTAACACATGTAAGCTACATTAAAACAATAGTAATATACATGTAATAAATAAGCTAAATAGCTTCATTTCAGCTAAATGGCTTCAGTTTTAGCTTTAGCATCCAACCCTGGGGAAGATCATACTTCATGCTTCATCTGCCAACCATCTGATCTCAGTGGATTTTTCGCCTGGGTTTGTAGGTTAGTGTGTAGCTGTACCGCGGGACTCAGACTGCATATGGGAGACGGGTTAGGACTGTGTGACCCACACCCTGAGGTTCCCCTCCCGCTCCGCTCCTCAACTGTTATTATGGCAGACTGATGTGCTCATTAGAAAGTGGGTTCAAACGTCTCCTAGTTACAGATCGGGTCCTCTTTGATGTGTGGGTCCTGATATGCTTTTATGTATGCACACACACTGCGCGCGCACCATACACACATACACGCAGACATATGCTGTACATGCACAGTTTAACAGTCACATGCATTGCAAACACTGAAACACACAAGTATGCACAATTTCAACACACACACAAACACACACACACACACACACACACACACTTGATACCAATTCACTTAACCTGTGCTACCCTTTCCTTTTAGTGTCTTTTACAATCCACTTCAGTATGGAAATGACCGCAATACAAGAATCCAATCCTGATTTATTTGGAAATTGGATCAGTACCCCTTTCGATGGTTATAACCGGAACGCAATAATTCAATTCTGATTTATTTAGAAATGGAATAAATCAGTAGCCTACAACAAATTCTGTTAACATAATGAATCAATCCCTTTATTGCTTTCTATATTCCTCTCTCCCTATTTCAATCCCATACAGCATTCTGCTGTGTGTGCATGTGTGTGTGTGTGTGTGAGTGTAGGTGTGTGTATTTCTGTGTGTATGCATACGTGTGTGTCTGCCTATCTGCAATCAACAATTTAGTTTTGTAGGTCTCAGTGTATGTCAGCCAGCATCTTCAGGATCACAGTTCCACATACCCGGCCATATCATAGATGTTTGGGTCCCAAGCATTAGGCTACTGTACCTCTGAATGGGTCTATTTATTGGCAAAAGTTGGTCACTTGAGTTGAAGGTCCCAATTATTTCCAAGATATTTCAGAAGCCCCAATACTGCATTAATGAAGCATATGCTTTAACTGATGTTTTCAGTCAACACTAGAGATCTTTTCAAACTTTCAATTTGGTAATCATGTCAATGCCTAGAAAGTAGACTATTACGTCCACAATGGCACATTGACCCATTTCATTAAAACACCTTTGTGCAAAATTGATCCTAAATGATGATACATGAGAAACTTGTATGTCTCCCTGAAAGGTATGCAAGACTAGTAGGCTATGAACCCCACAAAGTAATTGCTTTGATAGGCTATTAAAGCAGGCCTGTTGATAGGTACAGGTGTATACTATAAGCAAGCGCAGATAACTACAATAGAGAAGGTGAAAAGTGTGGCTCTTTGCAAATTTGAGTTGGTAGAAAAGATAAAATAAGACAGTTATTTCTTAATAATCCTACCTAAATTCTTCAGGGGGTCAGTACTCTTCGATCCTGACGTTCGCGCCCCGTTCTTCTGCTGCGTGGGGCTTGCCTTCTTCGCACTGCCCAGCATGATGTCTTGGTGCTGGGATACTTGCTGTCAACGTCCCGGGACGCCTCTCTGGAAACTACACTTCTCTCTGAATAAATAACGGTTTCTAGTTCTGCTACTCTATGCCTGTGCTGTCCTGTACTGTCGCTTTGGTCAATGTTATGTTTCTGACAGGACTTCTCGACATTATTTATAGTTGATGATAACGTTAGAGACGGCCCACTGGTGATGTCATCAAGTGTTTTGGAAAGCTAGATTTTTGTAGAATTTACTTCTACACTAACCGTTTGTGCGTTTGCAAGGAGCGTTTGTCCCTCGTTGCCGAAGAATGAAGCAATGATTTTGTTTAAGAAAACACTTCTCTTTGAGCTAGCCAGTGTGAGACACACACCCCTCCCCTCGATTGTGCGAACGAGCACATTACATTCTTCATAACGGCAACGTTGCTCTCTCCTAACATTACCATCTCCATCAAGTAACATTGATTAGCATAATAAGAGTGATACTGGTGATACCCAAATTGTTTAAATAGCCTTGTGATAGAAAACCTCGTGACATGTAGCCTACCACGCTTTCTTTCCTGCACAGATGAAGGGTCAACCAAATCCCTGAGAGCCGTCTGATAAAGGGGGGGAAACTAGGTCAACGTGAAACTGCGCGCAAGAACAATGAATACAATCGGTCACAAGAGAAAGCAAAAACCCACATGGCGACCCCAGGACAAGATAGACTGACCTCGTCCAGCTACACACTCTGCGATAATGAGTTGACCAAAATATTTTCTCTCCTTGCTGGACAACGGGGCGCCAAGATTCCACTTTTTTCTTGGGAAATATTGCCCTCTAGCAACGAAAGAGGAAATTGAATATTCAATCCCTTCACTCGTCCAATTTGTCACCCACCCACATTGTGATCTAGCCCACTCAAGAGGATTTAAAGATTAAGATTCCACAATAAACATTTTCTTTTTTATTTGGGCACATTCATAACTGATAGGGCAGTGATGCTGTTATCCATCCTATCATAGTGAACGAGTAGCTTGACAGCAGCATTATTGCCCGACTTATCTTTAAAATACAGAAAATAACAACATCAATACTGGATATGATATATGTCGACTTTTTCGAGAGAGCATATTTGCTAAGCCCATTAAACGAATTTTTGGATGTCACTGCAGCGAATGTCATAGGCCTACGTTGTTTTTGTAAGAGAGAGTAGCGGAGAGTAAATCAAGCAAAACTTGCCTGTAGCTAGACATCATTGCAAGTACATAAGTGGCACTCAGTCGTGATGCAGCCTATTGAACTATATATCACAAACACTTTTAAATGTCCATCATAGAGCGTAATCGGCAGCCTATCCAAAAACGCTATGCAGGGTTGCGCCAGGTTGCGCGCTGTCAAATCCAAATCACAGCAAGTAGTCCGCCTTATCCGGAGTCACGTGATATAACACGGAAGTAAATCCCCTGTGAAGAAGAACTTGTGCCTGAAATAGGCTAAAGGCAAAGTTACCTTATATGTTTATGCACTTTATGTATTCACTAAGTGACTCAGTCTTAACGTACCTTGTATATCAATCAGATAATCGGATGGGAAACTGTGTCGATAAATTGAACGTAACAGAATCCATGTCATGACAGAGGCAAAGGGACAGGGCTAACGTTCGATTGTATGCAAGGTGAGTAAAAAACAACATTGTCCAGTCGGCCAGTCGGCCTTGCAAGTCGAGTTATTTTGCAATAAACACTGTCCTGCTTTCATTACAGTAAGATACCGGTTTGCTAATTTGAGCGTTTGTCAAACAGTTTGCGTTTATAAAGTTTAAGGGAATTCTAGTATGTGGGTCACTGACATTCAGTACTCTGCAGTTTTACTTTCGCAGTAATTCCAGAAAGCCTTAATAACAACTGTACATTGCAACACCACGGACTGTGATGCCAGCGCTAAAAATGGCAGAATCAGGAGACCATCAGAGGCAATTTCAGGCAGCCGTCGACGTCATACAGAATCTCCCTAAAAATGGTGAGACTTCACAAAAGACTTTTGTATTGAGGTTTATTGGCCTAAGAGAATATTATGTGAACGCGTTCGGGATTCCTGAATTTATTCAGATTTTGCATGAAATTCAAAACAAAACCGATTTAAGAACTTATCAGAGAAAAGGGATTTTCATGAGAGACGACCTTGACTGAATAGCAAGACTGAAATATTCACTGCTTCTTCAAAGTGTTACACATGGCTGTAGGCTTGCTTTCTTCAAACTGACAAACATGCTTCTCACAGGTCATTACAGACCTTCTTATGAGGTGATGTTGCGGTTCTATGGTCTCTACAAGCAAGCCGTGTGTGGACCCTGCACAGTGTCACGACCAGGATTCTGGGACCCAGTGGGACGGTACAAATGGTGAGAGAGAGAGAGAGAAAGAGAGAGAGAGAGAGAGAGAGAGAGAGAGAGATGATTATGCACACATCACAAGCCACCACAGAACCACAAGTAGGTGAAGTGCAGTGCTGAACCCTATTATCAGAACAAATGGACAGCGAGATAAGAGGTGTAGGTTAAAGAGGCTAAAGAAGAGGAAAGGTTTGGCTTGTCTTACTCTAGTTCTATTTTCAATGAAGGAAGCAAAGTGCAGCCTTGGTGCAGGTAACATTTAAGGATACTACAGAGTTTATTTATCACATGCATATAGTTACTGGGTGTAATTAAATGCAGTGAAATTTAGGCTATAGGAATCATAGATGTGATTCTTCCTGAAAAATCAGGATTTCCTGATTTTTCAGACCTAAAAATATGATGGGTCAGTAGGGTGAAGTAATTTATGGAAATGTGGGACACTTTTTTGCGATTTTGCTGATTCTCGTTATGAGCTGTATAGTTTCCTGCTTTTTTGCTCTTGGCCAATCACATCCCTGAGGAATGCTGCTATGACCTGCCCCTTTGGTTGCTTTGTCTCCACTGTATACGAGACCAAGTACACCCCTATTGCTACATCAGGCAGGCTTTTCTCATCTCCTCAATTGCGATGTCCTATCAGTGATTGAAATATGTGCTATTATGAGCTGAAATGAAATGGCTGCTGCGGCACTATAAACTAAGATGCTAACCGCTATTGTTATTTACCATTTAACCCACTAAATACTATATTCTAACATGGCAGACATGCAGAGTCAGTTACAGAAGCATTCGCAACACATGAATGATCCAGTATTCTCTTATGTTAACCTATAGCTAAAAAGATTTTGTCAAAATCGACATGTGTTTTGGAACAGCATGGTATATGTGTACATTTTTTAGGTACATTTCTGGTGTTTCTGGGGTAAATGCATTCAAATGGAGTAGTTCCCTTATGACACCTGAAAAAAGCATCTCTGAGTACCAATGCAGTGGATTGAGGCCTTCTGATTCACTGTTAGACTGTGTAACACCTGATCATGGACAATGGGCCCCACACAATCTAACATAGCAATCAGTAAAGCATGGAGAGTGGTTGCATTGCATTTACATGTATGCATTTAGCCCTTGATCATAGACTTATTTGTCAACTATACATTTGCTATTTCCATAATTCCCAACTATAAAGTCTCCCCTAGGGTGAATTGCTCAAGGGCACAAGGGCACAGTCGAGATTCAAACTAGATTACTAGCATGCTTGCCAGGTTCCTTCACGGCTACACTACCACTGCCCTGGCTGATCTTGGCCCTGTCTAAAACAGTCTAAACAGTACTGAATTATGTACAGATACTGTAGCTGTCATTAATCATTATAAAACATGACCACCACTAAAGTCAATGAGATAGTAATACACATGGGGGGCTGCAGACTCTTGCCTGTTGAGTAGGGGGTGGTTTACAGTATAAATGTACAGTAATACAGTAGCTTCGATACACAAGCAGCTGCCCTGGCATTTAACAGACATGCTTTATCTGATAGAATCTGTACTTTATTCCTGACATGATTTCAGTTGGCTTTCGTATCCATGCTATCTATCTTTGTTGCCAAATACCTGTTTTATTTCATGAATACACATTGCCAAATCGGCAGGATGTCCAATTATTTGACCATGATTTCACATTGTAGATTGCCACATAGTGGGTTTAACACCCTCTGACCAAGCCCAGTAAACAAGTAAAATGTGCAGGCTAGCACACAAGTCATAAAACAAAGTGGAAGCATGATAATAAATGACCCAACCAAAGTCATGAGGCCAATGTACAAGAATCACAAAACTGCCCAAAGTGAGCGGACGAGTTACTCTAGCCTATCACATGCTTCTCTTTATTTTGAAACCACTGACTGAATGTTCTCTTCTCTCGATCTATTACTTTAAGGATCCTGGACATATATTTTTGACACTGGCCTCTTGTTTGTCCATGTTCTTAAAGCAAATGAATCAACAAGAGAATTTGGACCAGCTTAAGTCCTGTTTCCACTGCAGGAACTTCAGGTTCATTTTCAGGGGTCTCACACCCATATGCCTCCACTGCAGTGAGTGCCCCTGTAGGATCCTTTACCAGGACTTTTAGCCTTGATAGATCCGATAGTGAACTAGCAGCGAAGTGCCCCTGTAGGAACTTTTACCAGGACTTTTAGCCTTGATAGATCCGATAGTGAACTAGCAGCGAATGGGGCACGGAAACAGTATTATGCCCCATTTCAGGTAACTTTATCTGCTGGTTTGCTACTCGGTGTATGTTGCATACAATTTTCTAGTTCAGTTTATTACAGACAGCTCTCGCAGTGACCTCAAACACAACAGGACTTGGAAATTCAATCACACCGGATTTCCCCTTTATTTACACAAGACAAGTGAAGAGAACAATCCATAGATATTCTACAGTGAATGCTTCTTATTAAGCTGGAGTTTGATAAAGTAACATATTCATGCTCTTTATATTGAAATGTTTTTATGCTCTTTACTAAAAAGCATAAGGAAAGATACCGTTCACACATGTGGTTTTGTGTTTGTGTGTGTTTTTTTAATCCTAATCGCATAATGTATAGATCGTTGATCTTAGCTGTTGTGCTCTTTTGTAATGCCTTTGCGAATTTGTAGTTATCATTACTTTTTGGGAGAGACACATTTAATCCTACAGAACACACACACAAACACAAATCCAAGTGCACACACACACACACACACACACACTTCAAACTGGCCTGACAGTTAATACTAAGAGTCCTGAGTCAGGGTTTTGTACAACAGTGGAGCTTTGGCTGTTGGTCGTCTAAGTGTTTATTTTGTCAAGCAAACGGGCCCAGCGAAATAGCATTATCCATGGTATCCAAGGAGCACTTGGCTTTATTGGTCATGGATCAACTCCAAAGGAAGTAGAAATCACACTAACCCCACGCTGAATGGAATAGTTTCCATGATGTGTCCCAAGAAATAAATAAAGAAATGCCACTGTACTGAATTATTTCCAGCACCGAACAGAAGTATTTTCTGAGTTTGTTTACTTCCTTATTTGCATGTGAATTATGTGAAGACATGTTTGCTGTCATAATCTACCTAAACAGATATTCATATTCCATCTGTTACCTAACCAGTGTTTGCATACATTGACTAAACTATGAAAGCTCACTGTAGTCTAAATTTAAACCAAAAATGTTAAAATGTGGCATATTATCTCATAATTCATTAAGATCTGGAGAGGCAAAAGGGTCTAATAAAGAAATTATAGGTGTTCAAAGGAAGCTTGAATTCTTGTGTACTACTGCTCAAAGAAAGCTTGCATTTTGTAGCCTACTGCTAAATGGAAGTATGCATCCTTGTACACTACTGTTCAAAGGAAGCATGCATCCTTGTACTCATCTTCATAAAGGAGGCATGCATCCTTGTACACTACCGCTTAAAGGATGCATGCATCCTTGTACACTACTGTTCAAAGGACGATTGCATCTTGTACTCAACTGCTTAAAGGAAGCATGCATCCTTGTACACTATCGCTTAAAGGAAGCATGCATCATTGCACACAACTGCTTTAACTTCTTTATCCCTCTCCACATTCTGTTATGATTTCTACGCCATCCTACACATTCCCCCACTGTATCCTACTAAATAATACAAGGCTATAATGTGTGTGTGTGTGTGTGTGTTTACAGGGATGCGTGGAACCGTCTGGGAGACATGAGTAGTGAAGGTGCCATGGCTGCCTACGTGGACGAGATGAAGAAAGTAGCACAAGAGGTACAAGAAAAAAAAAAGGAAAAAAGAAACCTTCTCTCACACACTCAATGTCTCACTGACCCATGGAAAGAGAATGGACCAGTGTAGTATTGGCTGTTGTTGGCTGTCGGGAGTCTCTCAGGAAATGCTCGAGTGAATGATTACCATAGAGTGCTGCCGTGCCGACTGACACAAAACCCCCGTGTCCTTGGGTAATAAGCAAACAGGCCCTGGAGGTGTCGGCTCGCTTGTTGCCCGGCCTGGCCTGCACAGAGCGGAATGGAGTGGCCGTGCCTGTGATTGCAGGGAATGGCTGTTTGCATTTCGGTAGTGATATATTGTAGTATCCAATATATAATTCCCTCTTCACTGGTCATTTGTAACAGTCCGTCAGATTTGTACTGGCCCCCTTGTCTATATTTACTGAACTAGAAAAGACAGTATTTTTACACAGAATAGTTTTTTTTGTCACACTATAATAAGCCCCTTCTTCATTTTTGTGGTGGCTCATGTTATAGCTTCATCCAGTCAGCATCACAGTTAAGCTAACTGAGCTAACTTATAACACTGTGATTGAGGACTGACAGAAAAGCTGACATTGTGGACCGGTCACAGATGAACCGACTTGCCCAACATGCTCGCTTACTTGCCTTGGGCTAGTACTATAGGTCATTGTTCCATTGTTTATGTTGAACCCTGGTGTATTCACAGGTTATTGACACTATGGCAATGGACGAGAAGACTGCATCTTTTTTTCACTACTTTGAGCCGCTCTATAAGGTTATCCATGACATGCCTCGACCACCGGAATCTCTGCTTGGTCCTCAAGCTGGTGAGTTTGCATGTGTTTGCCTGTGTTGTAGATATTCAGTATTTTGTATAACAACAACATGTAAATGGCCACTGGGCCTGTGGAATGCAAAACTAAATTGTTGCTTTCATTGAAAAATCTGAGACACAATATGCTGTCACACATACAGAAGTTTGTTAATTGCAGTTCTATTTGTGAAACAAAAGTACATGAAATACATAATTCATGAATGTGGTTGAAAAAAAAACATCATCACTGTCTAGGTTTAGAATTGGTACATAATTTATTGAAGAAAGAAGAAAAAAAGACGGTAAAAGAATATTTTTGAGTTGTTATTTCTCATATGTATGGTTTGTGTGTGTGTGTGTGTGTGTGTGTGTGTGTGTGTGTGTTCAGACATCAATGCCAATGACCAAAGTCCAAACTTAGAGGAGCCTGAGCAGGACATAAGGTCCCAGGAAGCTTCAGCTCCAGACGAGGTCAGAGTAGAAGAAGAGGAAAAAGAAGAAGAAGAAGAGGAAGAGGAAGAGGAGATCTCTCATACACTTGCACCAGAGCAGAGCTTGGCCACAGAGAAGGACCACAATACCCATGGTGAGAAAGTCCTGCTCTTATTGGCTGGATCCCCCCAACCTGATAAGATATTATAAAGAGTGCTTTATTCATCCTGGAGAAAATTCAAGCATCCCATAGCATCAATAACAGGATACACTGGCACATGATCAAATACACAAACAAGCACGGTCGTGTCAAGGTTGCCAACTACTGGACACCTCAACAGGCACAGGCAAGATACAAGAGGTAGCAAGTACAATAAGCATCCTGTAGAATAGAAATGTGCTAGTGTAACGGGTGTCATTGTCAGCGGCAGTGCAAATAATTTATCAGTGCAGACTATAGCAGATGCAGGGTAAAGTGGATACGCAGTATAATTAAATATAATAGTATAACAGTATAATAAAATAAGTAAACAATAAGTACAGTGTAATAAACAACACAAGAAGTAGATCTAAAAAAAGTCACAATGCATGATGGGTGGTTGGCTAATATAGTCAGCAGAGGAGTCCTTACCCCATGAATCCCTCAAAGACTTCACTGACATGAATCTACTTCATGATTGCCTTCATTTGAATCAACTGTATCATAGTGGTGGTTAATGACCAGTTTGCTTGAAGCTTGAAAATTGTGGGTTCGAATCTCGGCTGCCACCGTTGTGCCCTTGAGCAAGGCATTGCACCCTAAGGTGCTCAAGGCTCGAGACTAGCCCTGAAGTAATCAATAGCTGACAAATGTAAGTCGCGTTGGATTAAAGCATCTGCCAAATGTAAATCTAACGTAAGTGTAACTAACAGAGCCATTTTAAGAGGCTTTAAGACCCAGATGAAGCATGTATGAATGAATGTGGATGTTCTGGTGTGTTCAGTTTGGCATCGTGGAGCTCTGCGCTGCTCAGTGGATCCATAGCTAACTGGAGTGTTGAAAGTGCTCACTTCCCTCTCCCAGTTCAACTCTCCAGGCTGAATGGGTTGTATCAGCAGCTGTGAAGAGAGTCGCCATTTATCTACACAATTCCAAATTAGCCCAGAGCTAGAGGAGGAGAGGGAGAGAGAGAGAGTGAAGGACGGTGGAGGGGAGAGAGAGAGGGAGAGAGAGAGAGTGAAGGACGATGGAGGAGAGAGAGAGAGAGAGATGTAGTGGGGGGATAAAGAGAGACAGTGAGAGAAATGAAAGGAAGAGGGGCTAAGAAAAGAAAAAGGAAGAAAAGAGGAATATTGAGTGAAAAGGAAATAGAGAGGGGGGGGTAGAGGTGGAAAGAAAAAGAGAAAGAGGGAGTGAGAACGCAAGAGGGGCAAGATAAAGACAGAATGACGGGGGGAGAAAGAGAGAGAGTGGGTGGGCGGAAGATGAGCAGCCTGCACTTCACTAAGCTGGCCAGGGGGCTGGTGGGAGACTGCCGAAACGCTTGCCTTTTTATCTGCGCTCCTTATGCGACAACCTCAGAGGAGATGTGGTGTGTGTCTGTCAGAGAGAGAGAGAGAGAGAGAGAGAGAGATGTGGTATGTATTGTATCTGTCAGATAGAAAGAGAGAGAGAGAGAGCAAGCAAGCCTGGTTCACTAGGTTCCGCTTCTTAGTTTTGTGCTGATGCTTTGTTAGTCAATGTCTGTCAGAAGGCAATTTTACATACTCAGCCCTCTGTCCAAATTCAAATTGTCTTTACAAATAATGAAAGATGATGTCATTTTAATAATAATAAGTAATAGTGATGGGTTAGTTTTTTCTTCTTTGAGGTTTTTTGTTAATGCTTATACCCACGGCCACTGAACAGCACCTGCATTTTAGAGAAGAAAAAAATAAGGCACCAGCAGCATTTCCTGTCCCTCCTGTTAATCACAGGTTGGTTCCCTAGATATGGATTTGTGTCCTATTACCACTTCTGCAACATCTCTATCAAAATCTGGGTCTTGAGCCCTTAAAAACTTAGAGTATGTAACGGTCCCTATTGCATGCTCACACATACGGACACCAGCAGCGCAGGGTGCTCCATTAACTCCCATGTTGTCACACGCGTTGTTTTGTTGCGTCAGGAAAGTTTTTACTACACACTTTGCGATGCAAGTATGCATAGCGGTGTCGTTGCGTTCGCATTTGCGTTCCTTGCATGACTGTGAATTGGTCCTTACCTGACAAGAACTAACCTATCATGAAGTTGATTCATATCATGCCTTTCAGGGTCCAGGGATTAAAACAATGGGATTCAACCCTCATAGACTGAACTGACTCACACTGTTAAGTGATTGGGTTTGCAAGGATGCTGTGCTGTGCTTTGACTAAGACATCACCTCTTCAAAAAAATTGGATCAGCCCTTGACTGATAACCTATCGTATTCTTAAAGTTTGCTGATTGGCCAGGATGGGATGCATCCTGAGCGAATAAGGTCAATGACTGGAATCCCAGACGGGAGCATTGAAGGGAAATGAGAATCATGCGGAATTGCATAGGAAGGCAATGGCTCAGAAACTCAGGCTCAGAAAAAGGTCCAACCGAGCCCTCATGCACTGGAGATTTTGACAGCAGGACTCCCCTAAACCCTCACAAACCTTTATTTAGCGTAAACACAGTATTTAAGCCTGTGGGTCTGATATTGTGTGTGTGTGTGTGTGTGTGTGTGTGTGTGTGTGTGTGTGTGTGTGTGTGTGCGTGTGTGTGTCTGCGTGCGTGCATGTGTGTAGAAACGGTTTCCTTGGATGGGCCTGTATTGACCAGCGACTCTGAGAGCGAGATCTACTGTGACACGGTGGAGCAACTGGACACTGGCAAGGTAAGAGTGAAGAGGGAGAGAGGCTCATATTCCTCATAGTGGGGAACAGAACCTGCCCTGTCCTGTCCTATGCATCATGCCATTTTCATGTCTTTGTCTGTGTGTGTCTGAATGTACTGTATGTGTGTGTGTGTGTGTGCGTATCGTATGTACCGGTATGTGTGTGTGCACATTTGTCTGTGTACTGTTTGTTACTGTTACTGTGGGTGTGTTTGTGTTTGTGTGTGTGAGACTCTTCCCAAAGTATTTGGATCTTGCATCTATTGCTTGTTTTCTGGATCCAAATAAAAGTAATCAAATATGTGTGTGTGTGTGGCACAGAATGTGGCCATGCCAGACGGCCTTGCCGACAGGCTGCCCAATTGCGAACCCGAAGGTAACCAAGGGCACCACGTGGCAGCTGTCTCCCGGGTGACGGAGGTGGGCAGCGGACAAGGTGGCGAGGGGGGAGAGGTGGGCCGCGGCCCCCCCATGAACAGGAGAGATTCGGGTAGAGATGGAGCCAGACATCCCGCCAGGCCACCCATGGGTCAGTCAGTCGAAGATAATAAACCGCTCCCCAAAGAGTCTAGAGACCACCATTGTCTCTTGAAAGATGCCTTGACTAATCAATATATGATTAAGGCATCTCAAAAATAGATTTTTAAAAGCCCTGAAAGAGGTTTAGGCTTGATGTGATGTTGTTCTTTAGCTTACTGGCTGCCGAATGGCAGACTGAATGGAGATGTATTTATGGACTGCCTGTAGGCATTCTATGTAGGGCATCAGCTGTGCTTATGGATATCCATATGCATCTACTGTATATTTTTTGTGCGTGTGTGTGTGGGGGCAGCCGCGTGTGTTTGTGTAAGCTCTTTGTGTGTGTGTATGGGTATATGTTTACATGTGGGCTTTGTGTGTGTGTGTATGTGTGTGTACTGTATGTGTTGGCTCTTCACAGGAGGGGGTCCCGAGCGTGTTGGGCGGCAGAGCGACCGCGTGCCGCGGGGTGCGGGAGGAGGGGGAGAGGACGGCTCAGGGGGCTCCGGCAGGCCACAGGAAGCCGAGGTACAGCAGCAGATTGTGCTGGCGCTACGGCGGCTCAGAGAGGACATGCGGAGCGTCATGGATCGCCTGGAAATAGTAGAGAGCCTTGCTGCTGCTAACGTAAGAGTCGTGAAAACATGCTATTGGTAACCTGTGCACCATGGTATAGTTATACCACAGTCCTGTCAATATAATGATGGGATCAAGGGCTTTGTACAAAAGCTTCTGCTAAATACCACTCACTGTATGTTTTACTTCACTTTAAAACTGTTTCCCAGACATTAATATACCAGATAGTAAATCAAAATAACCTCTAGAGAAAAAGCAACAGTAAAAAAAAGCCTGTGAGTAGGTTGCCTTGCAGCAGTTGAGCAGCTAACCACTTTCCTGTGTCCAGCTTGACCTTGTAAGCTGACCTGATTGCAGGTTCAGCCTTAATGGTTGTTCCTACTTAGCTGGACTGGGAGCTGGACAACAATAACAACACCACCAAGATAAAAAGAAAATTAAATATCATATAGTGCTTTCAAGTCAACCAGCACACTTTCATCAGGCAATGACATTTTGGGAGTGAAGGATGAGGAGCCACACATCCATCAGCAGTGCTGTACTGTATATTCCCATGCCTCTCCTGCAGAGATATAGATAGTAACCTAACCCTAGGTGGCCCATACTCTTTCACTTAGTTTTACGTTGTGCATAGAGTCACTCTTGATGGGCATACGTTTGTAGCTGGGCACTTTTTTATTTAAACTTTCAAACCAATTGGTTCTGCCTTTAACGTCTATTTGCCGATTGAATGTTAAGGCATACAGTCAAGGAAACCAAAGCTTTTGGAGAGTATCTTGACAAGTACTGCAGTGAAATGCAATATTGAGAGGAGGCACTTGGTGGTGCTATTCTGGCTAGGAGTGGTTTGCTTCTAGCCTGGCTATTGCCTTCCTATGTAATTCTGCTCAATTTCCATGTCCCTCCATGACTCCATCTGGGATCCCGGCCATTGACCTCGTTAGCATCTGCTGCATCTTGCCCGGGCCAATCATACACTTTGACCGAACAGAGAAAAACTTCCCAGCATTCCCTTCAGGAACGACATTGGAGTCAGGAAGTAGAATTACTTTACACTCTGGCAAATGGAGGGTTACTTATTTGATCAGTGGGCCCTTCATTCTCCATGTCAGAAGTATGATTTAATTGGCCACTACACACTCCAACGAGTGTGTCTCTTGCTCAGCAAGCAGGCAAGAGTGAAACTTAAAAACTGTGATGTATTTTGAAGAGGACAAAGTGATCTGAAGGGGCTCACTTTCTCATGAATAGGCTCATTCTGTTCTTTGTCAGTACCCTTACTGCCCAAAATTATGTGTATAAGTGTTATAAAAGCGCCCTTTTGACACTATGATATTTATAACACAACTTTTCCAATGGTTTTCAGTGGTTATAAATAGCAAGTTTTGCATGTTTGCACAAGCAACTCCAGCGTTGGTGATAAGACAGGACAGAGAGAGAACTCAAAATTAGCTTTAAGGACAGTGAGACAACGCTGTCTGATTATACCTTCCATCATTCATTTACTGTTCATTGACTGCGTTTACATGGACATTAATATTCTGATATTATTCGGAACATACTCTACTGTACATAGTGACAGTGTCGTAAAAAAATGGAATATATTAGATTTAGTTTAGAAATGCCTGTCAAAAATATCATGTTCATTTTAGGATGTAGATTGTTATGTACACATGGACGGATTGTCCTATACCTTGGTCCTATATCTATGCCCAGAAAATATGAAAGACTTCTCTAGATACAGTATTGTATTTATTGTATCTATGGTCCATGGATTTCAGTTAAACAAATGTAAAACTTTATAATCTTAGCTTAAATTTGGAAATTGACTCCTTTTATCACATTGGTGTGTTTCCTTCATGACCTTTTTGGTGGTTAACCTGACTACCTTGCACTACCATCAAAAACAAACAAACACCACAGAATCAAATGTTCCAATGTCTACAAACAAAACGGCTTGATAATAAATGAAAATCAAGAGGAGACTTTTTTTTTTTTGGTCTTTTGTACTGTATGTCACCGGGGGAGTCATTAAAATAATATTTGGCCTTGACCGATCTGCTGCTTAGAGACGCAAGTCGGTGAGTCTTGCTAATGACCGTCCTGGTCTGCCCATCTCCTGTGCATCTGGTTTGAGGATTTAATGACCGCTCTCTTTCCCGCTCATCTCTGTTCTGTTCTGTCCTGTGTGTGTGTGTGTGTGTGTGTGTGTGTGTGTGTGTGTGTGTTATAGGCTCAAAGCTCCAGCTGGAGGACTCAGACCCCACTACCAGCTAATGAAACTGAGGTAAACTGTGTGATGCTGTGTTCACCTCTTGTTCTCAAGTAGCAGACAAGAGGGAGCTGACATTTGGATTTCGATTTTAATTACAAAAAAAGTGTGTCTAGGAGTGCTCCCTGGACTCTTTGGATGGGAAACTTCAGATGAAACAACAAGATAAACTCCATGGCATTCTCATTTAGCAAAAGTTTAAAGGCATTTTAGTGGCTTGGTCACATTATACCTTTACAGAACTCTGACCTGTTTCGGCAATCCAGTCTCCATTTTTGAAGCATAGGGAGTAGGTTTGACTCCCTGATGAAGGCTGGATTGCCAAAATGCATCTTTTTAGGTTTAATGTGACCAAGCCACTCCAATATATTATATAGGCTTTAAAATTTTGTTAAATGAAAGTCCCTTTGTACAGTAGCTTGGTCATAACCAGCCCCTCTGTCTACTCTTGTCTTTGTACATGGCTCTGGGCTCTTGGCTTTTGAGAAACAATTACTTGCTAGAGATGATTAAATTGAAAAAAAGATTGGATCAACCCCAGCCTGTCGTATTCTCGCATTCTTAAAGTTTGCGCTGATTGGATCGGACGTGATGCATCCGATGTGAACAAGACCAATGGCTGAAGTGCCAGACAGAGTACTGGAGAGAGATGAAAATCAAGCGAAATTACATAGGAAGGCAATGGCCAGGCTGGTACCATTCAGTTTCTGTTGTTGTTTCAATTTGGAGTATGTGGAGTATTTGGTATACTCAATGTAATATCTAATAACAGGTTTAATAGAGAGGTACCTATATAATTACATGCTTAGACAGAGGAGGTTATTGGGCTGCACATAAATACTGTGTGTGAGCATGCATGTCTATGTGGGTATGTCGCTATGCCTGTTACACACACACACACACACAAAGGATGTAATCATTAGGGCACATAAATATTTTGTATGAACACGCAGGCCTGTGTGTGTGTGTGTGTGTGTGTGTGTGTGTATTTGTGGTGGTGAGGACCAGGATTCCTTTAGTCTAGACCTGATTGTTCCCAGTACTATTCCATAGTACGAGTTGACTGTCCTCAGATCTGTGTGTGTGTGTGTGTGTGTGTTTAAAACGCTCCTTTGTCTTAATACATAACAATACACCCCTTCTCCTCCCAGCGCGACTGGTGGTGGCCATTTGATGTGTCTGGACGCACACTGCTGCTACTGCTACTGTGGCCTTTCGTCGCTCAGGGACTCCTGCTCCTGCTTCAGCGGAGGAGGAGAAAACCCCATGTGCCTACATGAGTCTGTCTCCAGAATGATGCCCGGAGAAAATGACTAGGGAAGGAATGTGAGGGAAGAGGGAGGGCAAATGTGACTGTTTCCGTCAGTTGTGCATTGAAAGAAAATGGCTGAATCCCAATGTCTCCACTAAGCCCTAAGCCCTGGACCCCTCAGAGGTTTAAGTGGTATGAACTAGCCAATCACAAGGCAGACTCATTCTAGTGTTTGAGGGTTCAGGGCTTAGGGCCGAGGGAAGACTTTGGGATTCAGCCAATGTGTTGCAGATCTTACTGTAGGTGAAGAATATTATTGGCTTACCTCAGGTAAAATCAAATAAGTATCTCACTGTGACTAAGGTTCATCATCTTCAAAACATGTATGCATAAGAAATCAATCTGGACCAGATGGGATCAACAAAACAGACTTTCTATTTCACCTCTTATTCCTGATTATTTTATGGAACTGTGGTCGATATTTAACACAACCAGTTTCTTCTTCGGAGGTCATACACTTGAACAAGATTATGGAGGGTGGTGTTATAACTGTTGATATTAATTAGCATTTGATTCCAGTCTTAGCTCTTGAACCAATTTGCATTTAGTGTTTCTCTTTCAGTAAAGCAAAATGAAACTGTGGTTGAAAGTGTTGACTCTGGAGAGAAAACATGCTCTATATCAGTTCTATCGTCATCTTTTTACAATACAGCCAAACATAAATAAATGGTTCTACACTATTGCATAAGGCTTAACCCATCTAAAAAACAATTCAGCAACGTGTTTGTGTGTGTGTGTGTGCATACTGTAGGCTCATGAGTGTCTAGGATGAGAACTGAACTGAGTTCTTCCTGGTTTCTCATCCTCAGTGAATGTACTGCAACAGTGTCAACCTAAGAAGGAATTTATCTGACCTTTTACAATACCCTGCATTGTATGCACTTTGACCTTACAGAAGTAAACACTGACTGTCAAAGGACCTAACAGACTATAGGGGCTAGAACAATAGAGAATTAATGTTAATTTTCTACCATACAATCTGGTCTGGGTAAGATCTCAGCAAAAGGTTTGTTCACAGTTCTTTTAACATCTGTTTGGCTCAGTGAAAGAGGGTCTGCTGTGGTGCTGACATGTATACAGTGACACAGGATTACAGGATTAGGTGAAGGCAAGGATCTGAGGGGAAGGAAGCGATATGTAGCCTACGTGTTGGTGCATCGCAATCAACCTTTCTGCATTCTGTTGCAATCATAAAATTTCTGGTGCATGTTGCCTCAATCAGTTGGTGATATGTGCAGGCAAAATCAGCAGCCTGAGTAAAGATGGGGAAGTATGTTGATGTCAATGATTTTGGTGTTTAGCTTAGAGTCATCCCACTGGAGGTCAACAAAACGCTGATGGTTTAACTGTACTTGACGGCAAAAAAAAAAAAAGAAGAAAAGAAAAAAATACTGTTGGTAACAATAATTGTACACGCCCCTCGCCTCGTTGCACAAATAAACAGTACGACCATTGTATCAGCATTAAACACGGAAATACACCAATAACGTTGCAGAAATGTATTAAATCGATTTGTCCTGGTAAACATACGATTTAATCTAGCTAAATAAGCTAACGTTAGCTAACAAACTAACGTTAAGGCATAGTTCATGTGACTAGTTAGCTAACGTTAGTCTTTGGGGTGCTAATCAAAAACAATCTATGATACTCCAGCAAATTGTTTGGCCACTTCAAATAATATGATACACATTTATTTTGCCACGCTCTCATGGCATCACCTAATATCAGGAGATAACACTATGAATTATGAAATTGTATAATACAATATGTTGTTGATCGTAGTACTATATAGCTAACCTAGCTTGATGGTACTCTAACCAGCAGATCTTAGTTCAGTGGGCTATTTACTTGGCGAGATATCGTTACACGCTTGGCTCTGAAAGGGACCCGTTTGTTCATGGCCAACTGATATAGTATGTTTCAACATTACGGGATAAATATTACGGGATTTTCTGGGAACTTAGCAGTTGCCGTTACTCCTCATGGCTTATGTTTGCTAGTTAGTGTTAGCTACTAGCTAACCAGCTAGCTTGCTAACTTTATACGTCAACGTCCCTTTTTTCCTGACCAAATTTAGCTCTGAACGGACAGGAATGGACTGAAGTGTCAATCTCGTGTGAAAAGATTGTATATTAATCACTGGAAAGTGGGAACGTGACTTATAAACAGACAAAATGACAACAACTTTCGTAGCCAGGTATGATAGCTAACGTTTGCTAGGCTCGCGGGACGCTTCGTCAGGAGCAATGCCAGGCCCTTTCTCCATTGGCATGGCATTAGCTAGCCAGCTACGTGTCCTCTAATTCGCTCAAATTGCGAGCAAGGCAGAAGAAAATCAACATCGATCCGCAGCAGTGAGCAGATTGACTTGATTATATTGCACCGTATCCACTCAAGTAGCGCAGAAGCACAACATTTTATTTTGGTCCATAGATGGAAACAACGTCTCTGCAACAATGCTTCTGAAGAACTACTTCGTGACTGACGGGTGTAGTACATCGTCAGTACAGTCAGGTACGTCAGTATTATACATTTAACGTTAACAGAGAAAATATCCCTTAGGCTTTTAAAATATGCATTAATTGATGTTTTTAAAAAACAATTTATGGTTTAGGTTTGTCTTTTAAAATTACGTGAATCAGATTTCGTTCTCTGTATACATTTTCGAGCATAACTTTCCACCCATTTTAATTCATGTGGTATCGCCCGAAAGAGTAACTGGGGCAGCTTTCTTTGTGATTGACGCGAAGCTTTACCAATGGAGAGAGTAAATTATTGTAGCAAGCGTGAAAACAACTTTCTGGCCAATGGGATTTTTAAAGGGGCGTGCCGCATTCCTACTTGAAAACAAACACGGATTTGTGGTTAGTGTAGTCTTTTGTATGTGACATAACGCAAGTCCATTGATTTTTGAACTACTACTCCCACAAAACGTAAAGCGTCGCAGGCTAGCCGCATGCGCCCTTGCATTGGAGGAGGTAATAAATGAACAAGCCCCCTTTTCCTCCTCAGCAGAAGCGTACAGGAGAGTCCGCTGATGAGAGATGCGCTCGTCTCAACCGAGAGAAACAGACAGTTGAAGACGGAGGTGAAAGAGTTAACGATAGTACTCATAAATAGCTGAAGAATTCAGTTGCTGAAATTGAAGTGGACGCGGTGAGGTTTGTTTTATATTTGTATTGCTCGAGTTGGTAAAGAGTGAATGTCGGTTAAAAGTTAACACATTTTTAAATCACGTCGCAAAATGTTTTTTAAAGAAAGTTTGAATGATATAATCTTGCTGACTTCTTGTGGTAGCTCATAACAGTTGCAACTTGAAAATAGGTTACTGACATCCCAGTGTCCATATCTTGTCAGAAAAGAGAAAAAACGTTAAGCCTCATCTAAAACTTATTTCTCTCTCAGGTGGGAGTGTACAGTTATGGAGCTTATTACTACCAAAGGCGATGCAAATTCGGAGGATGACAGTAGGGGGCAACATCGAGACGGGCAACAGAGAGACATCGTCGCTAGGAAACAAGTGCAAAGAAATCAGCTGGAGGTGTGTCCTGGATTGGTTTCTGGAGACACACACCCGATGTGCCGTGGGCACAATCGGGGTGATCTGGAGCCGAAAGCTGGCGATGCTGCAGGAGAAGATGGGACTGTTGCTGAAAAAACACCCGGTTTGCCTAGGAGC
This sequence comes from Sardinella longiceps, assembly GCA_027497455.2. NCBI lineage: Eukaryota > Metazoa > Chordata > Actinopteri > Clupeiformes > Clupeidae > Sardinella > Sardinella longiceps. The sequence goes on along the minus strand of JAODXP020000032.1, from coordinate 16,108,554 downwards.
GAGAAGGACAATCCGAACAAAAGGAATTCTGGTGGGTCCGGAACAGCGACTGACCCAGGACTGTCGGACGGCAGACAGGGCAGAAAGAAACACCGACGACGTCCATCAAAGAAGAAGCGCCGCTGGAAGCCTTACTACAAACTGTCATGGGAAGAGAAAAAGGAACTAGACGAACGGGAAACTATACGGGCATCGCGGGTGCGAGAGGAGATGTTCGCGAAAGGTCTCCCCGTTGCCCCGTACAACACTACTCAGTTCCTGATGGAGGAGCACGACCGTGAGGAGCCGGATTTGAACACGGAACTCGGCGGACGACGGTCTTTTGGTGCGAATCGCTCAGAGGACACAGCCAGTGAGGAAGATTATTTCGATCAAGATGAGGAGGAGGAGGAGGAAGGCGATGGCGGTAGCGATGGAATGGGCAGACCTGGGCAGGCAGGCGGTGAGTTTCTACAGAAGGACTTCTCCGAAACTTATGAGCGATACCACGTCGAGACTCTCCAGAACATGTCCAAGCAAGAACTCGTACAGGAGTACCTTGAGCTGGAGAAGTGCCTGTCTCGACTGGAGGAGGAGAACAACCGGCTGCGCAACGTCCGAGGGGAGACGGAGACTACAGCCGAGACCCCGGCCGATTCAGCCCAACGTCTTCGGGAGTTGGAGAGCGAACTCGAGAGACTGAAGGCGCAGAATAGCGAGTTGCTAAAACAGAGCCAACGGTACGGGGAGCAGGGCATCAACGGGTCCACAACAGGCAATGACACTGGGCAAGAACCAGCGCATGAAAGCAAGTGATGGACACCTTTGGTTATGTACGAGTTCTGTTTCATTTGTTTATTCATCTAAATTCAATTTTTTGGACTGTAAGTTTCAATACTGCTATAGGCTCTTAGTTCCTGTTAACGGATGACTGTCTGCAAATTAGAATCCATCCAGAATGTCTATTTTAAGTGTTTAATTGAAATATAGCTAACGATTTTACAAATGCGTCACGTAGTCATTATTGCAATTAAAGGGTCGAACTAACATGCTGCGTTTTAATGATTGTCAGTCTGGGGGGGTTGTTTTCAGGAGTGCATGTGTCGGACACATGATTTCATAAAGGTTTATCTATGGCCTTCATTATTAAAACAGATGTGTCTTCTTCTTTTTTTTTTTTGTCAATCAAGCGAAGTAGTTGAACATAGCTGATGCTCTTGTCGTTTATATCCGGTTCTGGACTTAATTTCGCAGATGAAGTCTGTTAATGCATGACCAAAGTTGTCTGTATTAGAATATGGGTTCTCTATGTTTACTTGAGGTTTATCGTGTTTACATGCAAAATTAAACGACTGGATGCAAAAAATATCAACTTTTGCTAGCCTAAATGATGTTTACAAGTGAAAACGGATCAAAGTCACTTAGAGGAGGAAGTCGGGCGACTACTCTGAAGTGTATGGCAGTCCTATCATGTAGCTACTCGCCGTGACACTGGTGAAAGCATTGCTCGGCTGTTGGATCCTGATTGCACTTACCAGAGTAACTTCGGCCAAATCGTCTCCAAAACGAAGATCACGGGTAAGTTCAAATTCGACAATAAACTAACCCTGTTGAAACTCATATCATCTTTAATATTCTTCTTTGACGTAGATAGCAGCAGAGTGGTTGTAGAATGGTTTGCATAGCAGGCCTACCTGTTGGCTCCGCACAACGGTGGTTATGCGACATTTTTTTTTTTTCTTTAAAGGGTTGGCCTAATGTTGCAATGCATACTTTAAATACAATATAAAAAGGGTAACTAGAATAACCTACGCTAAGATTTAAAATAAAACTGTACTTGCTCCGTTTATGGCTTTTTTTGATACTGCTAATCGACTATAGGCTATAATTTGGAGTATAACAAAAGCACATATTAAGCTAGACCTTTGACATGCATTCCAAAAGACGGGGCATCTCTTAACAGACAGTTGTGTTCACATTACCCTTTCCCACTCCACGTGATATAGTAATATTTATGCCATTTAATTGTCTATGCAAGAGTGTGTGTTTCCTTATGGTGTAGGCTACATTTCATAACAATCTTTTTTTGATATATATTTTTTTCTTATTCTTAAATATGTTAAGGCCTAACTCTGTGATTTGTCTGTGCTGGCATGATGGGATAAGTGATATGACACGTTTTGGGTTTTTTTGCCCTAAATGTGTAGAACTGACTGATTGTATGTGTTGCTGGTGAGGGAGACGAAAAAAATCCACACAATGAAACATGGTTTCAGAGGGCAGATCTTGCCCATTAATCTCCAAACCATTAAAAATACTCAAAAACAAATAATATAATATATTATATGTATCATATGTACACAAGGGGGGTTAACTTAGCAAGGCTTTTGTACAATTGTTACAAAAAAAATTGGTCCACACATAATCACTCACATATGTACATGCACAGAGGACAAGGACAGATGCTACACAGACAAACAGGGCAAACATTGTAAGTCATTAAAGGTAGATTAGGGTTGACATGGCGACAAGGCCTGATTCACTTCCAGGTCAATATTTGACACCCAGCTGATTCTGGGGTTTGAAGGGAAAATTCAAATGTGTCAGTGTGTGTGTGTGCAGAGTGTACGGGTTGGGGGTTGGGTAGCATTCTGGAACCTCTTTGGGGTAATGGTTTGAAGGGGGGTGGGGGGCTACCCCAGTCAATACAACTCCTTTCAACTGTTCAAACTACAACACTGTTGGCAGAAACACTGACCATCCACTGTTAACCATTATAATTAAAACCACCATCGCTGTCACTGTCCCGTTGTGGTTCTAGTACATTTGTCTTTCCCTAGAGACAACCGTTTTATTCCCCCCCTCCCTCTTTATCCTTGACTCTGATGAGAAAAAAAAAAAAAAAATCGAGTCACTGTTGATATGCTTTATGTTGTGGTTTTTTGGAAGCGAAAACTGGATCCTGGCGGCTCTCTGTGACTTTGGCGTGAGATCCTATCGATCATATAGCTGCCACGGAGGCCCCTGGCTTCCTGAGACTGGGTGGGGGGAGGCATAGAGAAAGACAAGGGGTGGGGGTGTGGGGTGGGGGCGGTCCAGTCTCTGACTCTCCGCTTGGCACTGGGCTGGCACACACTTCGGTTGGCTGCAACGTGCTGATGGCGGAGTGTGTGTATGTCGGGAGGCGGGTAACCGTCAGTCCTTCTTGACCTCGTCAACCTTCCCCCGATAGGCTGACCACCACCGTGTGGCGTCGCCAGTCCCGTCGTCTTCTGCGCGTCTCCGGGGAGATGCCGTTGTTCGGCCTCCACACCTGCCCGGTGGGAACGGACGGGCTGGTGGCAGCGGCAGAGGGGTGGCACGGCGGCGGAGACTGTGGACTGTGGGGTGAGGTGGTGCCAGGGGGTGCGTGGAGAATCTCTGGGGGGTAGATGAAGGTGGGCGCACCGCCTGGCGTTCCTGGGGTTGAGCCCCCAGCGCTTCCCTGATCACCCAGTGCTGCTGCCCTGCGCGACTCTGAGTACATGGAGTGGGGCCGCACCCGCTCGCCACGCCTCAACTTCTTCCGGGTCAGGGGGTCGCCCCCCTCGGCTGTGCCGAAGAAGAGAGGGCTGATGGGGGAGGTAGGCGAGAGCGAGGCGGAGGGGGAGGAGAAGAGAGAGGAGGATGAGGAGATGGAATGGTAGAGTGGCGGCGGTGGCGACGTCAGAGGTGAGTAGGCCGTGGGGGATTTCGGTGAGTGGCGTGCGGCGTGTGTGTAGAGGAAGCTGCGAGGCGCAGGGTGGCGCAACTGGAGCACGGCCTGTACGCCCTGGAATCTTTGCACTTCCTCCTTGGCCCTGACCTGCCCGCCTGGCATCATGGGGCAGTAGTTCCCCTCCCTTTGGCAGGGTGCTGCACCCTTAATCTGTCCATCCTTCCTCTCCTCCTGTCCATTCCTCTGACTCAGGTCCTTGCCTTTTCCCTCCTCCTCCTCTTTCTCTACTCTTCCTCCTCCCCCAAGTTCTCTTTGAGAACCTTGCTGTCCCTTTGTCTTCTCTCTTGCACTCTCTATCCCTTCTTTATCCTCTCGTCTCTCTGATCCCACAGTGGCACATCCCCCTCTACTCCCCTCCTCCTCCTCCTCCTCTTTCTCCACATTATCCCCTTCCTTCTCTTCATCACCATCCTCTTCTTCATCTTCCTCATCCTCATCTTCCTCCTCCTCCTCCCCGCCGTAGTTGCTGGCTTTGACAGGCTCGTGTTCAGAGTCCTCGTCGTCGGTGCTGTTGCCGGGGGGACAGGCGCTTTGGTGCTTCTTGCGTTTCCGGGTGACGGCAGAGATGATTGACAGGGAAAGAAAGTCCTTGGCACTCAGGTCCTTTTTGGAAGCTGGGGAATCCTGACACACAATGACACAACAGTAATAGTCAGTCAAAACTTTTAATCCTTCTTACAATGCATTTATACATTAGTGCATTTTCATTCATTCATTCTTTTTTATTATTATTATACTTTTCATTCTTTTGTTTCATGATTGTTTCATTATTGATTCTTTCTCCAAATTGACCTATCAGCTCTCATTTTTAACTGTAGCCACTGTGCCTTCATCCATCTTTCAACTGAAACAAGGCCCATGCATTTTTTAGTTCAGTCCAACAAGGCCGTGGTCAGCATATTTGACATCAAGGAAGTGCAGAGTATTTTTTTTATTATTTTTTATTTAAATTCCACCGGTAGTTATTCTAGACTTCCGATGTTATATAAATGTGGCAGGTTTTTTCTTTCTTCAGATATGTTAAATATCACTAAGATTCTTCAGGAACTCACCTTGGATTTAACGGAATCACTGTTGGTGGAATCTGGAGGAAGAATGAGAGAGGAAAAAAACAAAAGTCAGGACGAGAACAGGCCATTGAGCACTCAGCACCAAACATAATGACTGACAATCACAAAGACAAGACAACAACCGGTGTAACAGACTAACAGCTACTTGAGAGTGTTACTGAGGCTTTTGGTGTTAGTTGGAGGAGTCTACAGACGAGTGACAGATCAGAAGGGTTACGAAAGCAGGGAGTGCTACAAAAGATGGAGGACAAAACCATACACACATTGGCTCATTATATATCTCTCTCTCCCATACAGACCAATGCATGCGCACACACACATACACACACTAATTCATGTGCAAATGTGCGCATGCACACACAGATGCTTACTCAATCACTTACATGTACACTCACACTCTCACTCATACATGTGCACGCGCACACACACACACACTATCTTGTGTGCATGCATACACACATACACTCATTCAATCACTTACATGTACACTCACATTCTCTCACTCATACATGTACACGCACACACACAAATACATGCGCAAATGTGTGCATGCATACACACACACTCTTACTCAATCAGGCACTAACCTATGCACTCACACACACACACACACACACACAGTAACTTGTGTGCAAATGTGTGCATACGTACACACACACTAACTCAATCAGGCACCTATGCACTCACACACATACACACACAAGTTGACAAAGTCAGGTGAGAATCCTGCTCCTACCGCTGAGATTGATCCACTGGGTCAGCTAGCAGAGGGGATGCAGAAACATCCACAGAAAGAATGGTGAGATAGACAGAGAGAAAAACAGAAAGAATACAAAAAGAGAGAACGAAAGAGAGAAGGGGGGCGGTATAGAAAGAACAAGGGAAGAGGTAGGCAAACAAGTGAGAAAAAAAGAAAAGGTTTTTTTTTTTTTAAGGAAATTATTGTGTTGTTTGAAAAATGATCCTCATTTAAGGGTCACTTCAGAGAGAGAAAGGGATTGAGAGTGTGTGAGGAATATTTGAAAAACAGAGTGTGTGAACTAAAGGGAATCTCTCTCTCTCTCTCTCACACACACACACACACACACACACACACACGCAAATGGGGGTGAGGAAAGCAGCCTTAGCCTTGGTCTCAATCTTTACATAAACACACCTGCCCTGAGGGTAGGCATGCAGGCATGCATGGTTGCCCATCTACACAATGCAAACTAGAAGTTGCTGCTCAGGATCTCAATGTAATCTCATAGTAATGTCAAGAAGGTCGTCAGTAATCTCAAGAGCTACGGCAAAGTCGCACATTGTTGAACCAAGAAAAAATCTTCCAGGAACCCAATATCACTGTGCACCCAGGACCCAACATCATAATATCAGGAGAGACAAAAAGGTTACTAGTGTTTCATTTCAATGATGAGTGTTTCATTTCAATGAAATTTGGCTCAATCACTTTATGATGAAGATATCAGTAGAGCTGAAACTAGGGTTAGACGATATGGAAAAAAAAATTGTGATCACAAAATAATTTCCCCTACTGACTGATATAAATTTTTGCTGGATGACAAAATCCAAATCTGATTGGATGGGGCAGGATCGTATGACAACACACATGTATTTTCAAAGAACTGTACATGAACGAATTATAATAATAAACAATGATAAATAGTCAGGTGCTTGATCATCGTCAATTAATGGTTATGAATGCTGGCTTGATTGATGTTTTGATTAACTGCCCTGCCCTAGCTGAAATGAGTGTGTTTGTATCATGCGAGTCGACGCTTGTCCTCCTGTAGCTTTTAATAGAACCTCCAGTCCTCTGTGGCTCATGCAGATGCCCCGTAGGGGTTACTGGGGTCGGGCTATAGCCCCTCAGGAGGTCAGCAGTGAGCTCCATCGCCATGGCAGCAGACAGGTGGGGAGATACAGTAGGTGCAGGTACAGTAGGTGAGTGTGGCGGAGGCTCACCTGAGACATCGCAGAGTGGTATGGTCCTGCCGATGTTGGGGAGGAGGTGGTCAATGTTGGGGACCGGCTGCAGGTCCCTTTGGTCCTCAGGTGTCTGGAGAGACAAGAGGAAGTTTTTTTTGTGGTTTTGGAGTCTCTTCAGGGTTTCAGGTATGAGTTCACAACTTAGACCAATTTAAGACCTAAATAAAATGTATTCTACACCTACTACACAATATTGTACTACATTTAAGACGTTTTAAGTCCTAAAATTCATATTTTTAAATGTTAAACCCTCTTTCTCTCTCTCTCTCTCCGATTGTTTGAATGTTATGAATGTTGTCTGAGTGCATATTGTCTTTTGTATTATCACTGTATAAAAAAAAAGAATTATAATGAATTTCATCATAGTAAAGTACATAAAACCTATCCCTGTGTGTGTGTGTGTGTGTGTGTGTGTGTGTGTGTGTGTGTGTGTGTGTTTGTTGTGTAGGCAGCAAACTATAACCTGTGTATTCATCTATCTTAATAGCAATTTTAACTACTCCATTCCAGTGAAGTATCTTTTCTTATATGTATGCGGATGGATCTGTTATCAGTAGCTTTAGTGCAAAATTAATAACCTCCTTGACTGCATACTGACATCCACAGTGGGGAATTAAATTTTAATCTAGATTTGATAATGTTTTACACTTCATGGACGCTGTTAAAAATTGACATTAAAAAAAGACTAGGTTTCTCTATTTCCACTGTTACATAACTACATAACGAGGCTACCGGTACCTTTCATAGCATACATTGTATATACAAGAGGTCTCATTAAAGTCATGGATTAACATAAAAAATGACAGCATAGCACATAGAAATAAGCTTTATAAAAATAAACTATAAGACTGAAATCCTTAGTATTAGGGGGATCATGAGACTTTTATATAGAGGGTATGAAGGAGGTTATCAAAACCCTGTTTTCTGGGCACAGTCTGATTTTTGGAGGTCTGTTGCAGGTAAAACTAGGCTAGAAGGCTAAGATATTGTTTATTGTAATGATATTGAATACAGAGATTGAATGCCCCTTGGTTTTCTCAGGATTATTCAGGGGTCACCTTAGCATGAAGGCTACAGATCAACACATGGATCTACTGAGGTGAAGTTAGAAAAGGCCTTTGTCAAAAAAGCGCTAGTGCATGTTTCATGTGTTACACACAATTTCACTGTATTAGGCTCACCTTTTCATCCTTGTCCAGTTCATCACTGAAGAACCAGGTATGCTGGAGAGAGAGAGAAAGAGAGAGAGAGAGAGTCAGTTCATCATTCAGAGTCATTTCTACGGAATGCCACGTGGTAAGTGTTTATCAGGTGTCAGCCGACAGAGTCATCTAAGCCGCTATGGCACCAGCGACATTAGAGGAAGTGGAGAAGGGGAAGTGGACGGACTGAGTGATTACTGTAACAGAGGGCACGGCCTATACCAAAGAAAGGGTAACAGAGATGGGGGACTCTCTAGTTGCTAGACTGAATGTAGGGGAGAGGAAAAAAAAGAAGTAATAGAAGTATTTGAAATCAATTTCAGTCTCTCTCTCCCTGTGTGTGTGTGTAGGATCACAGCCTAAAAGATTGTTTATGTGTGTATTTCAGTATGTGTTTGCTTATAGAAGCAGAATAGGAGTCTGAATGATCTTGTGTGTGTGTGTGTGTGTGTGTGTGTGAATGTGCAGGATGACAGTCTAAAAGAATGGGACTCTCAATGATCTTGTACTTTATATGTGTGTGTGTGTGTGTGTGTGTGTGTGTGTGTGTGTGTGTGTGTGTGTGTGTGTGTGTACTTACATGCAGGATGAGAGTCTCAATGATCTTGTAGCGATCGGGCATGTGCGTGACCATGTCAGTCATGTTGTCCTCAGACGTACGGACGAGAGTGGGCCCGAACACCAGAGCCAAGTTCCTCGGCTCCATCTGAACCAAGAGAGAGAGAGAGAGAGAGAGAGAGAGAGAATGACAAAGATTAATTACTGTGTTTATGTGTTGTTTCTTAAAAACAATAGCTCTCATCCACCTTGACTATTTTTGGCACTACCTTGTAACTGCTTGTTGAGAAAAGTGGTCTATAAATACAAAATGTATTATTGTCATTGTTACCAGTGCATAACACTTTACTATCAACAAGCTTGTTATTGTGTTGAAATCAAAAGGCCTTCAAGTACAGGCGAGTTTAGTTTGGTACTCTGTCGTGCCGTAGGAAAGTATTTTCATGTGTCATCAAAGGAAGGAAACGGGGCGGTGCACCGTTAACAGCACAATTAGACAAAGATATTCATGCAACGCTACGCCTTCCTTTGGTTGGAGCAAGTGCCAGGTTTTTTTTTTTCTTTCTTTTTTTTCTTTTTTCTTTAAAACATCGGCGTGTTTCCTCAGGGACATCCAGCCTATTCCTCATTCACTTTGTATTGATCAGCTACTTAAGGCTGGATGGACGGATATTCAATCCAAATGTGATTTTACTTATTTATTCACTTGTTGAGCCAAAAAAGAAAGCATTGTCTTTGAACGCAAACCCCAAATCCCCCAAAGAACAAGACCACACATAGTCCACAGTGGTTGACCTTTGCCCTTCTCCAGGGTAACCATCTTGGATATTATGGGATGGTTATCTGCTAGTGAGTGATGCAAACCACCAAAGGCAGCAGCAGAGGAGGGGTTGTCCTCACTAGCTGTTATGTAGGACTACTGTACATGGATGGTGTTTCTAAATGGGATACTGTGTAGTTTTTGTTGTAAAACTAGTGGACTAGTTGTTGTAAAACTAGAGGACTAGTTAGTAACCAACCTTATTCTTCTCTGAATTATCTGCCACTGTCTTCAGATGACCCACCAGAAACTTCAGAGTGTGAAAGTAATGATCTGGAAGGTCATGAATCTGTGCGATAAAAAGAGTAAAAATTATTTAATGTGTCAACAGATTAATGACAAAGAGAGGAAAAATATAGAAATAGAAATAATATATTGATAAGATTATATAGAAATAATTCTTTAAAAGCATATCTATAAGAGAGAGGGAGAGATGAGTACCAGTTTGCGTAAGGTCTTTAGCCTGTCTCCTGTCTCCTCCAGCCGATTGGCGTGAATGAAGTCATTATACTTATCTGCAGACAGAGGGCGGTAGAGAGTTATTTGCATGGAACGCTATACGCTTCCAACGGCCAACCCAGGGAGAAAGCCACACACAAAAACAGGGGTGTGTCAGATATGCAGACTTAAATCAACAAACAGTGTGAGCGAGTGAGTGACACAACTCACCGTCGGTGAAGAGAGGTTCCGGTAGTTTCCTAAAGAAGGACTTGAGAAGACTGCTGATGACGTTCAGGTCCTGCCATTTCTGTGTGCCAAAGAGAGAGAGAGAGAGAGAGAGAGGAGGAAGAGGAGGAGGTTAGCCCAGTAGTATTTCTCAACTTTTCCCAAGCTAGGTTACGAGTCACATACACTAGGTTACATGTCATATCTCAGTACACCTCAGTCATACAGTACCTGTCAATACGACTTCATGTGCGCCCAACACACACGCACACACACACACACACACACACTATACATGGATGAGTGGAATGCAATGGATGAGTGGAATAGCAATCAGAGTTTTGTTTGAAAATACTACTGATGGCCAAGTTTATTTTTATTTATTTTTTTATTATATTTATATTTATCATTTTTTAAATTCTATATATTTTTAAATATTTTTTTATTTATAATTTTCATTTAATTTTATTTAACACTTGTGTTTGTTTGTAACCCCTCCACCAATGTTGTTATAACAGGTCTGTCCTCTATGGAAGCCACCAACTAAAGTCACAAAATAACATTCATGTTAGTCAGCTAGAGATGAGAATCACAGACTCATCATTCTATCTCTATCTGACCTCTATCGCTTCCTTCACAGCCACTTCCTCATACCAGTCCAGCTCTCGCAGTTTGTTTTCCATCAACACACACACACACATACACACACACACAGTCAGACTCCCAATGAAATTTCCAGGAACAGGCCTACTACTGTGTACCACACACACAACAACAATAAACAATCAACAACAAGGAAAACACCACTATGAGATACATGTATGTACAGTATGTGTGGTAGTTTGTTGATATGTCAAATTGCATTAATTGTCAATAAAATGTAATGACGCAAATGATTCAAAGGAAAGGGAGATGATTTGGTCTGTAGTGCAGGTTGCTTGTTTGAATGTCTTGCAGTGTTTTTATGGTTCATTGTGATTGAAAATAATAGAAGATAATGACACAAAAAACACAACAGTATGAAAGGGTTTATCTCAGTACACACACACACACACACACACACACACACACACACACCTCCTCAGCAGTGTTAATCTCCATGCCCTTGTTAAGCTGGTCCTGGAGGCTGGACACCATGGCGTTGTTCCCTGGCACTCTGTAGATACCTGTGTACTCCAGACCCATCGTCTCCACCAGGCTACAGCACACCTCCACGATCAACGGCACAAACTACACGCAGACACACACACACACACACACACACACACACACACACAGTAAACATTCAAATACATTCACACAGAAAGATACAAACATCCACACAAGAACACGTGCATATGAAGCGACACGAACACACACACACACACACACACACACACACAGATAGACAGAGAAAAACCAAGGTTATTTAATCATCCCACAACACCTGTAGATGGTGTATATATTAAAATGAACCCCCACCCAGCTAAACCTGCAGTGCAGACATACTTTATTGTGTGCCCCCGGCTGGCAGTCTTCCAGCCGCACCCCAAAGGCCTTGGGACCCGTCGTCTTCTTGCCCTTCTTCATGATGTTGATGCCCCAGGGGGTTTTAGGCGGGCTGCTCTCATCTGAATTGGGAGAGACAGGGGAGCGGGGTGCATTATTAAACATGCGGTGCATTGCACACCAAATCTGCTGCTTTAAGCCTCAAACCAGACATTTTGCACTTTTTTGGGGGGGAGGGGGCTTTAAGGGAGTTTTGATGATCTGTCTGATTTGAATAATTCTGTTGTTTGTCTCACACTGATGACTCATAAGTCTAGGATAAGTGAAGACAAAGAACTACACAAGACACACACACAAGATTTTGTGTCTTGAATAACTGAATGTATCAGCATTGTTATAAATGGACAATGAACACATGGAATTGAACATTTGTTCAAATCAAACTCTGCTAAACAAATGTAAGATTAAAAGTTAAGGCTGATTAATATTTATCGTAAGCTTTCATGAAAAGCAACACGGACCCACAACAGCAGGTTCAGAAGGCAAACCTTGACTGAGTGACTCTCAGACACTGTCACTGCTCCACTATAATGGTGTTACTGAATTTCTATACATTCTATATTCTATCTATGGATTTCTTGAATATTCTAATCTACAGGATAGAAAATAAATACACATCTCTTGGGTTCTATAAGCCTTTATTCTACCTACTAGTATTGTCTAGCTGAGGTGCTTACTGTACCTTTGCCGTCTGTTTTGGGGGAGCGGTTGGTCCCGGAAGTGTTCTCCGACTTGGGCAGCAAGAAGGGAGGCATCATGCGATGGACCCGGGGAGAGGTGTCTGGCTTATTGCCCGTTGGGCTGCAAAATGATTAAGATACATAAGAGATAAGTATGAGGCAAGGTGTCCGGCGTATTGCCTATTGGGTTGCAAAATGATGAGATAAGTACCACATACTGAACATCAAACTTACAATCTGAACTAAGCATGTTTTTCAGAAGCAACATGCATAATGTGGACAATATGTTCAAGGTTACACTTTAACTTCAATATTAATATTGCTAACATCTTGTTACCAGTAATACTGTTAACAACCAAATTTTCTAATGGTAAAACAGGTATGATACTCTGATAATACATACAATATACTATTGTGAGCCAGTAGGACAGCACTGCTAAAGGAAGCCTTCAGTTAGTGGACACACTCACCTCTGTTTCCTGTAGTCATTGAGTTTCTTATTGATGAGAGCCTGACGAGAGAAGCCCAGGTCCTGACACACACACACACACACACACACACACACACACACACACACACAAATGAGAAGGTAAGATAAAGACTCAAACTCCAGTCCTTCATGCAAAACCACACAAGCACATCACAGTTATGTATGATTGCCCAATGTCACTACCGCTGGTAACACTTCACCTCTTCATGTGACATATCCAACTCATTCAACTGAAGTCTTCCGTGACAAAGCGATAGAACTGGATTGTGACATTGTGATTCCAACAGAAAACTCTCTCTCTCTCTCTCTTTCTCTCTTTCTCTCTCTCTCTCTCTCTCTCTCTCTCTCTCTCGCAATGCTTTGCTGTGTTCGTTTATTTCAGACGTGATGATTGCTATTCCCAAGCACACCGTTTTGAGCCCAAGTCCATTACGGAATGCAGACCCATAAGTCGTCATGCCTTTATAAATATATCATTAAATGCATTATGCATCAGATGTGTACTATAAATCTCACATAAGGCTGGTCATATCACATGAAACAACACACATGCCATCTATTATTCAGCGCCTGTCATTACATAAGCCCTGAGCACAAACTCCTATGGATTTATGTGCTTATAATGGCTGCAATGTACTGTACTATCAGCCACCTTGGTGAAAGAGATTTGACTAGTTGTTTTGGGCTGTTATAGTTAGCACAGCTCAGTAGTGCTGGGAACTTTACATGTCTTTGCTGATTATTTCTCTATCACACTTTTTGTGAGCACTTCTTGTTCTGTGTTGTGTTTTTGTGTGTGTGTGTGTGTGTGTTACAGTGTTGCCTTACGGTACGTTGTGTTGTGCTGTGCTGCATTACACTGTGTTATGCTGTGTTGTGTTGTGCTGCGTTGCATTTTGTTGTGTAACATAGTGTTGTATTACGCTGTGTTGTGTTGTGCTGGGTTGCGCCGTGCTTTGTTGTGTTTGATTGTGTTACGCAGTGTTGCATTACACTGTGTTGTCCTGTGCTCTGCTCTGCTGTGTTGTGTTGTGCCACAAAGTGTTGCATTACACTGTGTTGTGCTGTGTTGTGTTGTTAGTTTGTATTTTATTGTGTTACGCATTGCTTCTTCTCACAGGCGTGTTCGGGTACTGAGTCTGAAGAATGTGGATGTTTGTGAGTCTAATTTAGAGTCTGGATGTGTTTCATCATGTCCTTTTCCCACTGTGTTCCCAATGGGTGTGGCAATGCAGGCTAACCCAAACCTAAACCAGGCCTCTTCCCTGTCTGACCTGAATGGTCACCTCTGTGTGTTGTATTTGTCCCCACAGTACACACACACACACACACACACACACACACACACACACACACACACACACACACACACCCCAGAGCCCACCAGTCATTCTTCTGTGGACACACACACACACACACACACACACACACACACAGATATGCAGTACACACACAACACAGACAGTGTTGCTTGTGTCACACCTTTGTCCCGTTACAATTCATATGTTTTGTCTGCCTATCTGTCTGCTGCTGTTGTCTTTGCTCAGACTGTGTTGTTTATGTCTGAACTTTGACCTTTGTCAAGCGACCTTTGACCCTTGACCCTCCACTGACCTCGCTGTCGGTCTTGCTGTTCTCGCGGATGACCCTGATCCAGCCGAGCATGTCCTCGCGGTCCTCAGCCTGAAGCAGGTACTCGCAAAAGTCCTGCGTGGTCAGCCGCAACGTGTGCTTGCGTTTCGTTTCGCTGTAGGCGATGTCAATCAGGCAGCCGCGGATGCTGATTGGCTGTTCGTCCTCGCCGTGGGCGGTGCCGTGACCTCCCGCGCCGGCGCCGTGTAGGACTGCCTCCCGCTTGTCCTTGTAGAGGAACAGCGAATGGGTGCGCAGTACGGAGAAGACGCGTTTCCATGGACGCATGCCGCCGCCCACTTTCTGCAGATCAAAGAAGCACACACACACACACACACACACAACGTGACTTTTATGTACAGAAAGAACCCTCTCAACGCTGCTAAGTAAGCATTCATAAAGCACATTTATAATTTACAACGCCTTTCATTACTGTAGCACAGCATGGGGTCCAGGGAGAAAGACTTTGAGTTCAAGCTCTATTGAAGATATGGGCAGGTAAAAGTGTACAAGTGGGTGTCTACAGTACATAGACAATAGGTGTGTGTGTGTGTGTGTGTGTGTGTGTGTGTGTGTGTGTGTGTGTGTGTGTGTGTGTGTGTGTGTGTGTGTAGTGTGTGTGTGTGTGTGTGTGTGTGTGTGTGTGTGTGTGTGTGTGTAGTGTGTGTGTGTGTGTGTGTGTGTGTGTGTGTGTGTGTGTGTGTGTGTGTGTGTGTGTGTGTGTGTGTGAGTGTGTGTGTCTGTCAGTATGTGTGTATGTATGCAAATAAATGGAGCCCTGACGGAGTTTGGATCAGCAATAAACCCTGGGCATCCAGTCAAGAAGACAAAGAAAGCAATAAACAATGGATGACAAACTGTCAGCAAGGTGGAGGAAAGGTGAGGAGGGTTTGTTTGTGCCAGACAGAGAGCAGTCAGGCAGCTGATTGGACCTCGGTGTGTGTGTGTGTGTGTGTGTGTGTGTGTGTGTGTGTGTGTGTGTGTGTGTGTGTGTGTGTGTGTGTGTTTGAGAGAGAAAAAGAAAGACATAGTGTCTTGTGAATGTGTGTGTGTGTGTGTGTGTGTGTGTGTTTGTGTAGCAATAGGTATAGATGTTTGGGTGAGGAGAGAGAGTGTGTGTTTGAGAGAGAGAAAAAGTGTTAGTGTGTGGGTGTGTGCGTGCTTCTTTTTATACGGGGGTGTGTGCATGGTTCTATGTGTGTGTTTGTGCATGCACTTCTATCTGTGTGTGCGTGTGTGTGTGTGTGTGTGTGTGTGTGTGTGTTGTTGTTGTTTTTGTTTTGTCTGTGAGATGACAGCAGATAAACAGACTAATCCAGTATGGCAGGGTGGGATGGGGGAGCCTCTCTCTCTCTCTCTCTCTCACCTTGCCCTTCTCTGTGAGGATCTGCTTGTAGTGGAGCCAGCCCTCCTTGCGCACGTCCGTCAGTGTGATGCTGCCCAGCTCCGAGGTGGAGTGCCGCTTGGATCGAGCCTCCTCTGCCGCCCGCAGGCTTTCCAGAGACTGGACAAACACACACACACACACACACACACACACACACACACACACACACACACACACACACACGCACACACACACACAAGCAAATGCACAAAAGATGCACAATCAGTCACCACCAAAATAACAGTGCACCTAACAGGGCCACCATTTTAAATCAAGTCGCCATTTTGGATATAATTTTGAGATATAAAAGAAACCCCAAACTGACAGAAAAATTTTAAAAAGTAAAGTAAGCTTTGAAATATGTAGTTTAGGTTCCTCAAACCTCAATATTCCACATAGTGTATAATGTAGCAGTAATTACAGCTAAATTGTCTATAAATTACTTAACTACACTTTATTTTAAAGACGCTAACCAATTAGAGTGATATATGGGCAAGATGCAGACGCATTTTTAAACATGGCTGATTTAGTGAGACTACGGTCCTCTACTCACCCCGTCAGTGAAGAAGCTCTTGACTCTCTTTGGTAGTCGCCTTTAAATAGAAACACAGCATCACAATTAGTCTCCTGCACAGGCACATCATCAACCTTTTACTAACATGCCAATTGCTTTCAAACTGCAGACCGCACCGCACTCATGATCACTAGAGTGCTTGAAAGAGCATGTAGATTGAAAAGAAGGATTTTCTACACAACTAGATCCACACATTTCTTTTTTTCAACGAAGGCTTCGGTTAAATACAAGAGGTTGTCATCTCTGTGAAAGATTCCTCGTGCTACGAGCATTCATAGTATGAAATTAATTCATATAGAAATCAAATTAATTAATATAGAAAAAGAATAGTTATAGCACTAGCATTCGTTCTATGTTCCTAATGTACACATATCTTTGCGTCCTGATTTCCATGCTTATTTCATGCCCTTGTAACTGTCATTACACGTACATATGCAATAACTAGTGAGGTCATGTCTTATATAACTATGTAGTGAACAGTTTCCTATTATAGAAACCCTCATGATTGAAATAGTTAATAAATCAGTCATAAGACCATTGACAATGGAGATTAGTCACTAGTAATCACCAAAGCATTCATGACAAAGGGTTCTATTAATGACTGTGTTATCAGCGCTGATACCTGTCACAGACAGATGCTAACAGAAACGCCTTGCTTGTCACTGGTGATCTCTAGGTTGTGGCATCTACGACAGAACCGCCATGTCCACACCCCACTTCATCCCACACACACACACACACACACACACACACACACACACACACACACACACACACACACACACACACACACACACACACACACTTGTCGCTGCTAAGCACACTCACGAGAAGACGCGGCTCTCCTCCCTGAAGGTGTTGAGACCCTCGTCACATGACTTTGAGCGCTCTGTGGTGATGGCCAACAAGTAGGAGGAGCGACGGCTGTTCTTGGCATTGCCTGTTCAGAGAGAATGAGAGAGGGGGGACAGAGAGAGAGGGAGAGAGAGAGAGAGAGAGAGAGAGAGAGAGAGAGAGAGAGAGAGAGAGAGAGAGAGAGACAAAGAGAGAGCAAAGAAAGAGCGAGACAGAGAGGGGGCAGAGAAAGAGAGACAGAGAGAGAGGGGGAAAGAAAGTGAAAGAGAGAGAGAGAGAGAGAGAGAGAGAAAGAAAGAGAGACAGGTGAGACAATGAGACAGACACCTGACTAACTGAGAGTCCATCAGTGTCAACAGACAAGAAGATTTTTTTCTTAAAAAAAGGAAAGAATGTGACACCTTGCAGGGCCAAAGTGAGGCTAACAGAAATGTAAAAAAAAAAAAGGAAAAGGAATGGAGTAATGAAACACCTCCTCAAACAATCAATCCCAACAACAGCAACAGAAAGAGACCAACTAAGATGGAGATGGAGAGAGAATGAGACAAAAAACACAGTGCATGCCGAAGAAGAGAGAGAAGACAGAAGACAGAAGAGAGATGCTTGATTACGGTTGATTGCAGAGCATCGCTGATTGCCGAGTGCTCATCTCTTTGTGGTTTTGTTTTTGAGAACAAGCCTCCATTTATATTATGCCACTGCTCAGGTCAAATTACCAACTGTGATGCACAGCGGTGTTCATTTTCCCTGACTTACGCCTAGGCAACTGTACTTGAATGGCTTTTTGAAGTCAAGGGTGAGTGCGTGCGTTTAAGATGAAGGGAGAATTTGCACGCGGAGGCAGACGAGGGGAGTCAAAGGGCCTGTTTGTCTCCCTCCACTGATCTCCAGTCCGTGTCTGACTGAGAGACGGATCCGGCCCCACTCTGGGCCAAAACTGGCCCGGAATCACACCCCCAACCCCCTCTGTTCTGGGATCAGACTGGAGACAGTGGAGCCGTGCCCTGAAGGCCTGACTAAAATACACGCCTCAACTCCAAAAGCGTAAACACAGAACAGAGGGTTCCTCTGGCCAGCTAAATATATCAGCCAGACAAGACTGACCCAATAGGAGCTGCTGTAACACCATGAGCCTTTGATTTCATAGCTCAGTTGTTTTGGAGACTTTTCATTTTTCTGCTTTTATTTCAGCCAAGGATGGATTTCTCTCCGTTTCACCTCAGTAAACTGTATGCTTTTTTTTTTTTAGTTTTTTTTTTTTTACTCAGACTCAAAGCTCAAACTTTTATAAATCTCACACCTCAAATGCCAGTTTGTATTCTTTACAGGAATTTTAAAAAAAGAATGAAAGAAAAGTGAATAGAGGAATGTTCTGAGCAACATCAAGTTCACAAAGACAGGACACCTAATTTATGTCTTATGTATGTCCTATTTATTTATTGTACTATCTGTACATTATGTTGATATGTGCCTATAACTGACTTGTCATGTCATAGTTAATGACCGTGTCATGTCAGTCTTATGACGGTCCCTTCAAATAAAGTGTTACCGGAGAGAGTAGGACCCTACAACTGGCCAATGAGAGATGTGTGAATAGTTACAGATGACAGAAGTGTGTGAAAGGGAGAGCTTGCCAGTTAACGTTCACAGAGGAACTGAAATTCAAGCTGATAACATGTTGGTTGTTAAAACTGTAAATCATAATAAAATAGTGGCAGAACATGAAACGTCATCATTTTCCAACATCGAAAGTTGATATACTGCATGGATAACTTTCTTGGAAGGGTTACCGCTGCTATGTGTCCTGCCTGGGTGATTGCAACAGTTCTCCATCTCAAAATAAATAAATAAATAGCAAAACTCTTGGCCAATATCAAAGAGAAAGTGCTTGAGTAAAACCACACCAGTGAACACTGCCAAGCGTCACTGCCGAAAAAAGTTCCCCCTGAGTTTCCTAAGCATCAGATTGAGGGTGCTGAGGTAGTGAGAGCTAAGTGAGACGGGATGTGTTTGTGTGTGTGTGTGTGTGTGTGTCTGTGTGTGTGTGTGTGTGTGTAGGAGGCCACTATTGTATATCTCAGTGGGGATTTACCGCTTGCTCAAGTCCCTCACATTCTCTGGAAAGAGGAAACCCAAATGATTGATTGGATGCAAATGTCAAATAGCCAATGTCATACACGAGTATGAGTAGACCATGGAAACTACTACACTGACAGGAGTCTGAACTTCTCAATGAATCTGGGGCAAACAATGATTTGAAGTGTTGTATAATCGAAATTGCCGTCTTAATAAGGACGAAAAGTGCAAATGTAACCAAATTGTTGTGGATTCATGCAAATCTGCATTCGTATGGACACAGCCAAAGAGTCAGCTCTAGATTGGGCAGCATGTGCAATTCAACACTTTTGAAAAAGAAAATCAGTGCAGTTATACAAAACTGACACAGAGTGCAAATATAGGTAATAGATGTAACGATTCATACAAAAGCACTTTAATTTGGACACAGCCACAGATTCAGAGCCAGACTACTCACACATGTACTGTATCAATAGTCATGCTTGTATAGGAACTGTGACTGATCTGAATTCAGTCATTTTGAATTTTGTTGAACCGCTGCTATTATCTTTTAGAGATTTTGGTGAGGTGATGTGCTGTGATGAGTGAGAGTGGTGTGTGTGGGTGACTGGTGTGTCCAAAACAACACGAACAAGAAAGAAAGGTGGACTGAATCAGGTGAATAAGAGAAAAAAAAATTAGGTGATTAATATTTCTCAGTGGACTTAGAAGAGGAGGAGGCGGATGATGAGGATGAGGAAGAAGAAAAGGGAGAGGTGGAGGAAGAGAAGGATAAAAGAAGGAGAGAAAGATGAAGAGAAGGTGGAGGAAAAGGAAGAGGAGGACAAAGGTAAGGAGGAGGAGGAAGAGGAGGAAGATGAGGAGGTAGGTAGGTCGAGGAGTCCACTCACTGCATTCGGAGGAGAAGAGCTTGGCGAGGGGGGAAGGGAGGGGGGGAGCGAGGGGGCTCGAGGAGGAGGTGGTGGTGGTAGTGGTGTTGGTGTTGGTGGGGACAGGCACGGGCACGGGCACGGGGACAGACGCGGGCACGGGTGCGGCCACGGGCACCGGTGCGGGGCTCACGCCGCTGGACACCACGGAGGACGCAGGCACATGGCGGGCACACAGGTCAACACTGGGACTGGTGGGCTCGTCTGTGAGGTCAAAGGTTAAAGGTGAGGGGTGAGGCGGGGTTGAGGAAGGGAAGGGGGATTGGAGGGAGGAGGAAGAGATTGAGGGGTTAAGGGGAGAGGGAAAGGTGGAGGAAGGGAGGGAGGGATAGAGGGATCGAGAGAGAGAGAGAGAGGGAAGAAGGGAGGGGAAGAAGGGAGGTAGGGAGAGCTGTAAGGTTCTGGCGGGTAGTTAGGAGGTTAAGTTTGTATTATTCATTATTCAAGACAAGGAAGGAGCACTCAAGCAAAATCAACCCCATGCTGTTCTCAAGCACAAAAAACCCCATGCTGTTCTTCAGACACATCCTCCTAGTGTTCACCTGCAGTACTATCTCCAAATGCGCTGGATAATGTGTCCTCCTAACTGATGAGGAGCAATACTTGTGTCCAGTAGCATCACTAAATGCACTGTGTCCTAAGATAACATGACGGAAGAGCAACGCTTGTGTCCACTAGCATCTGTAAATGCACTGAAAAGCAATGCTTGTAGAATCACTAAATGTAGTGAGCTCTCTTTCTGAAATACTGTTATACTAATGGCCGTATTGTATGACCATGAACGGTACAAAATGCATTGGTCAACAAGAGAGAAGAAACGCTGTGTACCTGAAAAAGACAGACAGATAGATGCGGATGGACAGACAGATCCAGTAGATAGATCAATAGAAATGTAGGTACATAGATGTTAGTGGCACTGACCTATGAAGGGTATCGATGCCAGGGAGTCCGGCTCCGTAGGCTGGGATGCCACACTCCCATTGGGTCGCCGCTGGGGTTCGGCCCGACCCGGTCCGGCCAAGGAGGTGGCGATCAGGCTGTCAGGCGCGGTGTCCACCGGAAGGGCGTAGTGCGTGTGACGCATGGCCTGGGCGTTCCGTCTCCCCGCTGGCGGCTTCTGCCGTAGCACCACCTCTTGGGTCACCTGCGGCGACTGTGACTGCGTAGCGACAGTCTGCGGCACAACGGCTGGCTCCTCGGTCTGGCCCGAGCTTCCAGAACTCCTCCGGGTGACGGCGGACTCGTGGGAGTCTGCGGTTGTCGGGGGCGATGGCGGAGTGGAGGAGGAGGAGGGGTCGGCAGCGATGACGGCCTCCGGCGGGCTGGTTTTGGGCGTGGGGGTCCAGTTGAGGTGCGGCCCCGTGTAGGAGGGGTCTCGGAAGGAGTGTGACTGCTGCATGAGGTGGCCCGCCTTGCGACAGAATGACGGGCTGTAACTACGGTAACCCACCGTCTGGTCGTCCACCGTCTGGCCAGCTGGAAGCCGTCTGGCTTGCGCCTGGGCCACCTTCTGCGGCTGCTGATGCTGCTGTTGGTGATATGATTGGCCGCTTCTGCCCGGAGGCGGGACCGTGGCTGCAATAGCCGTCCTGTGATTGGCTGGTCCGGTTCTGTCGCCGGGCCTCATTGGCTGAGGATGGGGGTGGTGATGAGGGGGCCAGACGGGCCTCTCGTAGCGCGGCGAGACCAGAGCGGAGGCCTGCTCAAGCGTGTCACGTGACCGCTCGTACGTATGCTCGTAGGCCTCGTACGCCGCCAGAAGATTCTCGGAGCACGAGCGGCTAGCCGGGCCTGCGGAGCCCCAGCCGCCCAGCCAGTACGAGTCCGGAGCGCTCTGGCCACCCAGCGCCGTCCCATAATGCAACAGTAACGTGTCCTGGGACGCGCTGTGCGGCCACGCCCCTCCTCCACCCTGTCGGTGGTGCTGATGGTGATTGTAGTGGTTGCCTAGCGCCAGGCCGAGATCGGCGAGACGGTCCTGGGAGATACTGCGGTGGCGCGGAGACACGGGCAGCCCGGGACGATCAGCAGCAGCGGCGTGGGGGACGCCAACAGTGGCCGCCTGGCTATAGTACCAGTCAGAGAGGGCGCGATGGCACACCTCGCTGCGTGCACCCGGCAAGCTGCCCTTACGTTTGGTCGGCAGCGAGGCCGTGACCGAAGCCGAAGCGATGGCCGCGTTGTGGTTGGCGAAGTGGAAGTCCAGCGGCGACATCCCCAGACCCACCGACGAGGACGAGCGGCCACGCGGGTGGCTTTGGAACGGGGCGGCGACACCCGGCGACGACACGGCGTGATGCTGCTGATGCAGCCGCGCGGAACCCACCGACGTCGGGGTAATGTCCTCGCCGCCGTCCACTCCCGTCCCCGACCCCGTGCGGTTGTCCAGGGGCGAGCCCAACGTATTAGCAGCAGCAGTAGCGGAGCGACAGTTGAGGTTGTCCACCTGTTGGCTGTGGTTCTGACCCGCCTGCGGGACGTGATTCGTGGGCTGGGTCTGCTGCTGCTGCGGCGGCAGGCCCGTCGAGGAGGACTTGCGTCCCGGGTAGCAGACCGGAGGAGGATCTGGAAGGTTCTCCGCACCACCCGTGTAGGGCTCGTTCCCCTTCAGGTACGCGTCCTGAGAGTACGCCTGCATCAGGAGAGGGGAAATGGAGATTCGGTCAGACAGGAGTCAAACTCAAGACAGGGAGGGACAAGGAAAGTGAAAGGAAAAGTAGGAAATAGAATTCAGTGGGATTTACTGTAGGTGTGTCTAAGTATAAACTGGTAAGAATATAGTACATACTGCATGATAAATGCATACTGATGCATCTACTCTCAATGTGATACTTTAACTTTTGTCACCTTTTTTACACAGTAAAAGTGTATTACTTAAAAATTAATATGAACTAATTAGTTAAATAATGATATGAACTAACATGAAGTTAACTAATAATATCACTAAGAATACTCACACTGCAGTTAATTGTCTTTCTAGCAGCTTGTAATACTGATACTTCATCCATGACTATGTACTCTAAGACACTATAGTCAAACTAAATCACATTATTGTTATAAATTCTTTAAAAGGAACTGTTGTGAATAAACTCACTTGATTCAGTACACTTACAAGCTATAGTGTACAGTACGTGACTTATATTTGGAGTGTACTTAATTATTGTGAAGTATGTGGCAATGTGTAGTGTAGTGTGGTGATGCGAGGGAGAGGCGAGGAGAGGAGGAAGAACAGCAGAAAGACAATACTCACACTTACCAACTGCAACACATCCTCATTTTTGGGCATGATGGAAAGTTCCAGCACACTGTCACTGTAGAGAGGACAGGAGAGAAGAGGGGGAGTAAAGAGAAAAGAGAAGAGAAGAGAGAGAAGAGAAGAGTGAAGAAAGAAGAGAGAAGAGAGGAGACAGGGAGTGAAAGGAGAAAAGAATAAGAAGGTAAGAGAAGAGGAGAGGGGGAGAGGGGGAGGAGAGAAGAGAGGAGAGAGGAGAGGAAAGGAGAGGGAGGTAGATGAGAGGAGTGGGGTAGAGGAGAGGAGGGTGAGAAGTGGAGAGAAGAGAAAAGAAGAGAAGAGAAGAGGACAGTAAAAGAAGTAAAGAGCAGGAGTGGAGGAGGAGGAGGAGGTAGAGGAGAGGAGAGGAGAATGACAGCAAATAAACAAGGAGGTGATGACACCAATGCCCACACACAGTAGTGACATGCATAACAACACTCTTCAGCACGCTAGGACTGCAGAGGCATCTCTCTCTCTCTCTCTCTCTCTCTCTCTCTCTCTCTCTCTCTCTCTCTCTCTCTCTCTCTCTCTCTAGATCTATCTTTCTATCTGTCTATCTCTATAGAAGAGTGGGCTTCTGCATGGGTGGCTTTATACAACTCTCTTTCCTCTGACTCACTCCACTGTATTAATTCTCCATAAGAAATCCACTCTGCAAAAGTTAGAAGTTAAGAGTTGCTCTAGCTGTTGTTGTCGGTGTGGTGGA
The DNA here is from genome assembly GCA_027497455.2 of Sardinella longiceps. Classification (NCBI taxonomy): domain Eukaryota; kingdom Metazoa; phylum Chordata; class Actinopteri; order Clupeiformes; family Clupeidae; genus Sardinella; species Sardinella longiceps. Next base: position 16,084,365 of record JAODXP020000032.1, on the reverse strand, counting down.
CTGAGTCACCACCAGGCAGATTGAAGAGCAGCAGAGCACACCTACAGTTTGATAAGAGCTAACTGGACTTCATCTCCATCTCTGGGTATTACAGCTTCATCATGAGAGCTGCATTGCTGTCAGTCTATGGGCATAAAAGGGTGTATTTATGGGAGTCGGATGAGTCGTTTACTTATTGAGTCATACCGTAGCTCCATTTTCTGTGCGCTAATGTAGGGAGTCAAGGGCGGCATTCAGGTGCTGCAGTTGATGGATTTCACTGATTAACACTGATTGTGTGTGTGTGTGTGTGTGTGTGTGTGTGTGTGTGTGTGTGTGTGTGTGTGTGTGTGTGACTCACCTGTTCTGGATGAGTGCAATGACCTGAGAGTAGGTCTTCCCCAGCACACTCTCCCCATTCACCTTCACCAGTCTGTCTCCTGCACACACACAAGTAATAATATTTAATATAACATAACATAACATAACATAACATAATATAATATAATTGAATTTGTAGAAATCTCTAGTGAATCCCCATGGGTCCAAGTGCAATACCTGTGCAGAGTCCTGCCTGGTGTGCTGGTCCTTTATCTCTAACACTCTTGACAAAGATGGTGTCCATCGGTTCCAGACGACCCCGTTGGCACCCTAAAGACATACACACACCCACACACACACACACACACACACACACACACACACAATGCACAGAATTAAATACATTTACTTGAAGGAGAGGACAGCAGCACACTGATAGAACTTGCAGTCTTTTTATCAGTGCAAAATCGACTAACGTTTCGACATTACGTCTTCCATCAGTCAAATACATTTATATTTGTACTTGATATTACAAAATGAAACGACAATACTAAATAATCAGAAATACTAAACGTAATAGATTAAAAAGACAAACTCACCTTTTCCATTGCCATTCTCCTCATCCTGCAATAAAAACAGAACAGAGCACACCATTTTAAAATGTGCCTTAAAATCTGACATCGGCTGCAATGACAACTTTCAACCACCAGAGGGTGACATCATCCAGCACACATCCAATGGTGGATGACTTTGCAAACATGTTCAATTGAGCAGTCAAACAAGAGCCATTTGTTCTGTCAGTTCAAGGCACTGACACCGGTAATACCCACAGCCATTTGGAGGAGGACCTCATGCTGGGAGAGTTTAAAGTTTCACTGGCTGTCATCACATCATCCATGCACATTACCAAAACATAACCACAGACACACAAACACACACATACACACACACACTCTCACTCTGACACAAACAGCATCCTGATAGGCACAAACAGCATCCCGCCACACACACAGTCACACACACACACACACACACACTGAGCTGAGTGGGCAGTTTGGGTGGGCAGGCAGGCTGCTGTCGGGCTTTGTGCTTCGCTGACTTCGCTCATTCCTGACACACGCAGACAAAGGCTAGGGGTTTAAAGGGAGAGAAAGGCGGGACGTCCACACCCCTAGACCCCCTACACACACACACACACACACACACACACACACACACACACACACACACACACACACACACACACACACACACACACACACACGCACGCACACACACTGTCCCCTAACAGCCCCCTGGTCTCTCCTCTCTAACCTGCCACTAGGTCTGGCGTCAGAGGATGCTAACCCCTGTTAGCCTGTTTGCGATCTTAGGATTAGGGGTCAAAGGTTAAAGTGGAATGGGTTAGCTTTAGGCTGTCTGGTACAGGAGTCCCGAGTCCGAACTTTTTGACGGATTCCTCTTCTCGCTCAGCTCTTCCATTAACCCTTGTGACCTGCTCAGTGGTCACATGACCCATGGAAGGGTTTAACTCCTCTCTCCTTAGGGGTCATGGGTCAAAGGTGGACAGATTATGGTTAAAGTGGCACACGATGACTTAGGGAGAGAGGATACATAGGTGCCTATACACGCATGGATGTCATCTTGTCTGTGTGTGTGTGTGTGTGTGTGTGTGTGTGTGTGTGTCTAAGCATTAAGCATGACAAGTATGATAAGTATTATGGGTTTGTAAGAGTGTGAGTGTGTGTGTGTGTGTGTGTGTGTGTGTGTGTGTGTGTGTGTGTGTGTGTGTGTGTGTGTATGCAAGAATCTAGATCATGAATCTATATACATGGAGTTTTTGTGTGTGTGTGTGTGTGTGTTTGTGAGTGCATGAATCTATAGCATGCATTTAGTTTGCTAAAAGCCCTGGGCTTAGTTCTTAATCTCCATAGGCTCCGTGTCTGTCTGTCTGTCTGTCTCCCAAGAAGAAAGAGGAGAATTTTAGAGTTTCTTCCAACCCATTGGCCGATGAATTGCTAAGCAACTACATACCACCACACCACACAAGCCTAACCACCATACAGTACCACTAAACTATCTCTGACTCAGATCCTCAGAGCTGACTTTGACTTCTTTCAAAGTGATAGTCGGTAAAATCAGCCAATCAGCTTCACCGAAACGTATCCATGCATCCAATCAAGGAGCACCAAAGCACCCGGCCAGACGATGACAGAGAGCCTTGCAGGTGTGACTTCCAGATCTCTAGCAGTGGCATATGAGCGCAGGAAGTTGAAAGCCCATCAATGCAGCTGCATCTCTCATCGCAGTACCAACTTAGTTTCATCACATAAATCAGCCCCCCGCACGGCCACCGCGTTCATTTCCATGTATTGACAGTATTAGCAAATCCCACTATTACAAAACACATACCATAATTTAAAGTGTATTAATATCATTTCAAATATAAATGTGCTAATAAATGATGTTATTTTGCTACTATTAGACTGTGTGTATACAGTGCAGGTACAGCATGAAATTCATATGACTTTATTAACCTAAATATATAATGTGCATAAACCCTGTCTAGGCATCAAGACGACATGACTAGGTTACACACACACACACACACACACACACACACACACACACACACACACCTGTGGACAGGTAAGAGCAGGGGGAAAAAGTGGAGTTGTGCAGAGTCCTTACCTTGAGGTTGGTGTGAAGGGCCGACTCGGGCGGGTAGACGATGAAGTGGCGCAGCGTGAAGCCGAATCCCTGCGAGTTCTTCTGCAGGACCACCGTCCGTGGGCCCGCGCACACCACACCCTCCCCCGACAGCGGCCGCGCCCTCTCATTGGCCGATGAAATACCATCTCTCCGCCCCTTAGCCTATAAAACAGCAGCAAGGGAAAACAGAAAAAAGGGAGAGTATTGTAAATATACACGAAAAAATAAAATGATTTCTCAAAAACACTGAAAAATAACGAAACGCTAAAAACGCTCAAATGGCCGTTGACTGGTATCTAACGGAACGAGCAAACTCAACTGCATAGAGCTGCATTCTGCTGAAGGAGATGACTCTCATGCTCGAAAAACGCTCGCGGAGCTCGGCTCTCAACTTCCAACTCTTCGCCCGACGCTCAACTCAACTCGACTAAACTAAACGCCCTCTCTTTTCCTCCGCACACTTTTATTAGAAGGGGCATCGGAATAGAGGGAGGGGTGATTTCAGGAACACAATAACTGCGCC
>JAODXP020000032.1:16073330-16075830 GCA_027497455.2 Sardinella longiceps | reverse complement strand
ACATTTAAACAAGCACACACACACACACACACACACACACTACAAATGCAAAGATGAAGTGTCACCTACCTACCAAACACTTCCACTCTCTCCCTTAGACCTAGCCTACACACTCTCTCACACACACACACAAACACACACACACACACACACACTCGTCCACTTGCTGATCACATGATAGCTATAGGGTAAACATAATCTTAATGAAACACACTTATATATGCACAGTACACGCTGCATACATAGGCTACACTACACACACACACACACACACACACACACATATATAAATATTTACACATGGACACATACTTATACATTCTCAGTACACTCACTCACACACACACACACACACACACACACACACACACACACACACACACAGGCAGTCATATATATATGCGAATTTACACACAACGGAATGTGCACAACCCCCCAGCCTCAAAGCATCAATCACATCAGCGTGTCGTCGGCAGAAATGCGGAGCAAAGCACCAAAAATAGCAAACGATGACACACACACACGCTCACACACATAAACACACACACACACTCACACACACACACACACACACACACACACACACACAGAGAGAAACTACGGCCAATGGCTCAAGTGGCTCATCACTATGAAAGTAGCACACGCCGCTACTGCATACTGTGACGTCACTGGAGAATGGAGGGCAAAGGTCTGCAGGGCACTCCAACAAACACACACACACACACACACACACACACATACACATGCACGATATTTCACAAATAAACACTCACAGACACACAATCCCAGACACACACACACACACACACAAGCATACACATGCACGATATTTCACAAAGAAACACTGACAGATCTCAGACACACACACACACACACCATCACATGAGCGCTACAGGGGGTACCCTCCTACACACACACACACACACACATACACACACACACTCATACACACACATGCTCACATACTGTACATATGCATGATCACGTGAGATATCTGGAGTGGGCAAAATCCTAATGAAGCATAACAAATGCTCATACAGACATAAAGTCACATGGCATTATAAGACAGCTATTCACACACACACACACACACACACACACACACTTCCACAGGGAGGGAAGGCATTCCCAATCCCAGTCCTCGCTGAATACAGCAGCCACCTTTCATAACGCGGGGGGCCCTAGAGGCTAATTAACCTTGCTGAGACACAAACAGGAAGAAGGGCCGCTCTGGTACCATAAACGTCGACCTCGCCGCCCCGCTCCTTTGCCAGCGAGCCGTTATGAAATGGGATTTTATTTAGAACGCGGGGAATCACGGAACAGAGACAAAAATAGGAACTGCGGCCACAGGGATCGACTAGGGTTAGCCCCATCACCCCCTCCTGCAACCCCCCTCCCTCCCGCCTTCACACACACACAACAATACACACTTAACACACACACACACACACAGACAGCACTTTCATTCACCCTAGACCTTCATCAATTCTGATGTGTCTTAATGAACTTAATTGTTTCTCTGATTTCCCTCTAGTTTCTCTAGTTAGCGCCAACCGATCCCAAACACACACACACACACACACACACACACACACACACACACACACACACACACACACACACACACACAGAGCCACTGTATTTTCACTTTTTTCTTTGGCTTTCTCCTATTCTCTTACCCAGTAGTTTGGGTGGTGCAGAGTGTCCCTTCGGGGCACCCGTCCGCTGCGGAGCACGGCAAGCCAGATGCAACAAGGCTCGGGGCCGCTACAGTCCACGCCCACCGGGAACTCAAAGCACCAGTGGAGTCCGGGGGGTGCCGGGACCCCCGAGATCGAACGCTGACGTGCCCACATCCCACTCACTCACTCACTCACTCACTCTGTCTCTCTCTCTCACACACACACACACACTCACAGACACACTGTCACTAGCTGGATCTCAAACAGCTGATGAGACACTGAGTGGTGTCTTGCTTTTTGCCTAAATGTACCTTACAACACACACATAGCCGACACAAACACATCCGCATCCACATCCACACACACACACACATACACACACACACACACACAAGTGTGTGTGCACGTTCAGAAACACTCTCCCTGGCAGCCTCAAGCACTAAAGTGACACCCAATGCTGTGCTGGACACTGTCCCGGTCACCACAGAATGATGTTCACAACGGCTCTCTCATTGATCCAAAATGGTCAGATTGCACACACACACGGACACAAGTGCATCTACGCACAAACTCCATCTGGGATTCTACATTCTACAAGGCATCAGTGTTCCGTTAGAAACATTCTGGAATCTTCTACTCCTAGGCTTGTTTAGAACTTTGTCCAGGCAGTCAAGAAAATACTAATGGTAGTTGAAGTTGAACAAATGCAAACAAGAGCACATGATTCTCCAAGATTGGAAATCCTATAAGATCATAACTCCTTTTGTCAAAGTTCCCAATTTCCAAGGTGGTCCAGCACCAATTCCCAACATTCC
>JAODXP020000032.1:16058330-16060830 GCA_027497455.2 Sardinella longiceps | reverse complement strand
ATCCCAGTGGACAGACATTCATAACATCAACGTTCCCAACACCAGCTCCCAAACAAACACTCACATACTCGCTCTTCAAACACACACACTCTCTTTATCAAACACACTCCCCTGCCCTCACCCTCTCTCAAACACACACTTGGCCTTCTCAAGCACCCAGCATACAAACCCCCCTTAACCACTCTCACCCTATCTCACCACTGTCTCTTTCTCTTAAACACACACACACACACACACACACACACACACACACACACACACACTGTGACTGAAGTGGTAAAAACATGTCACCTAAACAGACCCTGAGCTTCACCCACCTTTCCTCCTTCATTCCAACACACACACACACACACACACACACACACACACACACACACACAGAATTCCTGTCACTCAAACAGCCCCCCAACTGCACCCACCCCAAAGTCATTCCTGACCATTCTTCATCCTCTCTACTCCCCTGAAGGGCGACTAACTGCCCCGATTTACCTCTTAAAGAAGGGGTGTCACTGCTATACCCGACCTTTGACCTCCAGCCCTTAACACAGGGGGGCGGGGGGGTTGGAGAGGTGGTGGGGAGAGAGAGTGAGTGGACCCCATTCCTGCGTTCTGCTGGCCTGCCGGTCACAAGAGGCCCTTTGTCGCCGCATTTCAAAGACAAGACCAAGCCTGCCTCGTACCGCCTACTTCACTAAGATATGAGCCCGGACCATTCAAAGCCCACTCTCTCTTTCTTTCGTTCTTTCTTTCTTTCTTTCTTTCTCTCACTCGCTGTTCTTTCTTTCACCCTATCTCTCTCTCTTTCTCTCTGTTACTCTCTCTCTCTCCGTCTATCTGTCCCTCTCTCAGTAAGCCTCTTTCAGTCTTTCTCTGCCTGACTCTCTTCACTTTTCTTTTCTTTCTGTCTTTTCTTCCATTCATCTCTCTGTCGTTCCACCTTGACATTTTCCCTGACTTCACTCCTCTCTCCTCCTGTTTCTGTTGACTTGCGCTTCTTGCCTCGGGGCCTTTTTCCTGTTTTTCCTCTTTCTATCTCCTTCTTTTCCTCTCTTGCTCTCTCCCTTTCCTCTCTTTTCTCAACTTTGCTTTCATGACCATTGTATCTCCAATTTATCATTTTTCTCACTTTCTCTTCATTTAGCTCTTGAGTTCTTTCTCTCACACTCTCTTTCCCTCATTCTCTCTCTTTCATTTTCAGCTCTTTTTATTACTCCCCCCTCTCTCCAGCTCTCTCTCTCTCTTTCTTTCTCACTCTCTCTCTCTAGGGGTCCATTTTCTCTCTCTCTCTCTCTCTCTCTCTCTCTCTCTCTCTCTCTCTCTCTCTCTCACACACACACACACACACACACACACACACACACACACACTTCACACAGTTCTTTCTCTTTGGAAGGCTCTCCATGTCCTAGCCAGAGAACAGAGACTAGGGGGCAGCCCCAGGGGTCAGCTCAATTTGCTCCCTCTTCACACTTGCCACTCTCCTCCTCCTCCTCTCTTTCTCTGTCTTTCTTTATTTCTCTCCTCCTCCTTTCCTTTCTTTCTCTCCTCCTACTCCTCTTTCTCTCTCTCTCTTTCTTTCTTTCTTTCTCCTCCTCCTCCTCCTGCTCTCCAGCGCCAACATGCCCCATCCCTCGCTTCCTTTGAAGCAGAGGTGAAGAAGCCAGAGGTTCCCTTTTCTCTCCTTTTCTCTCCCTTTCTCTGGGATGCCTCCCACCAGCAGAGAGGATGAAAAGGCAGCAACAAAGGTATTTCAGAGAACGACCGAGGAAAAAATATATATAAATATATATGGATGTGAGGGAAGAAAAAAGAAAGAAAAAGAGCAAGACAGAGAGAGACGGAGGTGAAAGAGGGGAGAAAAAGAGAGAGAACATGGGGGTGAATAAAAAATGAAGAGCAAGCCCATGGGAAGTGAATCTTTAGTCACATCCATAACAATGATAAATAATTCAATAATCCTACTATGCCTGCTCATGTTCTGTCACAGCTGTGTCACTGGAAATGCCCTTAAAGGCCTTAAAGGAATTATCCAGAATTACCCTGTTGTTTCACATTGCTAAGTGCTGTCGCTAGGTATAAGAGTGACCGAATTTCGTGCAACACAGACCGGAAAACAGCAGCCAACACTCGCTGATAAGGACATTTGGAATGGAAAGTTTCATTTTCGAATGGCCTCATCAGTTAGCTTAGCACTCGGTAGCCTCAAATATGGACTAATTGACTGCGGGATTTTCCTTTAACAGATGGACACAGGGATAGGAATTCATAGCCTTGAATGGGCATAGTAGGTCCTTGAGCTCTATATTTGTAAGCCTACAGTATGCTCTGGTGAAGATGAATGCTGCTCTACCGCATGCCATTGACTCAGCTTCACTCACGAGTCTCACTACACAGGATTTTACAGTAAAACACAGTTATGAAATCACACATATCTGACCACCTATTCACTTCCTGTGCAAAACAATGCAGGGAATGTGAATGTGACTCTGAATGAGATGAG
>JAODXP020000032.1:16043330-16048330 GCA_027497455.2 Sardinella longiceps | reverse complement strand
ACACACACACACACACCCTGGCATAAATAAACAGGCCAATAAGAAGTACTAGAGCAGATATAATAGTATCTACGCCCCACATCATGTAGGCTATCGTGTAGGCATTAATCTTCAGTGAAGAAGTGTGTGTGTGCGTGTGTGTGTCTGCGTGCGTGTGTGCGTGTGTGTGTGTGCATGCTGCTACTCCCATGATCCTCCCTTGTGTATCATTGGGGATTGGAGAATGTAAGATATATCAATGATAATGTATTACATAATAGTATATTAGATATTATATCAGAGATTTAATTAGCATTCTGATACACTCACAAGCACACAGGTTATTATTATTCCCCAATATTTTACCCATGCTTGACTGGTGAACACACAGGAGAAATGAGTGCAGGGAGCACACTACGCACAATGGTAGTGTGTATATGCTATAGTATAGTATAGACAGTATATATAGTATACAGTATATGCTGTATACTGCAATATGTTCACTATATATTCATGATACACAATAGGCGTCCTTAATAAGGTCACCCTTTTAGCGCATTTACTGAAACACATCAAGTGCATTTCATACTTCGAGACGTTTTTGTATTTTTGTCCATGTTCATCACTGTATCCAATGAATAATAGAAATTAAAAAAAAAATGAATTGCCATTAATTTTCATCTTAACCTTACACAGTCATATCGAAATTTCGTCGTGTTTGTACAGATGTGTGTGTGTGTACATCCCGTAGTGTGTGTGTACAGGTGTGTGTGTGTGTGTGTGTGCTGAAGTTGTGTGTGTTGATTGTCACTGGCTGAGCTCTTGAGTTGGCAGCGCTGCGGCCAGTAGGCTACTCAGACAGGCAGCACCTGCAGACTCAGGCGCCTCTGTGATCACCTCCACACTTGACACTTGATTTTCACCCTCCAGGCCCTTTGTTTCACAATCATCCCCTCCTTTCCTTCCTTCCTCCTCCCTCTCTCTCTCTCCCTCTCTTCCTCCCTCTCTTATTCCTCACTTCCTGTCCTGTCCTCATTGCTAGGAGCCGTGTGAATGCTGCGCTGTTTTCTTGTGGACAAACCATTTTGCATAATACTCTCTCCATAATCCCTGTATGTGTCAACATAATCTATAACCAAATGTGTACATCAACACATGCAAATGAGCAGGTAAATATCCAGATCTACCCTTGAATGCTTCCTGTTGTGTATCCATGTAGCTGCCTTTGCATATAGCAGCATGTCAGTAGGCTATAAGCTATATGGACCCCTCCCTGCTGTGTGCCTACCTGCAGTTCATGACTGCAGCCACCAGGGGGCATTCGAGCATAATGACTATGAGCACTAGAGTGGAAACGACCAGCGTGCTACTGCCACCCTACAGTCATAGAGAATATACATGTAATTCCTCATGCAACAAATGAGCCATAGAATTGCTACATTTTATTGTGCTACAATAATAAATTAATCTCATCATTGATATGGTGCGATTAAATTCATAGCCACTGTAAATAGTTTTAATACTGTAGAAAAGTTTTTTTTTTACCTAATGTAACATGTTTCAGTGTGTGTACTGTATGTTGTGTGTGAGTGTGAATGTTTCTGAATGTGTATGCTCCCATGCATTTCTGTGAGAGTTTTGTATGCACTGCATAGCCTACATATGCATGTGTGTGCATGTTTGTGCGTGTGTGTGTGAGTGTGTGTGTGTGTCAGCTTGTGTGTGTGTATACCTGCGTGTGTGTGTGTGTCTGTTTGTGTGCGTGTGTGTTAGCTTGTGTGTGTCTGTGTGTTAGCTTGTGTGTGTGCCAGCGTGTGTGTGTTAGCTTGTGTGTATGCCAGCGTGTGTGTGTGTGTGTGTGTGTTTGCTGTTGCTTGGTCCCCCAGTGTGTCTGATACACTGAGCCCCTCTCAGCAGGTTCCTCTCAGATTAGGGCCATCTCACACAACACGCCCCTCACAAGGGGGTCAATGAGTTTCCCAGTAGCCATAAGGACACACACACATACACACACACACACACACACACACACACACACACACACACACAGACTTATGTACAGATCCAAGCACACACAGAATTATGTATGTTACACATGTCCCATACCATATCTAGACACACTCAAACACACACACACTGTATGCACCTACAGCACACACACAAATATACCCTTACTCACACACACACACACACACACACACACACACACACACACACACAGTTCACTGTCCCTCAAATAACTACATACACTAGAGACATGCACATAAAATACTGCTTATCGTCCCTCTTACACACACAAAGTCCCAGATCCCCCTCACACACACACACACACACACACACACACACACACACACACACACACACACACACACACACACACACACACACACAAATTACCCCAAATATTTATGCGGAGGATCCCTGTAAATCAGGTCCTGGTATTATCCCCCTATAACACCCCAGTGTCCCACAAATAAAATACACAGAGGGGGAATTAGTCTAGACACTGTGTTTAGAGGAGTGGAGAGAGAGGGGGATAGAGAGAGAGAGAGAGAGAGAGAGAGAGGGAGAGTGAGAAAGAGGCAGAGAGGGGGAGCTAGAAGCAAAAGAGGGAGAGAGAGGGCGAGAGAGAGGGGGGGAGAGAAAGAGAGAATGAATGGATGAATGAATGAATAAATAAAAGAACGGCATGAAGATGAAGAATGACAACAGGCAGAGAGGGACAGTGGAAAAGAAAGGGAGGGAAAGAGAGAGAGGGAAGAGGAATGGGTGGATAAATCAATAAAGACAGATAAAAGATACAGTACTTCGTACAAAGTAAGGTAACCAGTAGCTTGTAGCTTGATCAACAACATACATATACATAGGCAAAATATATTCAGAGAGAAAGAAAGAGAAAGCAAGAGAGAGAAAGTGAGAGAGAGAGAGTGTTATGTACAGTTATGTATGTGTATGAATGTATTATTGCTTTACTTTTTGGCAATGCAGCACATGTTTTGCATTTGAGTTGAATTGAGAGACACACAGACAGAGAGAGAGAGAGAGAGAGAGGGAGAGAGAGGTATGGGTGTGTGGGATCAAAGGGTTATGTCGTTCCTCCTCCACACACACTAATCTGCTCGTGTCCTTGACCGCAGGACCTTGAGTCTCTGGTCACCCCCTCTCTGGTGCCTAACTCACAGCCCAGTTAACCTTTGACCCCGCAGGTCAGTAGTCAGTGTTTTCAGGTCTTTTCAGATAACTGGTGAGGGTCATCACACACACACACACACACACACACACACACACACACACACACACACACACACACACACACACAAACGAACTGTATATATACATGATGTGATTTAGTCATCAATCACACTCACTCTGGTGCATAGATATCACTCTCTCTCTCCACACACACACACTCATACACTAAGCCATGGTGTTTAGGCACATACACACACACACACACACACACAGAGAGAGAGAGAGAGAGAGAGAGAGAGAGAGAGAGAGAGAGAGAGAGAGAGAGTCCTTTTGTGTATATATGTACAAGAATGTTTATATGGTGGATATTTGTATGTATGTAGGTAGATTTATCAGTCTATCAGTACACATGAAAACCTTGATCTCTCTAACCTTCTCTCAATCATTTAGAACAGATACAACAATCTTATGCAACTATTACAGCAACATTACAGCAATTACGTGTGTGTGTGTGTGTGTGTGTGTGTGTGTGTGTGTGTGTGGGGGTGGGGGGAGCGTACAACATGTGTGTGTTTGTTCACTAATCAGTCATGCTGATTTTAGCATTTATAGCGGGTGAGCTTGAATGGTTGCTTGTCGATGCGTAAAAAGAGAGGCCTTGAAGTGACACTGTCACACACACTGTCACACACACACACACACACACACACACACACACACACACACAACGTATGCAGTCATCTGTGTCACAGCTCTACACGTAACCCACCCCTGTCACAGAGGAACACGGAAACGCCAATCACATTATCAGGACGGCAAAATTCCTCTGCAAAAAAAAAAATGTCACAAGGGGGGGTTGTGATTTGTGTGAGAAGACAAACATCTGCCTCCTTTTGGAGCTGGTGTCCAAAGAGACGACAGGGTGTGTGTGTATGTGTGTGTATGTGTGTATGTGTGTGTGAGTGGGTGTGTGCGGGGAGGGGAGGACCTCCATCTGTCTGTTTACTGCGAACAGAGGGGAGAATGGCCCTAAATATATAATCCTCTAATCCGGTCAGCCAGGCAAGCCGTCAGGGACGGGCACCACCCACAATAACACCCCTCCGCCACTTGGGGGCGCCAGAGAAGCAGACTCCAAGTTACATCATTCATTAACAAACACACACACATTCACGCGCATGGAGGGTGTGTCTGTGCGTTTGTGTGTGTGTGTGTGTGTGTGTTGAGTCTAGACCCCCCAGTGGATTTCCTCTGCTGTCTGCGGCTTCTTCATTCCGTGTCACATAAAGCTGACGTTCCGCAAAAATGCCTGCAGTGGTATTTATGTGTGTATTTTAAAGGGAGGTGAATCAGAAAAGTAGCTGATGGTTGATGTTCTAGGACGGCCCCCTTTAAACACAGATGATAACGCTCTACTTCCTGATTCGTTTCTTCAGCTGAGACAAACACACAGATGTAGGCCTTCACTGAGTGAATGAATGTGTATGAGTATGTGTGTGTTTGTGCGTGTGTGTGTAGGCGACTGTATGTATGTGTGTATCTGTGTGTGTGTGTGTGTGTGTGTGTGTGTGTGTGTGTGTGTGTGGTCAGTGGCATACATACTTCACATAGCAGAATGAAACAGCACCTTCTGGAATCCTCCATGTTCTCACCCACATGTTTGTTCATGCATGTTCGCGTGTGCACTGACCTGAACCTCCTCTTAATTAGGAGGTTTCTACAACACACTTCGTCCACGCAATTGGGTCGAACCCCACACACATCCCCATCCTCCCACGCCAAAAAAAAACCCCTCTCTTTAGCAGCAAGATGAACTCTGACCATTTCAG
>JAODXP020000032.1:15998330-16028330 GCA_027497455.2 Sardinella longiceps | reverse complement strand
AAAAAAAAAAATACAGAAGAGTGTGTGTGAGAGAGAGCGCGCTTCCCTCGTTCACGCTCTCCTCCGGCTTGTAGTCCCTCTCTCTCTCTTACGCCTGCCTCCTGTAAGCTGGACTCATCTCTCCTGCCTTGGCTCACATAGCTCCCCCTCCCTCCCTCCCTCCCTCTCTCTTTCGCTCACTCGCTTGCTCGCTCGCTCACACTCTCTCTCCCTCCCTCCCTCTGTCGCTCCCCCTCCTCCTACTCTCCCCTTTCCACCCCTCCCCCTTGTGTGCTCTCTCTCTCTCCCTGTGACTGTACACACACACACACACACACACACACACACACACACACACACGCACACACTCATAAGAGGCTGAGAGAGCGGGATCAGAGGAATAGTAAAAAGCGAGCACATGACCTAGGATTGCAGGGTGTGTGTGTGTGTGTGTGTGTGTGTGTGTGTGACTGTGTGTGTCCTTGTGTACGATAGTGTCTATGTGTGTGTATTGGATCCCCCGACAGTTGTCACGCCCATACCTCCGTGGAAATCTCCGTCACCATTGACAACCACTACCAAGGTCCTCTAAGCTTTATCCCTCCTTGTCTCCCGATGCCATGTCATTGGCTAAATGGATTCCCGCTTCTGTTTCCCACAGAATTGCACCATGGGATTTGGAGTTCTTCTTAGAAGCTTGATAAAAAGGGATTTAGAGTTCATGTCCTTTCTTACACCAAGTGGCTCACACCTTGAGACACTGAAACTAGTTATTTTCTGGAACATTGTAGGTGGTTTAATGCTCTGTATAGAGTAGAGAGTAGACTTTGGGTAGTTTAGGGTAAATAACAAATCAACTTATTGAGAAAAAAGTTGTTTATAATGGACAGAAACCAAATAGCAGTCTTACAACATTGGTAGCCTAACTGAAACAACCGTCTCCCTTGTTACTAGAATTAATTATGAAACACACACACATACACACACATACACACACACACACAGGCACTCAGGACATCCTCCGGTGTTTCCCTGTATCACGGGAAACTCCCACCCCTCAACAACAGGAAGCGCTTCCCCGGTGTAGTCCCTCTGTTTCCCGCCTACCAGATCCTTGAAACCGGATTGCTCTCTGTAAGGTCCTTTTTTTTCAACCTCAATTATGAGCCGCCATGACCTTCACCATTAGGCTATACTCAAAAAAAAAAAAAAAAAAAAAAAATGCCGGCCTACCGTGGGCCTTAGGCCTATGATTCTTCGCCATGATTTGGCCTTTAGCCTATCCTTTTTAGATTTTTTTTCTCAATTATTAATAGAAGGTTAGGGTAGTAGCCTATTGCCTAATTGGCCTTCACAGTTCATACTCTTGCCCTATTGACTCATATAATGACATCTTCTTTTAAGATTGATTAAAAAATAGGGAAACGCTAACCAATGCCTACAGAATAGCCTAATCATCACTCATAACGGATTTGCAAGTGTTCCTCCCTCCACGTAAAATCTAGGTTGTCGGATGGCGACACCTGCTGCTCACTTTATATGATACAGGCTTGTATGTGCTTTTACTGGCTGTCCATGTGTGCTAAGAAACATGGCTATGTATAGAACAGGCTACGGTCAAGAATAGCAAATGTGTCCCTGTCTTGCCCACAATCATCAACTAAACAAGCTTGTAATAGATTCAAGGCTTGTGACTTTTTGCCAATCGCAAACATGGACAGCATGCAGTTAATGCATGACAAGTTCGGTCCTATAGCCTACCGAACAAAATAACCATAAAATATAAAGTCTAATTATAATTTCACACACAATCCTAATCTTAACACTGAAGTGAAAAATAGGCTCTGGGTTCGCAAACTTCATAGGCACGGTTGGAACCACGGGCTGGGGTGCATTTTTGTAGACCAAAACAATAACAGAATATATTATTTATCCAAATTATAGCCTAAGGTAGGATCATATAATAGCCTATACACATTTTTGGCTATGTTTTACAGAATTTGCCAATTTGTTCGCCTCAGTTTCCACCTGTATGGAAATGGCCCTAATTGTGACGTGTTGGAATGAATGGGAGAGGACCGACTACAACCACTACAAAATACTGAAATAGTCGTAAAATAGCCCAATTTTGCTGAATCTATAGGCCTACTCTATGCAACTTCTTCCTCTATCAAACGTAAGCCTACTGCAAATGGTAGACTAACGCACTTCTATGGGATATGGTACGTGTAGACTACCTGGACCAATCGGCTTTCTTAATTGATTTCATGCACAGTGGGGAACTTGTTGAGCTAAATTTAGTGGCGGTGGCATTCTTGTTCGCATCAAACCACGCGTGACATCATTAGATTATTTACGTTCTTAGACCAAGGCTGAGGCTTAACACAAGTCTTGAGAAGCACGTTTTCACATATTTTGAGCGCCTTGGCGTCTCTCGCGCACTCGAGGCAATTTCGCACCGCCTCGGTCCTCCCCCCTCCAGCCTTCAAAAATCATCCGCGCCGTGTTTCCTGTTAGCATACCTCGTCTGGCTGCAAAGGTAAACGTACGCACCCTGGGCTTCTTTCTCCTCTGAATTTCCTCAAGCTTGGCAGCTGTTGCCGTCCCGAAATGGAAAACTTGTGCGGGCCCAGAGTATCTGAACTTGGGCTTCATACGGCGCTGGGCCGAAGCGACCACACGGCTGTTGTGAATGGCAACAATCTCTACGTGTGGGGGGGATGTCAGGTGAGTCTCTCTCTCTGGGTAGTGGTGATGCTACTGCTAAATCAGCTCCCGTTTACAGACTCTGTGAATATGTGTAACATTACAGCAACATTGTTACAACGCGATGTTTTGAACGTGCCCGAAAGCCCTGGCTCGACGATGCGACGTCAGTGTTGTCTTTGCAACTCTAGTTCAAGAAAAAAAAAGAAAAGAAACAGTTGTATGGATGAAGGATTCGCTGGCCTCAGAAATTGCTGGAAAATGTTATCAACATCTGCATGGTCTTGAATAAAACTTCAAAGCGTCCCTTTTTTCAGACGATCAACGGAGAAGAGATAACTTTGCCCAGTGATGAGATGTGGGTCTATGACACTGAAAGTGGACGCTGGTAAGCCTAGATATTATCCCCCTCTCAATCTAAAAGGGCTACCAATCCTATACTGTAGGCTACTACTTATTACACAAAGACACAATGTTCAGCGCAAAATACTTGGTCTTGTAAACACACACACACACACACACACACACACACACACACACACACACATGCAGAGACCAACCCTTTTGTAATTTAACACTACAAATGTTTTTTTTAGGGTAGTGCCCAGTTATATGTACACACACACACACACACACACACACACACCTGTTATGTCTGATAAGTCTGTTTGTGCCCCTTCCGTAAAAGAGAACTAATGTATAGGCTTTAACGTTACTCCATTCTTCCCCTCTAACTTTATTTTTCTGTATCTGTCTCTCCATCTCCTCTGTCTCCGTTTTGTCTGTATGTTGTGCACAATTATCTGTCTGTTACAGTCCTCTGTCACTCACTCACTCCCTTTACTCCCTTATCTCTCATGACATGCTGTTCTGTTTAAAACTGTTGTCCTATCTCTCGCGCTCTCTCCATTGTGTGTGTGTCGCTCTCTCTCTCTCTCTCTCTCTCTCTCTCTCTCTCTCTCTCTCTCTCTCTCTCTCTCTCTCTCTCTCTCTCTCTCTCTCTCTCTCTCTCTCTCTCTCTCTCTCTCTCTCTCTCTGTGTGTGTGATTCTCCCCTCATTAGCGCGCACCTGTGTGTGTTTTTCTTATAGGACCCTGAGGGAAATGAAGGGAGATGTTCCGCCTCTCCTGTCTCAGACATGTAGCTCCCATCTCCAGGGCCACCTCTATGTCTTTGGCGGCTTTGATGGCAATTGCCACACCAACCAGGTAACACACACACACACACACATACACTGTGAGAGTGTGTAAGAGATATAATATAGGATGAGACACACACAAGAATATTGACAGAGAGCAAGCGAGAGGCACACATACACACACACACGCGCACACACACCGAGAGTATGAGAGAGTGTGTAAGAGATCTAATAATGAATGAGAGACACACACACAAGAACACCGACATAGAGAGCAAGTGAGATGCACACATACATGCGCACACACACAGAGAGACATTTAGAGAGAAAAGGCAAATAAGACACCACACACACACACACACACACACACACACACACACACACACACACACACACACTTGCATACATTCCTACATTCGTGTCCATCACTTAGTAGTTAGTTTGGGTGGAGTGTATCACACTCACCACAGACAAGTATGATCTTATTGGGGGAAAGTTCATGGCATGCCGACATACATGCACGCACAGGCACTCACACACACACACACACACACACACACACACACACACACACACACACACACACACACACACACACACACACTGAGGAAAAAAACATACACACTATCTATGTACAGACATGATTAAACACTCACACACAAACACATTCAGACATATTTAGATGGATGTTATTTGATGTGGACAATTGTGGTTGTGTACATTAATGGCTGTTGTAATTAAGCAAAACGTACAATAACAAACCATAACACCTATCAAAACTCCTGCTGCATGCGCTCCATATGACACGTAGCAGGCTTCAGTACTGGACGTTTGGAAGGCTGCTGGTGTATTTAAGGTGGCCAGACGAGTTTGTCTGGGATGACATGAAGCGAGAGAGGAAGGTATTCGTGATTCGCTGGATTATGTTCCACAATGTGATACTGATCTGAAAAGCCATGTGTGCGCCAATACTGACACGCACACAACCTCACTCTCTGTGCCTCTAGGCAAGAAGACATGATTCTGAAAAGTAGAGGTATGAAAACAGTCCCCCTTGACACAGAGGCAAAGACAGCATTATATATAGGCTACTCTGTCTCATAGTTGTAGCCAACCGACAAACACACACGTCCTTGTATGTGTACATAGTGTGTGGGGCTGAGATAGTGAATCAGTGTTCATTTTTAAACAGGAAGAAGTCCCTTTTGCGTTATTATAAACATGCTTGTCTCGCACCGCACATAAACAAACGCTTACCCCTGTATGCCATACTCAGGAATGTTGTCGTCTGAATGCCAACCATTTTTTTTATGGGCTGCAAGCTATGACTTGGCTGTTGCCTGCTCTTCCTTATTGTTGGCGAGATTTGGAATTAGTTAATGTATCCGCAGTGTCATTCACATCATGGCACATGAAAGAAATCGAAAGAATGTGGAGGAGAGGTTGCCAAAACAACACAATGACTGTAAAGGAAGGGTTAGGACTGTATCTCCACACTTAAAAGTCTGGCCAAAAGATACAATGACTAAAAGACGAAAGGATGTGTGAAGTAATCACTCTTTTTGAAAAGAAAAGAACACAGTTGTACACTGCAAACAAACAAAAAAGCAAAATCACACTCATTGTTTTCTTGGCATACTTTGACTTTATTTGTATCAGACAAAATATTCACAATTTTTTATTTATTTTTTTTTGCATTTGACTTGTTGCCTAATCTCTCTTTACCTCCAATGCAACGAATGGAATCCAAGGTACATTTTAAACACTTCAGGCTATGTACAAGAGCTGTTAGCTGCAATGTAGCTTCTATGAGGAGACCTTCTTCAGCACCACAGTGGCTTGTTGGGACAGGGATGAGGTTTACATTCAGAGACAGGCGTGTCAATATTGCGTACATTTCCAAAATCATAGTTGCTAACCAATTAGTCTGCTACTTGGTTGGCAATTGCAGTGTTCGTGACTATTGTGTTGGGAAAAGGAACCCTGAAAATGGAGTGCATATCAAAACCAACCCAATCTGTCAGTCATCGTGACCAAATAGAGGGGCTAGTTTTGTTATCTAGGCAAATTGGCAAGGCAAATTTTATTTATATAGCCCATTACATACACTAAACAGTAACCCAAGGTGCATGCCATGACAAAAAAATCACATGGATCAAAATAGTCAAAATAATTGGTTTAAATAAAATAAATAAACAGATTCAAGTTTTAAAAAGTAGGCTGCATCATACATCTTGATTTTGTGGGAGAAAGAAAAACATAGTTGAGAGCAAGTGTTCAGAGAATAAAAAATGTTGTGGGAAGATTAAGAGTTTTGCAAAGGTGAAATGTTCTACCGTTAAGTTCTGCCTTGTTTTTAAGATGACAAAATGTTTTATGCGTCACCAATAGGGATGAATGGAAACCGTTACGACCGCTGAGTTCGACCCCTGTTTCCACTTAACCTTGAACCTCAACCACATGATTTAGTTTTCTGGAGTGTGATTGGGGGGGGGGCTATATTAGGCCCATAATCAATGAACACACAAGGCTTTTCAGTGTGGCCCTGGGGGGAAAAAAAGGAAAAGGAGAGGAAAAAAGGAAAAAGAGGAGAAAGATTGAGATTGGGAAAATCTCAGGAAGATTTGATGATCTGTTCCTTTCTTATTATGGTTTTTGGATGCTGATGAACACTTGTAGCTAATTTATACATAATAATTATTATTTTAAATGACTACATTGTTTAAATTGTGTAAGCCTACAATATATTGTTTCCAATGCACTTAACTACAGTTATCACCTCTTCTTTGACAATGATTACTTAATTATTGTTGTTATTATTAATAATTATAATAATAACAATAGTAACATTTTAATTAATACGTCAAGTGAACTGTAGTAAAAAAATAAAGGTCAACTTTATTACAAAATGGGCTACATATTAACACACACACACACACACACACACACAATGAATGAATGAATAGAAATTGGCACTCTTAGAAAATGTTTTGATATGTGCTTTGTGCACATAGAAATGAATGTCAGTAACATTCACACGTAGGCTACTGTACACATGAAATAGGCACAATAGAAATAGAAACTATTAATGTGCTTTGTGCACATGTAAACCAATGCTACAACCATTCATACATCGTAAAACATGGCAACACCCATACACAAGAAATTGGCTCTTTTGGAAAATGTATTAAAATACTGTGTGCTTTGTGCACAAGTAAACTAATGGTAATAACATTCACACAGCATACAAAATGGCAACATTCACACATACACATGTAACTGTCTCTTTTGGAAAATGTATTAAAATACTGTGTGCTTTGTGCACAAGTAAACAAATGTTATTAACATTCAAATCATACAACATGGCAACATTCACATGGAACTGGCTCTGCATTTGTGCAGCGAGTGCATTTGTTCTTTTTTTTTCCTACTGTCCGATTGTAGGACCTTCGTGAGGGTGTTGGGGATGGAGGGGGTCCAGCAGGAGCGATTTGACGCAGAGCAGGAACTTGTAGGTTTACAGACAGGGTTGGGGCAAACACTGTGTTGGGGTTGGGAGCTGAGAAAGGGGCCACTGGTGCAGCTTGAGGTGTCCGCTGTAGAAACAACACCCTCCGTGCAGGTGACTTTGCAGCATCAGGGTTTTGGGCTGAAACAGACGATCTTTGTCTAATTATCGCCTATCCAACTGTACTTTCTGGCAAGTGGTACAGATGTGGGGGGCCTGGCTGCAGAGGTGCCATAGTGGGGGGTAATTGTGCAAGGTGGAGAGGCACTGAAGCAACGGTTGTATTAACAGGTGATGGTGTACTCTCTTCTATGGTGCCTGTGACAACACTTGGAATCCTGTCAACAGACTGAGAGGGGAAAAGCCTTTTTACAACAGGTAGAATATTCATTCCAGGCATTTACGCGATTAGTCCATATTATGTATTATACTATTAGATCCCCTACACTGTGGCTTTGTAAACTGACAAATCAACATTGGTGACATTAAGCATTAAGGTACATCGTAGGCTACAAATTAAATAGAACTTTACAGATTTTTTCCTCTTTTACCAATGGCAAACTAAAATGGGATTGTGAGGTGACTTCTAAGATATTACCATCTGCTCTGGTGTCTCTGACAGCACAGGGAGCCCTGATGTTGGAGACTGAGACAGTGCTGATGTTGGACCAGAACATAATGTTGTTGGAGACGGAGATGGTGCTGAAGTTGGTGCTGATGTTTGTGTATGACATGCTGATGCAGGAGCTGATGCAGGAGCTGAGCTTGATGGCTACAAATCCACAGAATGAAAATAAATAAATTAATAGAAACATTTAACATATTACCAACTAATCACATGCTGGAAATCACAATTGCAAGCCTGCATCCCAAACAAAGACATATGTCCTTTTTTTCTGCAGAGGACACTTTTCAATCTGTAACACATTAAAGTGATGCCTGTGTTCACAACATAACCTTTCCTATGCTTGCATATACCTGTCAGAAGGCCAATCGACGAAGACAGGACATCCACTCATAGTCCCCCATTGCACGGTGCTTCTTCTTGGTAGACATCTTCCACCAATATTATAAAGAGTATAAAGGCCTAATAGAAATATTGAACCAAAATTAAAAGTTGGTCATTGTTTACCACATTTCATTAACATTTCTGCTGTTGGTTAGGTCATGTGTGTAGTCTAAGCAACTGGCTGTAATTAACAGTTTTATTCATGCCTTGACAAAGGCCTATTTATTAGCCTTTTAGACATAATCCTGAAGATAACCTACGGCCATTCATTGACGTTCTTGTCAGTAGGCTATAGCCTAAACTAGGCTACCTCTCTACCTCTCCTCCCTCTTAACTGGGCGCACTTGATAAAAAAGAATGTTAAGATTGGCGCCCAAAATTAATTTCTAGCTTTTAAGAACTTCATGAATCATGGTATAGTTATAACAGTGGCCAATATATCAGTACTAAAACACTCATTCATTACGTATTAACCTGTTGACAGAACTAACATTGATTATGAACATTATAACAACCTGGATGATTAGACCTCCTGGTTGGATTCCTGAAGAAAATGTAATTTTGTCATTTAACCCTCATTTGCCATTGTCTTCATACACAAAATTAGACTTTGGTGAAATTTTCAGACAATGTGGGTAGGCCTATCAGGACAAGATCCAGATAATTTTGTGATCTACACATTTGGAATTTGTATTGTGTCAGATTCTATTATTTTTGTGGAGGTCTCCATTCTCCTTAAAACCTCCAAGTAGCACCCAAATGTGTATGTTGTTATGGATGTCTATCTCATCTTTTGTTTATTTACTCTAGATGTATTGTGTGGATTTGGACGATGGAGAGATGGTCTGGAAGAGGTTGACAGACATGCAGGGCTCTTCTCCTCCCTCCCCCAGGGACAAGCACTCCTGCTGGGTGTACCGGGACAGGTGAGCAGGGGTTCCCTTCCCTCCACAACCATCCCATTGTTTTTGGGTTTCTGTACAGGGTAAAAAAAGTTAATTTTTGCTAGCTCTAAGCAGATAAGAGGTTTGCTCAGGTTATTTTTTAATGAAGCTAATGTAGTCACTTGTTCACTAGACGTGATTACGGCAGACATTAAAAGAACACCATGCAGTTCTTTTTAAAACAAACAAAGAGCCTCCTTCACTAACTGTTCTTACGGGGGAAATGGTTTGTATTTACAGTACTTGTGCATTCTTATCAGATATTCCTTCACTGGTAGAAACAAAAAGTGTGCACACCCTTACCACTCACACATTTGTTTTTGTGTTCTGATGTGTTGCCCACATTTTTTTTTTTTTTTTTAGATGTCATGTCGAGCTAAATGTCTGCAAATGTATAACTGAAAGTAGGTCAGTTTTGTGAAACATTCTACTTTTGGATGCAAGGTCTGCATTTTAAAATTGGGCTAATCTTTCTCCTCACACAACATAGCCTAAGTGGATTCCTCACTTAAAGTGAGACAGTAACTGCTGAAGAAATTTGGCCTAAAATATCTATCCCTGGTTTATTGAAACCACTTGTGTTATGATAATTTAATGGGAGCTGTAAAGATGGAAGAGGAGAAGACTGCAGCTGTGGTTAGTCATTTAAACTGTATGTGACAGACTGTCCCAATCCGATTCTCTGGCTTATTTCAAAAGTAAAAGAATACGTAAGAAATCTTTTTGAGCCACGTCAGAATTGTTCGACCAAAAGGTCTGCCCTCAATTCTTTCCCCTGAAGAATGCAGTTTAAGGATGAAGAAATGAATGAAAGAAATTAATCCATGTCACTTATGTTTTCATTTCTCATCACTCAGTTTGTTGTTTTTGCTCAAACTTTACAGATGAAGAAACGGAGCACTGTCAGAAGTAATAAAATCACATTTGTATTTAAGACTCAGGAAAAGCCTAACTGCCTGAAAAAAAGGGAATCAAACTGCGTCATTCCATCCAAAGGGTTTGAAAACAGAACAAAACAATTGGCTTCTCAGAGACTTATTACACATATAATGAAGATGCATTCCAACCGCAGCCAATATCACATTGCACAAATGCAGTAGATGCCTGGTAAATTGCGTAATGTGATTCTTTGGTCACTGAGAGACCAAAACCGTTGTGGTTTATGAGACATCATGTCCCGTCTCCTCTGATTCATGTCTTTCCAGAATCATCTACTTCGGAGGGTATGGGTGCAAGACGGTACGGGAGATCAGCGATGTCAAGAGCTTCACAGTAGACCACACATCCTGGGTAAGCAAGCGCTAGTATTTGTTGGCTTTGTGTTTAAGTAGTAACAGCCCCTGTGTGTGTTTTTTGCTTGGTGCAAAAGTCAACACAGGATATGATGGTGGTGTATTTATTTTCTCCATCTCTCTCAGCCCTTTGGGTAATGAGTTTGGATCCAATGCTCTTATGCAATAACAGCACTGTCAGATAGGGACATATGATGAAATACAGATGGCATCAAGTACAACTAATAATGTAACCTGACTCCGCCAGATGGACTTGCTCCCGCAATTCCATCTGGGAACCATCCGTTGAAGTAGTTTTGGTTCGTTAGTTTCGTTTTCGTTAGTTTAGTTTTGGCTGATTGGATAAGGCATCTGTCTTATCACCACCTATGTTGGTGATGGATGGGTCAAATCAACCAATCAGACCAACAAAGCATATGACGTACTAGCATGCGTACATGTTCTTTAGACCCGCTTCTTGTTGCGCCACACCTCAACCCGCCTCAAAGCCAACGCTGATTGGATGTTTGTTTGGCAAACTGCTCCAAATTCGCGTCAATGGAGAGTAGCCAAACTGAGCTGCGAGTGAAGACCTGAAGCTTGCGAGATCAGTTTGGTCTCACAAGGCTACTAATAATGGGCCTCATTCACCAACCAATTCTTACGAAGAAATTTGATCTTAAATCCCACTTGCGCAGTTTAAGAAGATTTGCTTTCACTATTATAGCTTTTGAAATGGGACCTGAAGAACAAATGTAAAAAATTCTTAAGAAGATATTGTGTATGAGGCCTAATGATTCTATGATGCTGAAAAGAAAATAGATTTATAATTTTAAGCTCTGTTTGGTCCTTGCAGGCCACCATAGGCACAGTGATCTTCAGATTCTGGGGCTGGAATAACGAAGTGCACGTGTTTGAGCCCGACACAAACACCTGGTCGGAGCCGGCTACACAGGTGAGTCGGAGGTCAGGCTTTCTGCCTGACGGGCGTTTTAGGAAAGGTTGATGTGGGGTGACGGGAGCAAATAAACAGGGGTGATGCTCCTGCGCGGCACTCTCATCTAACCGCTGCTTTGATCTGCAGCGCTTCTCCTGACGGAGGAGGAATGCTCTCGCATTTTTACACTTTGACTTCAGCTGATGTGTGCAAGTTTTGATTTGTATGTGTGCTCAGTAAATATTTTTAAATGCAGGGTGTTTGACACAAGACACAGTGTATGTCCTACGTTCACAATTTGTTTAACTTCTAAAGTCATTACCATTTGGCTGCCGCGGGGGTCATGTCACATCAAAAGATAGGAAAGAAGACTGGAAAGATTGGAGAGCATGGATAACTTTTCACAATGTCTTCTGTTGCTGTGTTTTTGTCAATATGTTTGTCACAGCGCCATTAAATGCTTTATTTGATGATCTAGTGGGGTAACCCTTTGGCCTGACCTGTTCTAATAACTTTTAGTAATCTCTGACACGCTCTCTCTCTCTCTCTCTCTCTCTCTCTCTCTCTCTCTCTCTCTCTCTCTCTCTCTCTCTCTCTCTCTCTCTCTCTCTCTCTCTCTCTCTCTCTCTCTCTCTCTCTCTCTCTCTCTCTCTCTAGGGAGTAGCTCCATCTCCGCGAGCTTCCCATGCCAGTGCAACCATGGGTAACAAAGGCTACGTGTGCGGGGGCATGGTACGTATGGGGTTCTGGCTACACTTCATGTTTGTTCCGGATTGTTCTCAGCATGCTTGTAAAAGGATCAAACTGCCGCAAAATGTCAGCGTCCAAAGAGGAAGTAGACAGTTTGTCTCAATTTTTTTTTGTTTACATTCCAAGATTTCCACCTCACGGGGTGGGTGGCTTTATTTTTTGCATAGAGAGAAACAAACTGAACACCATAACCAAGTGAATATTTTAATCGAAGATTGAATCATGCTATTGATGTAATATCAGTTGATTTTGACCATTTCTTTGTAGTTTTGGTGAACATGATCAATGAGCAGGTTTCTATGCAGTGCCTTTTCTTAAGTCCTGACTTGTTTTGACAAAGTAAGCAATGTTATAATGGTTATTTTTTGGATGTCATGATTAAATTATCATTGCTTTCCATAGTTTTTTTTAGGGGGGGGGGGCACAAACTTGAAACTGGTTAAAAATGATAACTGGTTCCAACTGTGCTGCCAGATGAATGTTCAAATAGGTGTTGAATGAAAACCCCGAATGCGATGCGTCATCATGGAGCTCTTTTCTTTATTCTCTTTCATTGCAGGACTCCACTGACATGGACCTACACTGCCTAGATCTGGACACATGGACTTGGACTCAAGTGTAAGTCTGTTTCTCTCTTTTCCTGTTCTTTCTGTCTACAGTAATAATTCTCTCTCTCTCTCTCTCTCTCTCTCTCTCTCTCTCTCTCTCTCTCTCTCTCTCTCTCTCTCTCTCTCTCTCTCTCTCTCTCTCTCTCTCTCTCTCTCTCTCTCTCTCTCTCTCTCTCTCTCTCCTGACTGTCTTTTGCTCTCCCTTTTGCTCTTTCCCTGCCTTCCATTCATTCTTTCTGACTGTCTTTCTCACACT
Organism: Sardinella longiceps; assembly: GCA_027497455.2. Classification (NCBI taxonomy): domain Eukaryota; kingdom Metazoa; phylum Chordata; class Actinopteri; order Clupeiformes; family Clupeidae; genus Sardinella; species Sardinella longiceps. Next base: position 16,015,224 of record JAODXP020000032.1, on the reverse strand, counting down.
CTCTGTCACACACACACTCTCGAACACTCTCTCTTCCTGTCAGTCTCTCTTTCTTCTCTCTCTCTCTCTCTCTCTCGCGCTCTCTCTCTCTCTCTCTCTTTCTCTTTCTTTTCTTCCTGTACAGTCTCTCAGTCGTATCTCTCGTCACTGGGGAGCTCCTCAGACTCTGTCCGACTGCATGTACTCGGTGTAGATGCAAATGATACAGCACCTCCTCTTTATATAGCAGCTCATGGCTTTATCATGCACTTTTGCAAACAGCACGAGCCTCAGTTTTGCATATGATGACCACAGAGGCTGGGTGTGAATCAAGGCCTGTGTGTGTGTGTGTGTGTGTGTGTGAGTGACTGTGGGAAAGAAAGACGCTTCTAAGACTGCTGGCTACAGTGTGTGTGTGTGTGTGTGTGTGTGTGTGTGTGTGTGTGTGGTGTTATCGCTTTGACACAGCCCTCTGGGGTGTGTTGATCTACACTGGGTGGCTGCATCATAAATTCCATTGACCTGTTGCACTGCTGTCAGTGTTGTGCAAACCTTTGTGTGTGTGCACACACATGTTCTGTGTGTGTGTGTGTGCATATGTGACACTTTTTTTAGGTTTTATCTTGCAAGTGGATGTTATCATTTTTTTTCTATGTTCATAAGGCTCCAATGCCAGCTAGCACTGCTATGAATTATTGTGTTACTGATAATAAAGTGTGTGTGTGTGTGTGTGTGTGTGTGTGTGTGTGTGTGTGTGTGTGTGTGTGTGTGTGTGTGTGTGTGTGTGTGTGTTTGTTTCACACACAGATACCCAGCTGTTGGCCTCCTCCCTGTTGGCCGGTCCCTGCACACACTCACAGCTGTATCAGAAAATAAACTCTTCCTGTTTGGAGGTTTGAGTGCAACCGGGCAACCACTGAGTAAGTTCAAAGGTCACCGCCACAGACCAACAGAACCAGAATATTTATGTTTCCTTAGGACATCATCCATCAGAGATGTGACTTTCTCTTTCTATTGCCTTACTTTTTTAATCAGTTGTTTTGCATGTACTGTTCTGCCCTTTTATCCATCTTTCTTTTTATCTATCCATCTCTACACTTCTTCTGCTCAGTAGTCGTTGCAAAATCTCACTGGTTGTTATGGCAGGCGTGGGTCTAAAGTATGGCTCAGACAAAAATGAAGAAATGTTCGCACTTTGCAATAGTTGCCATTGTTTATATGGGCTTAAAGGAATAATCCTGAGTGAGTCAACCTGTGCAACACAGACCAAATACTGTAGCGAAACGGCAGTCAAATCTAACTGATAAGAGCAAGAGTGTTTAATTTTCATATGCCCACGTTTGTTAGTTTACTTGTAGCTGCAAGTTGTACCAAACACTGCCATACTGATACCCATCGGTAGCATTCGGCAGCCTCAAAGTACAGGGAAATGGCCTGTTATTCGTTCATTACTTTTTCTCTATCCCTCCCTCCATTCCAGTCTTATGCATGTTGTTTTCCTCTCATCCTCTCCCTCTGCATGACTTTCTTCTCTCTTTTATGTGTCCTTCATTCCCAATTGCATTTCTACATGTTTACTGACATACGACCACAAACAAGTAACCGTGTGTGTGTGTGTTGGATGTTGTTGTATAGTTCAGTGTGTTTGACAACCTGCCATTTCAGGCATAGCTTTGTGTGTTTGATACTGTAGATGTTATAGTATAGCTTTACACGTATGATGCATGCTGTAGCTTGCATGCTGAGTGTGATTCTTGGTTTTACATAACTTTGTACGTCTCATACATAATGATACACTGTTTTGTATACCTATTAATGTATAGATACTGCATTAAAGGGGAAGTTCAGTTTTTAGCATATTTGGACCCTTTTGGTGTCGATGATTCTATTTCATCCTACACACTCCAGAAAAAGGGGCTAAACATGCTAAAAACCAAACTTCCCCTTTAATGTATAGTTTTGTGTGTTAGATACACAATGGTGTGTAGCTGTGTGTGTTTGATCAATAATGGTGTATAGTGTAGTTTTGTGTGCTTGGTACATAATACTGATGTGTAGCTCTGCCTGGTCCCAGGTGACGTGTGGGAGTTTGACATGTGCACCAAGGAGTGGAGGGAGAGGAACCATCAGCACAGACACCAGCCCAGGTAGCATGACTAGCATCAGGCTCAGGCCGCTGTGTGTGTGTGTGTGTGTGTGTGTGTGTGTGTGTGTGTGTGTGTGTGTGTGTGTGTGTGTGTGTGTGTGAGAGAGATTTCACCTTTCACTGAATGGCTAACTTGTTGCACCAGTTTGTTTATTCTGGTTTCAGTGCCTCAGGAACATCTCATCTATCTCACTTTCTCTCACTCTCTCTCCCTCTCCACCTCCCTCTCTAGGTTGTGGCATTCGGCTGGGCTGGGAAAGGACGGCGATGTCATCGTGTTTGGAGGAACCCGAGACTACACTATTCTCATGGACTCGGTATGCACTGGGGGGAGAAAAAGGAACCATATAGAGGATGCATAAAGGCCAGCGCGCACACGCACGCACACACACACACACACAGAGCACACACACACACAGAGCACAATGACCAGCACACACACACAGTCTTTCAGTTTTGACCTGCAGCTTCTGCAGTTTTGAGTGTTGCATAATATGTGTGTGTGTGTGTGTGTGCGCGTGTGCCTGGGTGTGTGTGTTTTGGCCTGGTTTTCTTTAGTTCTTTTTTTAGTGGTGTTTCTTGCTCCCTTGCTTGTCCTCTCGTTTCTAGTGTTTATTGTGATGTCTTTAGGTTGAAAACACTTCAAATCACAAAACTGGGATTCTGGGGAAATCTGATTCATTGGCTGAAGTGTTTAAGGGGTTCAGGTCAGGGCTTAAGGTTGATTATTATCAATATGAGAAATGCAAGTGTGCACACACAGAACAGTAACTCATATCCCCGACATAGCCTACAGGATGTCTAAATATCATTTTCAGAGGTAATTATCCTCACTTTTTAAAATGAGAATTGCCTCCTGCAAGCCTGTAATGTGTTGCCTCAAGGAGCTGTGTAACAGTTGAACCACTTGAGTGCAAACTCTTGGCATGACCTTTTCTAGCTATCTCTTAATTGTTAGGGAATGCGTAGAACCTGCCCCAGGCCTAGGCCCCCCTCACCCTATGGGTGTTCTAAGCACAGGAACACGTCTCCTAAAGCTTTTGTGGTCAAAAGAGGTTCAAATGTGTAAAATCACTTGCCCTCGAGTGGGTTACACAACAGCGGCTCAGGGGAAGAGGGAGGGATTATTTGATGTTTGAAAAGGAAAGAGAGAGAAAATACGCTGGTTGGCCCACACATGCTGGGCTATGATGGAGATTAAGCAATGTATGGAAACGGTTTATGCTTGTCACATGGTACAGTGACAAGTGTTGTGCTGGTGTAGTCACAGTGTAAGTAAAGATGATGGAAGACTGAGCAAGATGGAGCAGTAGTATCAGTTTCAATGGGAGCAAACGTGTGTAATTGCGGTCTGCATAGTTCACAATATGAACTTTTCAATGACATTTCCTATCAGCATAGGAGAGCTTTAGGTCTAAATGGGGGATTTTCTGTCCTCCCTTGTGCGAAAAAAAAGAACGCAGAAGCATTAACTAACATTTCGCGAACTCTCGCTCCGCATTTACCCCTTCTTGTAACCACATGCAGAGCACAGTGACCACATACACTGAAGCACTACTTATGGATTTGGGGGATTTTACAATCTAAACTCCAGGGGCTTGCTGGCTTTAAATGTTACTCTGTAGTGTTTTCAAGCATAGCCCTGTTGGATCGAGCCTGCTAAATGCACTAGATAGCGAGTAGAACTAAAGAATTTGCAACAACAGAGACCAAACACGAACAAGCACTTTACACTGAGTCATTGGAGCCTCAGATTTTTTGAAACCGAAAGATCTGAGGCTTCCAAATGCTCTCATTCCAATGGCTATCTAGTGCTGTTTGAAGGCTGCAACAGGGCTATGCTTGAAATTACTCCAGAGCTAGACTTTAAATGGGATAGCTTCATATTTTGGGACGTGCAATTGTGATCACATTGGAGTTTTTCAAATGGTGAGAAATGGTTTTGGTTCAAGTAGAAGGTTTTGTTGCATACAGGCTACATGCTCTGTACATGTGTGTGTGTGTGTGTGTGTGTGTGTGTGTGTGTGTGCACGCACGCACAGTGTACGCATAAGGGGGGAAAGTGAAGGGTTTCCTCCCATTGCAAATCAAAACAGAGATGGGGCACAAAAGTTCTTGGGAGCCAGGGAGGATGCACATCCTGTCACTGATAAACATCTCATCTGACATCCTGCTCGGAGTCGCCCTCTCTGTCTCTTATGGATCAGATTACCATCACAGGGGGCCCTCAGTAGGAATACATAAGTCTCTACACTTTTAATGTGAACTAGTGAATGTTCAAGGGGGGGGTCATTATAGAGACCTGGAAGTGTGTGTGTGTGTGTGTGTGTGTGTGTGTGTGTGTGTGTGTGTGTGTGTGTGTGTGTGTGTGTGTGACTACTTCAAAACAACTGACTTATTCCCATTGCCCTGGTAGCCCTCTTCTTTTTTTCCCCCTGACTTTCTGGCTGTCACTTCCATGTTTAAATGGGCATCAGTTTGGTTCAACCTGTATCTAGTACCCATGTACACCTGTAGCTTTTGGTGGTATTGGAAACTTCAACATAAACATATGAAATTGGCCTAGTTGAGAGCCTCAGTGTTACCTGCAGGGGGCGCCTGATCAGCTTATGTCAATCAGCCCATCCTCTGTGGATCCTCCTGATGTCATTCGTCTTTCTCGTGTCATCCTATAGGTGGCAGTGTTGAGGGCTCCATCACAGAATCATTGCTCAGACGTCCTTGTCTTCCAGACGCAGCCTTACTCCCTTCTCAGGTAACACCAGCAAACAAACAAACAAATATAAAAAAGTTCATATGGACAAACATGGTTGATTTTGTTATCTTAACTAAAGCCAACGTTTACCTTCACCAAAAGTTTTAAGATGACATTCAGCAATTCAGTACTTTTTTTACGCACTGATCTTGAATGTATCTGTCAAGCCTGGCCTATTTGATTAAAAGTCTTTTCATAAAAAGTTCTTCAGCTGCTGGGGATGAGTTGGAGCAATCGGGCTAATCTTTATTTGCTAACAAGTTTAAAAACCTGGTGCAATGCATCTCTTCTTGTTCTACACAAGACTAATGTTTTTTTACACTGTCCCTTTTTAAATGAAATAAACTCTAAACAAGTTTAAATGAGGTGTTTGTCAGGTTTCACTGGCTATATTAGGTAAAACTGCTGCAGTAGGCCATACAAGGTTAGTGTAGCAGCCTACGTTCTTTTCTGGATGTAAACGTGACACACACACACACACACACACACACACACACACACACACACACACACACACACACACACACACACACACACACACTCTCTTGAGAAATGCACTGTTAAACCAGGGGGCAGAATACCAGTAGTAAGCCTTCTCACAGTTAAGCTGAAGCCATGCCGGAGGTGTTTTCTCTGGCAGTTTGACAACAGGGCCTTTAGGTATGCAGTGTGTAGAAAGGGGAACCTGCCAAGATTGAGATGAAGTATGTGTTGTCTCTTGATGAGGTATCAGAAGCGAAAAAATGGTTGGTTAGAAGTAATCTGTGTAACAGTTATCTGTCTCTGCAGTAATGGTGGATACATTTTTTTTTTTTTTTTTTTTTTTAAATCTTCCTTACAAACCCATGAGGTTGTTGGGACAAAGGAGTTTTGTGAAGTTAAAAGAAGTCTCAGGTTTATTGAACGATATTTTATGGTTTCAATTTGTCAGCTGTGTTTTAGCTCACCTCAAATGTCGCAGTCCCAACTAGCCGATTTATTTCTGTGCTTCCTGGAGTCCTATACACTACGTGCCCAATGAGCAAACACTCCAGAACAAGATGTTTTTGTCAGGCGTGTTGGAGTGTTTTGAAACCGAACTCGGATTTACTCTGAGACTTATGCTGTTTCATGTTCTATGCTGCTAAGAACTTGAATCCTTTTAATTACATATTTGACCCTTTGCTGGTGTGGTCAGAGGAACAGTGTGTTGTTTTAGAGGAAGGAGGGGGGAAAAAAAACTTTGTCTTGATCCCATACACTGCGGATCAAGTGATTGTTTTAGTTGGGCCTCTGAGCCAGGCTGGCGTGGTTGTTAACGTAACGGCACTGTTCAGGCGTAATAACAGAAACTCCACCTCTTCCACCTCTGTTGTAATATTTACACCGTCTGGTTTAAAAATACCTCAAAGGAGAAATAGGTTTTTAAAGTGATAGTTCGGCATCAAGCATAGCCCTGTTGCACAAGCTTGTGCACTGCACTAGATAGAAGGATGGAATGAACGATAGACAACATGGGTCGGATGCGAACGCAGTTTACATAGAGCACCACTAATCTTGCTTTCGTTTTTGAATGACTTTGGTGCCGTTGTGTCGCTATTAAGTGCTCGTTCACATTTGAGTTCAGTCTATATTGTTACAAATTAATTCATTTCACGGCACACTAGTGCTGTCAGTTGGCTTTATTACTGTCAAATTTACACTTACATGTAGATGAGCCTACAGCAGCAAAAAATCTGAACAAAAAATTAAATGAGAACTTCTTGGGAAAATGAAACAAAGTATTATTTTAAGGTATAATAAATGATTAACTGTAGCGTTTGGAGTGCGCGCACATCCAGGTAAAACAGGTGCTGGACTAAACGTAATCAAACAAAAGAAGAAAAAGGTCCGCACACTGTTGCTGATCCACGTTTATTAATGAACAACGTCGACCAATCTGGTCTACACCTATACCTGACGTAGACCAGATTGGTCGAAACGTTGTTGATTAATAAACGTGGAGCAGCAACAGTGTGCGGACCTTTTTCTTTTATAATAAATGATTAACCCAAATGATAATGGCTTGAGTTAGGCATACAGAACATTTGCATTTTCACATTAAAAATGAAGCCCAAATGAAGGAGAATACACAGGATAATTCAAATCTTCTCCTGTATCATACATTTTGCTGCATGTCAGTCTTTTTTTCATGTTAACCGTTCTAAAGGCAATGTCCCCTGTAAAAATCTCCCTTTGCCTCTCTATAGGTTATGTGAGAACTGCATAGGACAAAATGCATCTGTTCTGACCGAGCAAGTGTCATGGCTACCACGGAAACTAAAGGCCAGTATTCTGAAGAGAATCTCCTACTACAGCTCAAAGACTCAACCTCAGGGGAAGGATTCCCTCTAATGGACAAGCCTAGTTAATGACTCTGACACAAATTACAGCACTTTAGTTTATGTCTGTCGTCCTATAAGGTCTCTGTGTTTTATTGATTCAATTTTAAACTATGTTTAACCGTTCTTTGTTTTTGCCGTTTTAAAGATATATGTCTGTTTAACCTTTGGTGTTTGCTGGAACTGTTAATTCCAATTTAGCTGCACATGAAAAAACACTGCCGGATTTTTTTTGTCTGTGAAAGCACACCATGACCTTGTATAATTGTAAGATTTTTCATTTCGAGGATAGAAAAAAAAACATTTAAATAAAGATATTTTCTCTATAAATTGCCATATATTATTTTATTAGTGAATACATTTTATGTATTTTATTTGGGAGATTTGGGCTACACAACCTTCCCTCCTGGTGGCTTTTTGATATACAGGCAGAGGCAGATCTTTAGAGCCTTTGAAAAGGTTTTATTTTAAAAGAGTATATTTGGCTTCTTTAGATTCTTAATATCACGGACTGTCTTGTGTCTAACTGTTTCTTAAAATGCCATCCGCATCAGCTTAGTAGTTTGTTGTATTTCCTATTACAGTAGGCGTCTGTTTCTCAAAAGCATAGTTGCTAACCAGTTAGCAGGTCCATGTGGCTACCTATCGAGCACAATCTTCATCAACAAAATGCACCAAAGAGTTGAGTCACCACCCCTCCCTTCAGGACTCCTGAAAACTCCACACGATGATTTCTTATTTATTTTGTTATTTCTCAATTATTTGGGAGATTAATTAGACCAACCCTACTTCCACTTCATAGACTAAGTGCATCATAAGTGTAACGGAGGCCAGCTAGCTCGGCTAGCTTGGCGGCAGTACGTGTAAATCCTCATCACCCAATTCCATGGGCACTTCTAACAGTTGAGTTAGAAACTTGGGCTTTTAGCTCAGTTGGTTAGAGCGTCCCACTCCCACACCAGGAGTTTGTAGCTTGCGGGGTGGCGGGTTCGAGACCATTGCTGCATCAGCAAGCATTGCTGATGTCTCTCTTTACCAAGAGACTATTTAATGCTTTAAAGGCATACCAGCCAACATTTTAGGCTGCTTTGAAGTCACATTGATGATTAAACGACTTATCAAGGTGAGGAGAAAGACTCTCGGCCATCTCCAACTTGAATTTTGTGGTTACTTCACTTGCAGACGTTTTGAGTTGGCTGCGCACATCCAAAGTCACTTGTTGCAGGTGCTAGACAAAAGTGTCAGACTGTTCCAGAAGATCCAGACTGATGAAGAAGAAGACTGCCTGACGAAGATCCAGGGTGATCGAAGCTGTTTTAATTCAGTAAACTTTATTTTTGGAGCTTATTCCGCAGTGTGCAGACCTACCTTCTTGAACAGTACTTCAGTTGCAGAACCTGAAACTCTGGGAAGGAGGAAATGGAACTGATATGCTGTACTGTAGGCCTAACTGAAATCACATTTATTACCGGCTGTCAACTTGTCTGTCAACATAGGCCACTGTAACACACAAAAATGAACATCCCTGGCTCGTATTCTTTAGTGTGCAAGTAAACTCACTAGCCTGACACGCCAGACTATAACATGAATGTATAGTCTGAAGACGAGTATTAGACCACCAGGTAAAACAGCTAAAACTAATCAGCGCGGCTAGCAACTAACAAGCGATTTAAACAACGCTAGGCCCGCCCAAAAACTCACTGTCCAGATATAACTTGTGATTAGCTAAATACCACGATGTCTGAGCGTAAACAGCTCAGAAACAGCTCAGACGCAATCGAGGTCTGAGCTATGGCTGGTGCCTAGACTCACTCGCTGAGCAAATTCAATTTGTTACCGCTAGAGTGTGTCTGGAGTTCTAGGCTATAAATTCACATCAATTAGTGAGAATATACAATGTAGTTGCAATTTTGTTACATATCCATCGTGGAGTGATGCCCCTCCACATGCCAGCTCTACGTAGTTGGCAGGCAACATGCCCGCTTGTCCTGTGCGCTCCACGGGTCATCCAGCCCTCGTCGATCCGCTCCATGTCCAAGATGACGTCGCCCTCAGCGAATGACACCTCGTCGTCATCAGCTGCTTCATAGTCGTACACTGCGCCTCTTTTGTGGCAATGGTAGACATGGAGAAAGAGGAAAAACAGGTGTGTGTGTAAAAAAAACAAGAAGAAAGAAAATATGGACAGAGTATGTAAACCTCATAGCCGACTTTGGCTAAATACCAAGCCCTAACCTCTCAAACTCTGGTTCAACTGATATGAAAGGACAGTTTTAGGGCAGAGGTGAGCAATCTAAGGCCTTGGGGCCACATGCGTCCCGTTGGGCTATTTAATCTGGCCCGTGGCGTCATTTCAGATTAATTCGATTATAGGCCTGATTAGTCAAATTTGTTGTATGCAAGAAATACAAATCCTCCTTTTTAACCCTGCATGTTAACATGTCCTCTCAAGAAGATGAGCCTACTGGTTTGAGATTTGCTAATTTACTGCCATAAAACCCCCCATCAACAAATTGACAGTTAACACCCGGCCCATCAGTCAATAACTCAATGTGGCCCTTCAGCCAAAATAATTTTTCACCTCTGGATTAGGGCCTACTTAGAGAGGACTCTGGGCTATTGGACCATTAAGTGAAGCCTTGACAGTTACAAATGAGTTCAACCTTGCCACATGACATTTCTTATGTAGATATTTATTAATTCTAATTACATTAACATCACATGTGAATGGGTCTGAGGGTAAAGGAAGGAAATTGTATTTCCTTACCTCACCAGTAGGTGGCAGTGCAGCTGCAACCGGAGCAGGAGCAACATGTTGGGAATCAAAAATACAAAATACATGCAATCAACCACCCTCAGTTTCCCAAAAGCATAGTTGCTAACTAAGTTGGTTGCAATGCAATTTCCCATTGCCAACTAACTAAGTTGCAACTAAGTTAGCAACTATACTTTTGGGAAATGGATGCCAGGTCGGAGCAGGTTACACAGGTCATAGATATCATATATATAATATCTATGACAGGTGAGTCGGAGGTCAGGCTTTCTGCCTGATGGATGTTTTAGAAGAGCCCAAGCTTGATGTGGGGTGACGGGAGCCAATAAACAGGGATGGTGCATGCTGAGCGGCACTCTCATCTTGCAACTGCTTTGATCTTCAGCGCATGTCCTGAAGGAGGAAGAGGGACGTCGCTATAGGACAGGCAAGCCAACCAATTGCCTAAGGCCCTAAACTGAAGGGGGCCCGTCTGATTGGTTGATTATTCCCCATTCCACTCCATTGGAATTAAATATTCACACCACAGACAGTTCATGTAGTTTTTGGTGTTTTTCAAGGTTGATTTGTACAGAGAAATTTCATTTTGATGATAATTATTAATTTCAGTTGTTTTAGTTGCTGGGGTTTTACAGTATGATTCAAGAATTCTTTGCGTGTGTGTGTGTGTTTGTGTGTGTGTGTGTGTGTGTGTGTGTGTGTGTGTGTGACTTTCCTGAGAGATTTCTGTAGTACCTTTAGTCCTAGCTGGGCATTGGAATTTGGTCTTTTTTTGTTCAACCTGTGCCTCAAGATCAACAGCCAGATTTGCAGTGCTGTGGCCTAAAACTTTCACAATGCCTTTAAATCAAGCTCTGTGAGAGACCCATACAGCAAGCTCAGTCTCTGCCCTGTGGTTATACAGGTCGTTTACCACACAATAGCCTTGAGGGAACTGAAATGCAGAAACGTATGAAGAAGTGCAACAGAGCCTGGCTAGCACAAAAGACAAACACCTCCAGTCCGCTTTTACTCTAACATATGAGAATAATGATGGTGTGCATATACTGTAAAACTCAATGCAGTCTCTTTGAAAGAGTTTGACAGTACCAATTTGTGACCAATTACCTCAACCCAGGCCGATTGAGCTTGTTCTGGATACAAGACGGGCGATTGAGCTTGGTTTGGTAAATTCTAAAGGCGGTGGAAAATGAGTAAATTAGCCAAAAAGTAGCATATTCTTTTGAGAATGCTTTCACCATCTGGGGTAAAAGCCTGTTTTTGATTGGTTCCCTGTCTTAGGAAAACAAAATGAGTGAAATTAGCCTGATGGCTGTACTTAGTTCACAGGTAAGGATGGGTTTTCCCAGGCTAGTTTGACAGGTGAGGTTTTTTTGTTGTTTTGCACTGATGGTACGTGATAATGACGGCTGTCATCTCCACAACTCTCTCGCCCTCATCTAGTTATTCCTTACACCCATGACAGATTGAATTATTTTAAGCAACCCTATTTAGAACCAGCAAAAAAATATATTAATAAAACTAGGCTAAGACTTCAGGCTATGGGAGAAGTAATGGAAATGACACACATATACAAGGAAACAAAAAAAAAATTGCTTCATTTCATTGCACCATTTTATTTTTTTCAATATAATGGATTGGAATGCTTCATTAAAAAATAACAATGGAATGATACGTCATTGGTTACACTATACAGCGTTTTTGGAGCTTCTATAAAATACCTTTCATCATGTTTTTTTTTTTTCTTTTTCTTTTTTTCGACTGACCCTTCAGTCAAGGTCAAACGGAGGTCAGTTTGAAACCGCACTGCACTCTGTAACAAGGACTCAATTTTCTTTAACCTCATATATAAAATCCATCTGATTTTTTACTTACTTATTTGGTATTTTTTCCCGATCATTCCAAAAAAGTGCATCATCATGTGTGTGTGTGACTATGGAGAGGCTTGACTGCACTCCTCCATCTTTGCCTGGTAAGGATTCTGTTCTGTTAAGACATTATGGGCTGGATCCTCCAGTGTACCTACCAAGTATCACCAAACACTAGGAAGTGGCAGGGGTAAATAAAAAAAACAAAAACAAAAAAAAACTACGTTACCCAGAAGACACTGCAGCCCGTGACCCTACTTCCTTGCCAAGGTCAACTAACCCAGTAAGACTGAACATGGGGACCAAATTCACATTGTGCTCAAATACAGAAACGTTAGCCGTGCCAAAATGAGAATACAAGGGAGCGACAAGTGGTACAAAACAGAAGGTCGAAGCCTGCATTGCAAATACAGTAGGTGTGTATCAAAGAGAGGAAGAAAAAAATACAATTAATTGAAGATTAAGACAAATAATGGTGACTGAAATAAAAGGCATTGATTTGTGACAGCTATCTGGAAATGTTGTTGGCCCTTACTAACACATGGCTTGACTGCAACCATAGAATTTTTTTGTCATTTTGTTAATATGACCCGTTACAAATAGAAAAACAAAAATGTCAAGAAAAGCAAAGTGAAATTAAGTGGTGAACTAATTATTTTGAAAGCAGATTGAGAACAGAAGTCGCCATGGCAACTCCACTGTACACTGCTGCTTCCTTTATTTATGTTTTTTTACACGCCCCCCCCCCCCTCCCTACCCCCCGAAGCTCCAAGCTAGCCCTTAAATCCATTTTCTGAACTCTCCATTACTCCCTCTCTCTCTCTCTCTCTTTCTCATTCATTCATCCCTCCATCCATCCATCCATCCATCCTTCCTTCCTTCCTCCCTCCCACCCTCCCTGTGGTATCCCTCCATTGCGGTGTGATGTCCCTCCTCATGCCATCTCTACGTAGTTGGCGGGCAGCATGCCCTGTGCTCCTGTGCGCTGTACGCGGCCAAACATCCAGCCCTCGTCGATCTGCTGTACGTCCAAGATGACGTCACCCTCGGCGAATGACACCTCGTCGTCATCAGCTGCCGCATAGTCGTACATGGCCCGGAAACGCTTCTGTAGTAGATATGGACACAGGAAAACGTTTGCGTCAAAAAAAAAAAAACTGAAAAACAAGAGTATGTATGTATAGATACCTCTAAGATCAGAGACATCACTATACGTAGCATTTTCTCACATAAATCTTGCATTCTAAATGTATACATAGTTCTTAATGACTACACATAGCCTACTTTGGCTAAATCCCGATGCCTAATGGTAACCCCTGAACCCTAGAACTGAGATTGAACTGCTATGAAGGGACAACCTTAAGGCTTAGGTCCTATTACCTTAGAGAGGTCACTGGGCCTGATTAGTTAGCTTACATTGTGATTTGTACATCACCTGTTGCTTGTGGCTTACGTTACGTTACAAACCATTTCAACCTTGTCACATTACGTTTGGAATTGTGAGTAGCTATTTGTCATGATGTTGTTGAATTGCATCAACATCCAGTGGCTTCGTTAACAGTGTTTCACTAGTAGTAACAGTTTATGTGAATGGGTCTGAGGGTTAGGGCTGTAATAAACTTGCTGTTACACCAAGTGTAAGCATATGCGCCTGTTGTTGCAGTGAAAATGCACAATGGGCCACACCATAGTAATGCCAGATATAAAAAAAATCACCAGTGTTATCGTCAACAATGTGTCTTGCAGTCACTGTTTATTTGTGCGATCGCCCACCACTTTTTTGTCAGTATTGCATCTTGCGGATGCATTGCGTTCCCTTGCGAAGACGTGTACGAACACCGCATGAAACAAACGCAGAATGTGCATGCCAGCCATGATGTGTGCATGGATGCTTTGTCTACAACAAGTAAATCCCAGCCCAAGTGTTTTTCCTTACCCCACCACTAGGCGGCGGTGCAGCTGCAGCCGGAGCTGGAGTAGGAACAGGAGCAGGAGCAACATGTTGGGAGTCATAGTTGTACTGCTGGTAACCTACAAAATACATACAATCATAATCCATCCAACTCACATACACATGGAAACATATAGTATGGAGTACTGTAAGATATAATACCTTATTTGAATAAAAGTGTGGATTTACCTCTCTGTGAGTGTGTGTGTGTGTGTGTGTGTGTGTGTGTGTGTGTGTGTGTGAGAGAGAGAGAGGTTGCCTCTAGATACTAATTCCTTGGAAGAAAGGGAGAGAGAGAGAGAGAGAGAGAGAGAGAGAGAGAGAGAGAGAGAGAGAGAGAGAGAGAGAGAGAGAGAGAGAGAGAGGGAGGGAGGGAGAGAGAGAGAGAGCAGGAGACATCCATTGCATACCTTGATTGGCATTGTTCTCTGGTGGAGGGACTTCACCTCCCATCCGGCCCTTCTCAAATTCCTCATGGTATTTTATCTACACACACACACACACACACACACACAAACACACACAGGGTGGATATGATTAGTGTCTGACAGCAGTTAGCGGATGTCGCACCACCCTGATCCATCCACAAGGGGTCAGTCACCACCTCCCTTCTGAAGGAAGGCCTCCACCCTCCACCCCCCACCCCCTTGGGCCCTGGCCTCACGCAAGCACTGCCGTTTTTGGAAGAATACCCAAACCGAGAGGAAATGACACGCCAGTACGAAGTCACATGACCAGAGGGGTTGCCTGGCAACGTGCCATGACACACAATGAGGAACAGGTAGTCAGTTCGACAGTTGGAGCTGAGGAGAAGATACTGGCATGGAGAGAGAGAGAGAGAGAGAGAGAGAGAGAGAGAGAGAGAGAGAGAGAGAGAGAGTCAGAAACTGTCTGGGGAATGCTTTACAAATTACCTGACCATGTTTGAGCTTCTGAGCTTAAAAAAAAAAAAAAAAAAACGAGAACAGAATCTGTGGAATGATTCAGTTGAGAAAAGAGAAAAGTAGGATAGAGGGAACTCCAGATGGGTTGGCAGAGGAACCAGAACGGATGTAGGGAGGGAGGGAGAAGGAGAGGGGAGGAGAAAGAGAGAGAGAGAGAGAGAGAGAGGAGGGAGAAAGAGAAAGACAGAAATGAAATAAACATGCCTAAACATGAGCTCAGAAGCGTCCTAGAGCTAGAACCGACACTGCAAAGAGAAAGTGAGAGAGAGCCTGGGAAACATATTAAATCACCAGTCTGGCCTCCAGGGTTTGGCCAACATCAGCTAAAACGTTACCTAACACACACACACACACACACACACACACACACACACACACACACACACACACACACACACACACACACACACACACACACACACACACACTTCTGCCTTCGTCTTAGATTCAAACACTTGTGCAGGGCTGGGATTGCTCAATATGGGATGAGACAGTTGGCTGTTCTGGAATCGTGTTCCTGAGCACCGGAGCACACATAGCCTACATTCAGTTTCAGTTGCATTTCAAAACTTCAGCCTTGAACTCTATTGGCCGTTGGATCACCGACTGTGTTTAATAGACTTCAATAAATGTACTTGGTAATGAGTTACACATTTGGCAATAACTGGTGAACGACTCTATACAATGACGTACACTTACAATGTATACAAATAAATAACTACAAAGCTATAATTAGTAACATGTAATAATTTTATAATTGAAAAGAAAAAATTGAGAATGAATGAGAGTATTGTGCCCATGATAGCCTACTGATGCACAGGACTTTTATTGGCACAGAGGAGAACAGAGGTGAGGTGTTTAAAGGTCTCTCACGCCATCCCATTTCCTCCATGCAGTTTCGCTGTTATTGTTCTGGGGTAAAAATAGTAGATAGCTGTTCTAAAGGTCATAATTGTAGGCCGTCTGGTCTGGCCCACAGACCGCTGGAAGGGCATCAGGCTCGTGGGTCCACAGAAACGTCTGGGCCATGTATTGTATTGTATTGTATTGTATTGTAACAGAACCGGAGCCTTACTTGCTCTCTGCGGCTGGCATTGTTATTATGGGAGGGACACTGTTGATATGGCGATGTGTTATTTTATGATAATGTTGCTGGTATTTGAGTGTTGTTTTATATACCCCATAATAGTCCTATAATCCCCTATTTGGTTTTGGGATGTCACAAGTGACACTAGCTGAGCTGACTCTGAAAAGGCCTGGCGGTGGTGTGTAACAGTATATAAGGAAGGATGACACATAGCCTTAGGTCAAATCCAACTTCACTTGGCTTTGGTGGGTAGAGTTTAGTGAGGGTTAACTTGTAAGGACTGTAAAGGTGGGTTGGGGATAGGGAGGGACATAGCACAGAGTTGGGACCGTTTCATAATTCATTTTCAAGAAACATGAACGTAACCATGATGCCTCATTTAGTTGCAAAGTGTGAACTATTTCCTGATGCAACAATGTGCCGACATGGGATTTCATGGAACAACCTGCGTTTCTCATGCTTGTACGTGTGAGCTAACGGACATTGCGTACAGTACCTGCGTTGACTATGAAACTGCCCTTAGTGTCACCTGCCTTACCATGACTGAGCTTAAAGGAATATACCGGAGTAAGTTTAAGCATAGCCCTGCTGCACGAGCCTTCTAACAGCAATATATTTTGCATGAAATGAAAGAATTTCGAACAGCACAGACCTAACGCGAACGCGAAACACTTTACATTGAGTCAATGTAACCTCAGATCTTACTTTCGGTTTCCAACAGTCAGGTCCCATTGATTCAGTGTAAAGCGCCTGTTCGCTTCTGCGTTCGCGTTCGGTCTGTGTTGTACCAAATTATTTTGTTCCACTCGCTAACTAGCGCATTTAGCAAGCTCTTTCATCAGGGCTATGCTTGAATTCACTCCGGTATTTTCCTTTAAAGTCCACAGAGACCCAGGTTGAAGTCCAGCCGGGGTCATTTCCTGGACCAACTCTGCATCTCTCATTCATTTCCTCATATGTCTTCATTATACTGTCAAATACAGACGACACTAAAAATGGCATGGGATTTGGGTAGAGAGTGTGACACACAC
>JAODXP020000032.1:15979789-15982289 GCA_027497455.2 Sardinella longiceps | reverse complement strand
CAGAATGTTATTCTGCTTATTACATGGCTATCTTAAAATGTCAATAATCTACCATCAACACATTTTTAGTGTTGGTTTTGTGGTAATTGTAATGATTACTGTAATAGATAATGGCTTCCCTGAAAAAACAATTTTCTGTGTGTGTGTGTGTGTGTCTGTAGAAGTTGTGCACGTTGCAGAATGTGAACTGTAGGGATGTGGAGGGCAGGCAGTCCACCCCTCTACACTTTGCCGCCGGCTACAACAGGGTGGCTGTGGTGGAGTACCTGCTGCAGCACGGGGCCGACGTCCATGCCAAAGACAAAGGGTAAGACAAGAGCTTCCTCTGTACAAACACACACACGCACGCACACACACACACACACACACACACACATACAGTACAGGCCAAAAGTTTGGACACACCCTCTCACTCAGTGCGTTTCCTTTAGCCTTTCCTTTCCTTTACCAATCACCACCATAATCGCGTCAGTTCTTACTTGTCCAAATACACACATTGTCCGAAAATTTCATCCAAATCCGTGCAGTACTTCTTGAGTTATGTTGTACACAGACAGACACACACACACACACACACACACACACATACACACACACACACACACACACACACACACACACACACACGTTGGTGTAAACATAACCTCCTTGGCGGAGGTAGTAAATACATATATACATACAAGGGTGACACCTGATGTATGTACACCCTTTTGATATATGAATTTCAGTAAAATTGCAGTGCATATGAAATATAGACATAATATAGTATAGTCTCTATGTTATGGTAAAATGGGAATTAGATCATTTAGTGCAGGCATTTTTTTTATCCCTATTATGTCTCACATCATCATGCAATTTTTGCCCCGGCGGCATATATTATAAGTGCACTTGAGTCCAGATACGCTGGAGAGTTGCCAGCCAATGCAGTCTGCTTTTGATGACTCAATGAATATTGTCTTCACTTAGATTGCCTCGCTTATCAAGCACACAACTGGTATTTATTTGTGTGTGTGTGTGTGTTTGTGTGTGTGTGTGTGTGTGTGTGTATGTGTGTGTGTGTGTGTGTGTGTGTGTGTGTGTGTGTGTGTGTGTGTGTGTGTGTGTGTGTGTGTGTGTGTGTTTGCGTGTGATGGTGCCTTCTCAAGCAATCAGCATCATTGTTTGTTCTTGAGGCTCATTTGAGCTGAAGTTTAATAGCCAGCAGCCCTGCAGAATGAGGCTGAATATTGACAGGTTTTCTGATGAGCACTGAAGGTGCTCTGCAAATCTCTGTCTGTATTTACCTCAGCGATTTGTGTGTGTGTGTGTGTGTGTGTGTGTGTGTGTGTGTGTCCACTCCAGTGGTCTGGTGCCCCTGCACAATGCCTGTTCCTATGGGCACTATGAGGTGGCTGAGCTCCTGGTCATCCATGGTGCAGTGGTCAATGTGGCCGACCTGTGGAAGTTTACCCCCTACATGAGGCTGCTGCCAAGGGCAAATATGAAATCTGCAAACTACTGCTGCAGGTGAGATGCACTATGGGTAATACACTCTGGGCGAAACTTTACTTTACTCTCTTCAGTCGGGGTGATCCGCTTTGGGCAATACAGTAATGCACATGAAGTTGGCACTAGAAATTATGAAAATGTGCTGTTTGTGTTCATTTGTGCATGTAAAATAGGCATTTTTGTGGACATCAAGCCATTTTACAGATATAGATTCCACAGGGAATCAATATCTGCATTGCTGATGTTTATATCACTACTCAACTAAATAAAGCTTACTGTAATAACATGACACATTGACACATGGTGATGTCAATTTTGTCTGCATAAATGAAGCATGAACAATTACAACCGTCATTTAGGACTAATTTTGGAAATAATTATCTCTGTTGGTTGTGCACACTTGTTTTATTGTTTTTTTATGGGTTTTAAATTAAATATTTATTTTCTTTTATTCAGCATGGTGCGGACCCAACCAAGAAGAACCGAGATGGAAACACGGCTCTGGACCTGGTGAAGGATGGGGACACAGACATCCAGGACTTGCTGCGGGGGGATGTGGCACTGCTGGACGCCGCCAAAAGGGGTGCCTGGCCCGCGTCAAGAAGCTGTGCAGCCCGGCCAATGTCAACTGCAGGGACACACAGGGACGCCACTCCACACCATTGCATTTGGCTGGTCAGTGTGTTTGTGTGTGTGTGTCTGTGTGTGCAGACACTAGTGCATGCAGTGTGTGTGTGTGTGTGTGTGTGTGTGTGAGAGAGAGAGAGAGAGAGAGAGAGAGAGAGAGAGACAGAGTATTTTTTGGTACATATTCAGGTGTGTGGAAGAGGATTTGAGACTCATAGTTTAGTCATATGTGTAGTATCTACCGCACTAGTTTTGGGAGCCTACAATGGTGAGCTTGCAAATAATTGTTTATTTGTGTTGTTTGTTTATTGTTTGTTTGTCAGCGGGCTACAACAACCTGGAGGTGGCAGAATATCTCTTGTTGCATGGAGCCGATGTGAATTCA
>JAODXP020000032.1:15962289-15977289 GCA_027497455.2 Sardinella longiceps | reverse complement strand
CTCTCTAAATTGCTCTCTATCTATTTTTCCTGACTCTCTCTTCCTAATTTCTGTTTCCGCCACTCCGTCTTCATCACAGTCTGTGTCTGTTTTTGGTATTTGTCTTTCTTTTCCTCTCTCTCTCTCTCTCTCTTCAAATTGCTCCCTATCTATTTTCCCTGACTCTCTTTTCCTTATTTCTCTATCCACCTCTCACTCTCTCTTTCCGTCTTCATCGCGGCCTGCGTCTGTTTTTGGTATTTGTCGTCCCGTTCACTCACTGCCGGATGACCATGGTATCCCACAATTCCTGTAGCACAGCAGAAGAAGGAACGACTGAGAGAGACTTCCCACATCACCAACTGTACTCTGTGTCATAGAAAGCATTGCATGATGGGAGTCAGAGCCTGAAATTAATTATGTACCAATCTACAAAATAGCAAGTACTTAGCATTTGCCAGTAGTACATTAGCTTTATTGTATTTTTGTCTATGTCAAACCATGTTGGAATTTTAATTTGCCAATTTGTAGCTTGTTCATTTTGCAATTTGTAATTTGTAACTAAAAAAACAGTCTGCTTGATACACTGAGTTGAGACTGTGAAGTTAATTTCAGGTTCTTGCCCAAGTTCCCGCACACCTGCTTCTCCCCTCAGTCGCAACACCTGTATACACCTGTGTAGCCTTCAGGGTCTCCTCATCCTTTGCCTATTGAATGGTTTGAGTGCTGTGACAACTGTGGCTCAGGTCTTTTCAAGGTCATCTCGCAGCTGGACAGAAAGACATGTTGCTGAAATACCACAATTCACTCTCCTTGATGTCTTTAATCAGAAACTCTTCAAATTGGCCAAAAACATACCTTCAATAAAACTTATTTTGTCTGTCATCATTTTACTGTAATGTGTAGAAAATGATTGTATAAATGTGTTGAGTTAATAGGCCCAAACAATGCTGTATAATGTAGTATAATACTTTAAAATGTAGTATATTTTTAATTGGGGGACCGAACTGCTGAGATTGTTATAACACTGAAATTGTGGTGTTTTGTTGAATTTGCGCTTTCTTGGAAATCACTATTTTTACATGAGGGGTGTGTTTCACGGTTACTGTACAGTTGCTTGGACCTTGACTTTTTGTTTTGGTTGGTGCACTGAACAGTTTTACTCGGTGAACGTGTTCAGGCAAAACTACAGCAGACATGTGAAAGAAATATCCCGTTTGTGTAGTGGATTATAATCAGTGGAACTGTATACACTGACCCAGTGTTGGGCACCTCTGAAAAATTATCTCTGATACTCTAAATGTACTCTAAAATATACTGTATAACCAGAACACTTCGGTTATACCCTGTAGTCTAGCTCTCACACAGACACGCAAGTTGCATAAATTGTTTGGGATGAGTTCCATATCCTGTCATTATCATTAAAAATCTCAGAGGAGCTCTTGTAGAACATTGCCACGTTGTGAGGGGATTTCAGGCAACATGCCAGAGCAATAGTCCTGTTCTCTTGTTGCCCAGCAACCCTCCCAGCAGTGGAGGATTGTGGGTAGTTGCATTCTGGAGTTAAATTCTAAAGCCTCGCAGGTGGAGTTAATGAGCGAGGTTAGGGGATGCCACATAACAGGTGACTCCTCATGCCGTCCAAACCGACATAGTGCAGCACCTTGCGTTGTCTCACCTGACCCATGTGTCCCTGTGAGATGTCTGTCTGTTTCACAAGTCCCAACTTACTGTCCGTTGACTTGCATGGTTTGTTTTCCTCCGAGCGTCTCACCACGTCATGATGTCACCACCTTTATCCCTTTTCTAATTGGCTCATTCCAGGCGGACGATGTTCGGGCCCTCCTGACCGCTGCCATGCCTCCGTCAGCTCTGCCCGCCTGCTGCAAACCACAAGTCATCAGCGTACCGGCTTCGGTCGGCACCGTACCCTCCACCACCCTCTCCTCCAGCACCTCTAGGTGCCCCATGCCCTCCACCTCAGGCCTGGATGCCCAGTGCTCCAGCTTCCCTGAGCTTCCCTCCCTCCTGGTCCCCTCTGGAGCTGAGAGAGCTGCAGACGTTGAGAAGAAAGAGGAAGGTAAATCACCGAGACCGGATTTCAGCAATGGAAATGGAAATTAATTCAATGAATTCACTAATATATGACGGTTAACATGTGGCTTATGTGATACATTTACGTCATGTAGAAAACTTTATGTAATGTGATGCTAGAAACACAAGTACAGTATTACTATCCCTATAGGTGAAGTTATTTATTCCATGTAATGTGGTGTAATACCATGCAACATGTGTGATAAAATGATGTTGTGTGTTATGTGAGGAATAAATAGGAGGGTTATTCTAAGCCTCAAGTTTGCAGACTAGGTTAGTTGTGGTCACGGGAGCAGCCGAGTTGTATCTCAGTGTCTTGAGTGGGTTTTTTTTTTCATCTTTATAGGGACTGGAATAGACCTGAGCATCTGTCAGTTCCTCCACAACTTGGGCTTGGAACACCTGCTGGAGATCTTTGAGCGGGAGCAGGTAACCACATCAGTAACCACATCAACACCAGTGGACATATTTCCTTTGACACACTACTACTGTTCCTTGTGTATTTCTTTTAGATTGTGGGCAACATGGAGAAGTTTTGATAAATTGAATAAATAATGAATGTCAAACTGTGATTTCCCTGTGGGCATATATTGAAATGTTTGCTACCATGACAATGATAGCCTTCAAGAATAATGTATCCCTGTAGAACTTCCTTAAAGATGGCTGTGTATCTCTTAAAGGCAAAACATGCACTCTCCACTTTGCTGTCTTATAAACTGACCTTAATAATGCAAATCAGCCCTGCTTATTCCTCAGAGTTTTTGTTGACCTTGTTAATTATCCTTGGAAAAGGGCTTTTTTTGTGAATTATTATTGTGGGATGGTATGGTAAGGAAGCATGTTGTGTGTGTGTGTGTGTGTGCGTGTGTGTGTGTGTGTGTGTGTGTGTGTGTGTGTGTGTGTGTGTGTGTGTGTGTGTGTGAGCACGTGTGTGTGTGTGTGTGTGTGTGTGTGTGTGTGTGTGTGTGTGTGTGTGTGTGTGTGTGTGTGTGTGTGTGTTTCAGATCACTCTGGATGTTCTGGTGGAGATGGGCCACAAGGAGCTGAAAGAGATCGGCATCAACGCCTACGGCCACCGCCACAAGATCATCAAGGCTGTGGAGAGAATGCTGAGCGGACCACAGAGTGCGGCCCACACACACACACACACACACACACACACTCATAAACCTGCCCACACAAATGTACAATGGCTGGTCTTGGCACAGCCAACAGGCTCATAGTGATATTGAATCTGAGGGTGGGCATCCATAGCTTCCCTCCCAATGGAACTTTCATTCATGTGCACATACACACACAGACACACACACACACACACACACAGACAGACACACAGACACACACACACACACACACACACACACACACACACACACACACACACACACACACACACACTCAACAGAGATGGAGACACATGAATCCTATTTTCTTTTACCAAATTCAACCAGCCAAGTAAACTCATTTCTACCGTTTCTTTGTACAGTAAGTAGAATTTGAACAGTTTTCTCCCACAAACCCCCATATTTCATTCAATTTAGCCTACAACATCTCAACACAGCGGCAAGTGACTCTTCTTTATAACTAATTTATTAGTATTCACACATTCTTTCTCGGCCAAATGCATACATATTCATAGTTGTCTAGAAGTTTCTTCACCACTCCACTCTCAGACTTCATATTTATGCATCTGTTACTAGATTTCACATTGACTTTGTGGTCTGCAAATTGGATGCCGCTTGCTCTAAATGTGGGTTTAACATTCATGTTTTTTGCATGGGACTTGAAGCACGATATTATATTCAACCCTTTGATATTGGATCTCACATCAGATATGCAAAACTCCCATGGCAAGGAGAGACATACTGTTTAATATTTCAGAACAATTTATTTTTAATAACTGCAAGGATATTTGGTATGAATGTATCAGTATGGATCTGAGATTCACTACGGTACCTTACTGTGTCCTGATAACATGCAGGTCTAAATCCATATCTGACCCTGAACACAGCCAACAGCGGGACCATACTCATTGACCTTGCAGCAGACGACAAGGAATTCCAGTCGGTGGAGGAAGAGGTAGTGTCATGTCATTTGTATACTGGACTCTGTATTCTACAGTACATCCTTGTCTTTCCATGGAATTGCATACTATGTGATTTGCATCTATTCAAGTATGTTATCAGTAGCCCTACACTATGTATGCAAACTTATCAAAACATATCCAAATTGAATTGCTATGATAATGTATTTCCCCGTAGCTTGTTTTTTTTTTTCAAACTCGGAAATTCTGTCAGCCTCAGCCCAAGTCACAGGAGACAGGACTGCCTTCCAATCTGAAATAAATATTGTATCAATGTAGCATAGACATTTACATCAACATTATATTACTCTTGCTAATAGAACAAAATGGTTATTGCCTTCCCATCTATAAAGAAAGAAAGAATAAAGGCTCTCAGGCAATATATGATTATATATGATGGTATATGAGTCAGTATTACCATTGGAAGATGGCGTCTTTGACTCTCTGTGTCCACAGTTGCAGAGTACCATTAGAGAGCACAGGGATGGTGGGCATGCCGGAGGCCTCTTTAGTCAGTACAATATAGTGAAGGTGAGCTCTGTTACTCTATTATTTATGTACTTATGGAAG
This sequence comes from Sardinella longiceps, assembly GCA_027497455.2. NCBI lineage: Eukaryota > Metazoa > Chordata > Actinopteri > Clupeiformes > Clupeidae > Sardinella > Sardinella longiceps. The sequence goes on along the minus strand of JAODXP020000032.1, from coordinate 15,972,563 downwards.
TATGTATGTTTTATGTATTCATTCATTTCTTTTTATCAATTAATTTTTTGTAAAATATATTTATTTAATGATTTATTTATTAATTGATTTATTCAAGAATTGATTTGTTTTGGCCTGCACCACCCTCATCATCAGAGGACAAGTTTATTTTTTAGTTCACATCAATCTTTTTTAAGGTCAGATATTTTCTATAGAACTTGTTGTTAACAAGTCTCTGTTTGAATCCCTCAGATCCAGAAGGTGTGTAACAAGAAGCTGTGGGAGCGCTACACCCACCGCAGGAAGGAGGTGTCCGAGGAGAACCACAACCACTCCAATGAGCGCATGCTCTTCCACGGTGAGGGCCACTTCACACAGGAACTGCACTTAAGGGCCGTGTCATAGTCAATGGGAGTACGCAAGGGTGGCAACCTATGTATACGCATATGGGCACGAGCAGCGCATCATGGCGTCCTTGCATTCGCGTATGCGTTCCTTGTTTTGACTATCAATCGGCCCTATGGTCATTCACAACAAGCAGCACATTGCGCTTGAACTGTGTCGGCTGTTATTCCTCTGAAGATCACTTTCTATCAGTACAAGTTTTGATCAAGTCTGTTTATTTCTCTGAACGAGCGTTCAGTTACTTTTTGCCTTGCATTAGGCTATTTCTGTGTAAATGGCAAGATTGTAACTGTTTTCTGTGTGTAGTTTATCTAAATGGTCATGTCTACAGCATTATGTTTGAGACATCTGCTAAAAGCTGTACATAAACCATTATCTGTGTGCATGATCCTGAATGCATGCATTAAATTGAGGGTGTTTTTTGTCCCTTTAGGTTCTCCATTTGTGAACGCCATCATCCACAAGGGTTTTGATGAGCGTCATGCATACATTGGGGGCATGTTTGGAGCGGGCATCTACTTTGCCGAGAACTCCTCCAAGAGTAATCAGTATGTTTATGGCATTGGAGGTGGCACTGGATGCCTCCTGCACAAAGACAGATCCTGCTACATCTGCCAGAGGTGAGACAGGGTGTATGACTGTGTGTGTGACAGTAACTGGATAAATAATACTACGAAATGTACAATAATTCATTCAGGGTTTTGGCTTACAAATAAGTGTTTTTTGTACTGTTGGTTACTAGATTCCTTAATAGCGTTTTTGTGTATTCAGTATTATGCTTTACATTGCAAGGCAGACTTGCTTTTATATACCTATTTGTTGTTGTAAAAAAAATATCCCTTTTGATCCCCCTTCAAACTCCCCTTCCTACCCTCATGATTGCTTCATCAGACTAATTTGTCAATTCTGAGATGGGGTTTTGACTTAGAGGGACCTCTTGTTAACTGCTACTGTACCCTGTTCCCCCTCTCATCCCCCTCTCCTATAGACACCTTCTGTTCTGTCGAGTGACACTGGGGAAATCCTTTCTGCAGTTCAGCGCCATGAAGATGGCCCACTCCCCTCCGGGTCACCACTCCGTCACAGGAAGACCCAGTGTGAACGGCCTGGCCCTGGCCGAGTATGTCATCTACAGAGGAGAACAGGCACGCACTCTCACACACACACACACACACACACACACACACACACACACACACACACACACACACACACACAGAGTATACAGCACACACACACACAGAGTATACAGCACACAGCATGTACATACTATCATAATTTATAGCCACATTGTATTTTAGAACAGTTTTAGTAGTGCAGTAGAAAGAACAAATATATCACTTTCTGTATTCTGATATAATAAGAAAATACTGTAAATGTTTAAGAGCACATAATGTATCATCTTTGGATGTCACCCTTTTTGTCCTGCAACTTTTCTCGAGACCCCATCACATCACACCTCATCTTATGGCGGGCTAGACACATCTATCCTTTATCTGGGTGTGGAACAGTAACTCTGCCAACAGCTTTCTCCTTATGATTGTTGGTCACTGAAAGACTAATCTGGGGTGGTGGTCTAAGACTGAATCCAGAGGCAGAAGTACATTTTATGTGATCTTACATACTTTGCACAGATTTCCTGTATCTTCTTATTCTGTTAAGTTCAGGAAAGTCAAAGCAACTGAAATGGCTATAATTCAGCAAAATGTATAGACTTTTACCTTATGACCTCAATGCACTATTCATTTTGTTATCGTAACTTAACTACATGGCTCTGCAGAATACTTGGTTGTGATTGGTTAGTGGTGTCAAAACATTAAAACATATTGTTATTTGTTTCTCTCACAGGCCTATCCTGAGTATTTAATCACCTATCAGATTCTGAAGCCGGATTCTGCAGCAGACTGAAGGTTCTAGAGGTGAATGGACAGAAGAGATTAGGACTTTGGGGGGTCCTGGGGTGATAGTGGTTGTTGGGGTTGTGTGTGTAGGGGTCGTCCCAGGTCTGCAGATTTATGGCCGTGCGTCACCCTGGCTGACGCATGTCTCTCTATGCCCCTAGTGCTCTGTAACATGGCCAACTGTCCCTTACATGCAGTGTTTTTCCTCTGTCATTTTCTTTTGTGCCCACATCCACCACCATGACCATTATGAAGGCCAAACTCTGGACTGCAGAGTCACAATGCATCAAGGCCAGGCTGTCTGCACCGCAGTCAGCACAAACCAACTGTGCACATGGAGAGAAGCTCATGTCAAAGCAAGTCAATGACAGTTACTGTAGGTGAAGAGCGTGTTGTTGTTACAGTGCTGGCAGAGGGACATGAAAAAGTCCTTGCCATCAGAGAGGAAAGATAACCTGTTCCTTCCAAGTGTGTTGGAACTTATCAAACCTTTCACCTGAGGCAAAAAAAAAAATCAAAAAAATAAACTAGCTCTAAAAGAGACATCTGTTCAGAACTGTGAGTGTGATTCACAGGAGGTTTTTACTGATTGGGAGTTGAGGATAACATGTAAATTATATGTCTGGGATTTCAGATCGCTTGGATAGCTTTTCCTGGATTGCTTTCCTGCCTCTTGTACAATTGTGTAGCGAACTATGTGTGTACTACAACACTGTAGATTGGGAGCTCAAAGGTTAAAAGAATACAGTTCACATCCATAAAACTGTAGCCGGCAGTGCCAAATATCCTCCTTGGTTTGCAATCGTACTAATTTGTTTAGATGAGCCGGATGATCTGGTTTGAATTAGAGGATCGCCAGACTTATTGGCAGAGCAGATCGAAATGTACCTTGCAGATTTGCCTGGGTTTAGCAACCCCTGAGTGACTGTGTCAGGCCCTGAGTTTTAGCCATGTGACTTCACTTGCGTGCTTCTGTTGTGTCGGACCAAGGCCAGAAGTGGGCCGGATCTGGACCAGTGTCGGGTTGGGTGAATTTCTGTCTCCACATGGCAACTCGAAGGTTTTATTAGTGGCTACATGGCAACATGTCCAGTAGTACACCACACACACACTTAGACACACACACACACACACACACACACACACACACACACACACACACTAAACTGCATCTTTCTCTGAGTTATGTCGATTCGACTGTACTAAAGTTTGCATGCACATTATTTATACAGTGTATAATTGTGCTTTTCACTTTTTTAATATTTGTTTTTCTTTTGTTTTAGCACTTTATGAACTTCAAATGGAAGGGTACAAACATTTTGTCTGACATAGTGTTCATTTATCTTGAACAGGCAAATGTTGTCACAAAATCTCACTCAACTTTTGAAGGTGCGTTGTTGTAAAGCTGGTGATGTTATTTGTTTTAATGAAGATATTGTGTATATTTTTTGTACTTTGTAGCATGTTATGTAACTGATATGAAGACTTGTCACAGACACACTCTCACTCTGTGCTTAAATGAGTGTTGAATACAGAATGGTCCTCCCAATCTCTGGCACCATGAATTCCATTCCCCTGCAACAGCAGCAACTGGCTGTCCATAAAACATACAAATGAACGGTGATGATGGTCCTTTGTTGCCATGGTAATGGCGGAGAAGCATCCTCTGAAGAAGGAGATAATTGTGAAGGCGTCTTATCAGTGCTCAGCGTGGTACACAGACATGCATATCCCCCCTACACACACACACACACACACACACACACACACACCCTTGGGCAAGCTACTATGTCAGCATCCTTGCAAAATAGTCTGCTATCGATCAACCTCCAATGTCTACTATCTATGTCAACATGACTCATGGATAGGATCATTTATATTCAGCCACTTTCATGTAAATCAATTTCAAATTGTTATCAAATTGGTTGCACATAAAAAAAATAAATAGAAATCTTGGTCAGTGCCCAGGACATTGACCTTGACTCTGACCTTGACCTCTGTTATGACCTGTGGTGCCATGCTGTCTTCTTAATGCCACAGAATTAGCAGTATTTCGATGGGTCAATTTCCTGTATTCATGCACGTGTGCTTTAATCTCATTCAGTAAACAGACTAACACCATTCTAGTCTGCAAAAATGAATGTGTGTTATGAATGAGAATGTCCAACTAACTTGACTTTATGGGGAAGACTGTTTTGTGTGTATTTTCGTAGAATGTTTCTTCAAACTTAACTGAATTGATGATAGTGTGCTGTTGAAGTTCACTCTTGAACCTCTTGCGATACTATGGCTGTCATCTTATGTCATGCATGGTGTTGATGTGTCTGAGTTGATGCTGTGGTGTCGTGTCTCGGGAATTAAAACAGTCAAACTCTGCTTTTCTTCATCTTCTTTTTAGTGAGATCTAACAACTTTAAAAGCTGCCTTTAGTCTACAAAGGGTTTTGGGGGGGGGGGGGGTCGGATGGACACATTGACACACTTTCTTTCTTGCAGGCTGCCTTTATCATACCTTTATTCTTTAGAAAAGACTTCTGACCTACCTGGCCTATTATCAACTTTTACCTGAGGTCATTAAAGTCATTACCCCATTACGGGGAAAAACTACACTCATTTGGATAAATGTAGTTTGAATAACAGGGGAATGTCTGGCCAAAGACATTTACATTACTGATAAAGACCTCTGATTGAAATGTCTGAGGCGTAGTGCTCACAATGGCACACATGAATAGGTTGGTAATTGGACTGAATAGACCTATAGATCTCTTGGAGTTCAGAAATTTCTTCTCTTTGTATCACTTTCTGTGATTTTTGTCTTCCTGTGCCTTCATATAGGCTGTGCAATACCATGTAATTTTTGTGTTTATTTATTGTATTTCCTGTATTTAGAAAGGTGAAATCAGATATTAATTCCATGTCCAAGCACACAGTATGTGATGTCCTGGAAAACGAACCAGAAAATTTGATAAAACATACACTGCATACTAAAATTAAAGGCATATCAGAAAAACTTACTTTTTTATATTTTTTTTATAAGGACTGTTGTAAATTACTGAGCCTCATTCAGATAGTGATGGCTTGGTTAACCATTTGGTCTATACTTTGGTCTGTAGGCTAAAGCAAATTATCGCATTCTTTTCCCTACTGACTTGACTGAAACAATAGCGGTATGAAAACCAGGTTTTATTTTACCTGTAAGTTTCAGTTTAGGAATTTTATGATATGATGACTTGCATCATTGTATGGACCTGCACTAGCCTCTGCTAAATATATTTCTTATCATGGCCAGGTCATGTAGTTTCACTAATACTGTAGCCTATGTGTCAAAAGATAGCAGTTTTGCATATTCTCATCCAGCTCTGACAGTCACTCTTGAAGTCCATGCAACAACATCAGGTTGTCCTTTCTCTACACTTTTTCCCTGTTCCTTTTTTTCCCCACTGTCATGCGTCATGTTGGTATACTGTCACAGTTCACAACAGGCAGCTGCGAGATTGGAAAGAAGAATGTGATTAATCAATCACTTCTACACTGACAGCCTTTTCTCCTCTCTCTTCCTGAGGCCCTCCATGGTCTTCGCCATTGTGACTTAATTGTCGGGTGATGCAGACCTACAGTGGTGAAACTGAAAGAATATGCACATCAATTTCCTGGTGAAGCACAATCTCAAGATAAGCTAAATATGTCCAGATAGAACCTGATCGTTATCGTCCTACAGGCACTGATGGTGGTCTGACAGTACAGTAGACCTACTTCACTGGGTCGCACATCACACTTTCCCTGGCTATTACAAGTGTTTAATTTTGCATCATCAGTAGTGCAAGTTCACTTTTGTCTAAACGCATGCTAGGAACCTAAACACCCACCAGGCAGCCATTTCTGGGCACCTGCCTGCCATACAGTCACCTTAGGCATTCACTATATGGGGTGGCTAGCCATATGGTTACACTTATAGGCTATAGTGTCTTTTAGGTTGTGCAGCCTGGAATATGCCATTTTGGGGGCATCACTGAGCACGGTTCAAACACTGAAACTTCTAGATAAGATGAAAGGGATCATCAAAAATAGAAATGAACCACTTCGATGGCTCAGTGTACTTTTCTTCTGTCAGAATGAGTGGATAAGAAGGGTCAATAGATTCTTAAGTTTTTCTCTCTGCTGTAAGATATGTGTAAATTAATAATCCATGTAGGCCATTGGAGTCAGATCTAGATGCAGTGCTTTAAATATCAATGCTAAATTTACAATGTGAAAGAAAGAAACCCCAACAGAGAAAAGTGTCAGTTTCATATACTGTATGATTAAACACCCCCTATGTGCTACTGTTCCTCCAACACACATACACACACACTCTCACACACACTTACAGTAAGCATCAAATCCAAAGGGGATTTCTCTCTCTCTCTCTCTCTCTCTCTCTCTCTCTCTCTCTCTCTCTCTCTCTCTCTCTCGCTATCTCTGTATGTGTGTGTGTGTGTGTGTGTGTGTGTGTGTGTGTGTATCAGAGGGGGAAATATTTTGCAAAAATATTGCAAAAATTGATGTCTTTTAAGCAAAGTACTTGCAAATAAAAGAATACATGGCCCTAGCAATGCTATTGTCAACACTATTTTCCTATGTGTTTCTGTGCTATGGAAACTGATGAAACGCTGGTGTCAGATGAGATGATAACCATGACAACATAATGCTGAAACATCAGGGGAATGATGGCAGTGTGATATATTGTTTACAAATAGATGACAATGTCACATCCAAGCACCAGAGTTGTTGTCATGGAGCAATCCACACTGTCTGTAGAAAAATTGTAACTTAATTTGCAGTAGCCTATACTTACCAACAAAGACTGAATGAATATCTGAGTTTGTGTGTTGAACTTGACTTTTGCATAAGATTTGCTGTCACCTGGCCCATTTATTAGGTGCACCACTCATTTACAGAAGAGAGGATCATATGAGGACCCCTCCAGATAAGTCCACTAGTCTTCACACCATGGGGATATTTTATACCCATGATTCACCCCCATGAGTCTCATTCTACCAGCAGATTTAGCAGCTGTCAATTTATGTCAAGGTCATGACATAAGCGACAACATTCACATCAATACTGCTGGACAACCATATTATCCACCTGCAACACTGTGGAAAAGGCAAGTTGAATCTTGTTCTAAAGTCAAAGAGCTTGTTCAAGCTTTGGACAAGCTTTGAAATAGCTTGAGTGTAGTCTTGCTAGGCAGATGCCACACACCATGTTTTGTGGTGAAATGATGGGGAAGCAAGGGCGTCGCTGTAATAGAACGTGAGTGGGACGGGACCCCCCCAGATTTCAAAATTTTACGTTTGGACCCACCCAGATTTGATGACAAAATTATCCAGCAGAGTTTCTAATCTATCCCGAATCCATTCCACTTCTCGAATAGAGAACAAATCGCTGAAAATCCACTCGCGATTTGCATTACCAACAACACCTCCTTGCATGCAATCCTCTGTCCATTCCACTCCCGACTGGCACACCCATTCTTCTCTGCTATGCTACTCGCTGATTTCTAATTGTACCGAAATTATAAGGGCATCATTGCAATCTACACGAACTGGCCTTTCCAACAGTGCTACTAGTAAGTTTCTGCGATGAACGCATTACGAGATAATTAGCAATGAATTTGTGTCAAAATTATGGTCACCAATACAGTTCTGCGTCTATGTCATACATTGTTCTCTGCTGTGTGATATCTCACGGGTTCTTAACTTAACTATGGCAAAACACATATCAAAATAAACAGCAGATCCTACAGATTACATTGATGTATAGCAATCATCTTTGTGATTAGCGGTTCCCGAGTAATCCTATGTTGAACTCTATAACATTTCTGCATTGTCTTCAATGCTGTCATCCCCAAATAGATGAATCCTCTTCATAGTGAAAGTCGTTTTTAGCTCCCTGATCGTCAGGACTAACATTTAACTTACTGTTTGTCAGGACAGGTGCTAGAAATGTTGTTTCAAGATCCAAAATAGTAATAGATTAATATTCATAACATTAATTAATAATAATTAATGAAATATTGTCAGCACATACAGTAGGCTTTATTGTTGCAAATTGCAAAGTCTTATAGAATACCTTTATCGTGTTTCTTATATCACCAGATTCCAGACAATCTCCTATATTGAAAAGTAAAAAGATATTTCTTCTAGTATGGTAGGCATTCAATGATGAGATATAGGCCTAGGCCTAATATTGAATAAGCCTATCACATCTTTAGATTAAAAAACACGCTAAATAATTTTAAAGGAAATGCGCATGAGTCCCTGTTAGGCCTAAATAAACATAAATGAATAAATAGAATACCATTGACCCCTGACATGGCCTGATCTAGTCAGCTTTAGGATATGTATCAAGCTATCTTAATGTAATTTTAACGACTTTAGGCTAATTCAAACACAGCTCCTTGTCAAGAATGAGATTTCATAGGCTATAGCCTAAGTTAAGCGGGCCTATTATTGATTCACTGCTTGAAATAGCAAACATAGTGAGTGAATCAGGCCTAGCCTATTTCTGGTGTGTATACCAATATAGATTAAATATTGACATAAAACAAGTTTATTGCTTGAGTTTCAAGTATAAAACCATGACATCCAAAACTTTTTTGTCTAGTAGGCTATTTTAGGTTCAGTATTGTCATAAAATGGTGTTTTCAGACAAATGTAGTTTTTAAAATTCAAATGATGACAAGACCACTAGTTGAAATAAAACAATTAAAGAAAAAAGAAATATGCTATTGTTGATAGGGAAAATGACCAATAGTCAATCCATCTCAATCTCAATGAGAGTGAGTCAGAGGCAGGCTCAACATGCAGGCAAATAATTGTGAAAAGTGTTGATTTTTGTTGGCAAATTTTTCTATTAAAAATACACCAGAATGCAGGAAATTGCATCTAATATATTAAAAATTTTCTGGGGGAGGACCCCCAGACCCCCCGCCAGTTGGTCCCCCCAACATTAAAAAAGCTGGTGACGCCACTGTGGGGAAGTGCATTGCTTGTTATTTCCTCTCTGGCAAACTGTAGCCTACTTGCTGCTGGAGCAATACTATACTGGTTGTTGACCTATACTATTCCTCAGCATGCTGTCCCAAAGTGTTGGATTCTGTGTGTGTGTGTGTGTGTGTGTGTGTGTGTGTGTGTGTGTGTGTGTATACAGAATCCAACTCTACTCTATTGTGGACAGTGGTTAAGTAAAGTAAGCAGACTTTGTATTACGCTGATGGAAGTGAAAAGATCACTGATAAAACATTTTCTAGATTACATGGAAAAATAAAGAATAAAAGAATACATCAGAAACATTTCCTCAAGAACAAACCTGCTTTCATGAGCCTGATTTTTTTTTTTTTTTTTTTTTTTTAAAAAAAAAACTTTTCAAATTTAAATGCTTGAATACTTGCATATTCTTCACACATAATCAGGAGAGCGTGTTTTTGGGCCCGTCTCATTACAGATCTCTTTTATTCTCGACATGGTTATGATAATGTCAGAGATGATTCCGATGTCGGCGTCTGTGTCGGACTCTTGAGAGGGCGATGATCACGGGGCTGAGGACAGCAATCAATTTTATTTAAGAATTACTTCTTTTGAAGCTAATCCACAATGTATTTATTTATTTATTTATTTATTTATTCCATGAAATAGGGCTTTTGTTTGGAGCGCATTGCATGTTGTGTTTCAAAGCATGCTGGGACACAAACAAGACTTAATGTGTCTAATGGGGTTAAAATCAAGAGGCTTCAGACTGAGTGGCAACTGAAGTCTGATGTTGAATTGTGAATGAAATTATTGTAGGAAGAGGAGGATGAAGAGGAGGAAGGAAAAAGCTTCTCAGGCAAAATCTTTTCTGACTTGCCTTTGAAACAAAAACACAATTCCACACTTCTCCACTCTCTCATATTCATGAGTTAAGTTCTACTTTTTGGGGGGGTAAAGGGTTGGGGAAAAATGGAAAA
>JAODXP020000032.1:15926676-15962189 GCA_027497455.2 Sardinella longiceps | reverse complement strand
ACATGGAAAAATAAAGAATAAAAGAAAACATCAGAAACATTTCCTCAAGAACAAACCTGCTTTCATGAGCCTGATTTTTTGAATAAAAAAAAAAAAAAACTTTTCAAATTTAAATGCTTGAATACTTGCATATTCTTCACACATAATCAGGAGAGCGTGTTTTTGGGCCCGTCTCATTACAGATCTCTTTTATTCTCGACATGGTTATGATAATGTCAGAGATGATTCCGATGTCGGCGTCTGTGTCGGACTCTTGAGAGGGCGATGATCACGGGGCTGAGGACAGCAATCAAAGACTCCTGCTTCTGTCTCTTTGCCATGTAACATCACACATTGATTAGATCCAAACGAAATTATCAACTGCTGTTTTAACTGGTGATTTGACCCCTGTATTTTTGGAGGACCTTTCTGTTTGTGCATGGGAAAGTAAATGTGTGTGAAGGTTTGTTTGCATGTCAATGTATGCTTATCTGAATGTGCAGTGTGTATACGGATAATGGTGTGTGTGTGTCTGTGTGTGTGTGTGTGTGTGTGTCTGTGTGTGTCTGTGTGTGTGTGTGTGTGTGTGTGTGTGTGTGTGTGTGTGTGTGAGAGAGAGAGAGAGAGAGAGAGAGAGAGAGAGAGAGAGAGAGAGAGAGAGAGAGAGAATAATGGGAATGAGATAGGGACTGATTTGGTATGTGTCCTTGCAAACCCCTCTGATAAGAGACTGATTGTCCTTCAGGCTGCTTTGGTCAGTCTCTGTAAATACTGGCCAGGATTGAAAGTAGCCTACTTTATGGACACGACTATACCCACAACCCCTCTGTCACACACACACACACACACACACACACACACACACACACACACACACACACACACACACACACACACACACACTTGTGCACGCATACACTCACATACACACACACACACACACACACACACACACACACACTTGTACACGCTACACTCACATACACACACACACACACACACACACACACACACACACACACACACACACACAGCATGGGACAACACATGACACCAGTTGCCTATCTCTGAGATCATTTTTTCCTCTCCCCTGTCCTGTCTGAGACCCAGACTCTGGGTACGGTCTTTTGTATTCTCGTCTGGTTCCGCAGTTTACACTATCAATTATTTAGCAAATACTCTTACTTCACAGACTGTTAGAAATCAAATCAAATGGCCATACCATAGCTGTGCAGGTACATGTATGTATGTGTGGAGATTGTTTACCCCATGCTGTATATAGGCCTACTGTGCATTTGTGTCTGTCTGCACTTGATCTTTTATTTAAGAATTACTTCTTTTGAAGCTAATCCACAATGTATTTATTTATTTATTTATTTATTCCATGAAATAGGGCTTTTGTTTGGAGCGCATTGCATGTTGTGTTTCAAAGCATGCTGGGACACAAACAAGACTTAATGTGTCTAATGGGGTTAAAATCAAGAGGCTTCAGACTGAGTGGCAACTGAAGTCTGATGTTGAATTGTGAATGAAATTATTGTAGGAAGAGGAAGAGGAGGAGGAGGAAGGAAAAGGCTTCTCAGGCAAAATCTTTTCTGAGTTGCCTTTGAAACAAAAACACAATTCCACACTTCTCCACTCTCTCATATTCATGAGTTAAGTTCTACTTTTTGGGGGGGTAAAGGGTTGGGGAGTGGGTTGCAGAAATCTCTGAGGGAATGGCATTTTGGGTATTGTATTTTTTTAGAAAGCTGCTATATAAAGGCAACAGGGAGGTTAATTAGAGTGCAGTCGAGACATGGGCTGCGACTCTCGGCTGTCATGAAGAACCTCTTCATTTCACCTGCAAGCACCTTGACTGCATTCATTACTCTGCTTGTGAGTACAAACAAAAGGGCTGTTAGTGATGGGTGCACTCTCTCAGGAGACTAATGATAGGAAAGGTGCCCGCAGATGAAGCCTCTGTTAGCAAATGACTTGGGAAGTGAATCACAACTCCAAACTGTTCCCAACCGAGAGAGCAATCTTGAGAGCAAGACTGAATGAATATCTGAAGTTTGTGTGTTGAACTTGACTTTTGCATAAGATTTGCTGTCACCTGGCCCATTTATTAGGTGCACCACTCATTTACAGAAGAGAGGATCATATGAGGACCCCTCCAGATAAGTCCACTAGTCTTCACACCATGGGGATATTTTATACCCATGATTCACCCCCATGAGTCTCATTCTACAAGCAGTTTTAGCAGCTGTCAATTTCTATTGTGTTTGTGAACCAATTTGATACTCCACTGTTTCAGTCACTTCCAAAAAGTCTGAGTATTGACATACACACACACACACAGAAATGCAGCTAACTAACACTAACAGCTGCATGCACATTTACATACACAAACACACAAACACTCACCCACTCAAAAGATAATAATATGGTGTTTCCACCAGGTGAGATAGGCATTCAAATTGTCAGACAGGACTAAAATAAGTTGTTTTTTTCTTCTTGCTTTGTTTGCTTGACTGCATCATGCCCACACTGGTCCAAGGTCCAAATATCTATTATTTGAAAGACAGTTTCATTTTCTACAGCCGCTGTGCTTTTGTGAGTTTGGTAAGGTGGAAAACTACAAACTACAAAAAGTCAGAAAGTGACATGTTAAAATAGGAATGAAACAGTGGAAAATAAAACAACACTTCTCAAAGACAGACTGCACAACTAGGTGGCCTTTCAACAAAGATGGGTCCTGACAAAATTGGGATGTTTCTTTCATTTCTGAAATTCCAACAACTTAATTCCCTCTCTATCGTTCTCTTTCACAAACTCACACCCACACTCAAAATAGCATATAGTGTTCTCATTAGATGAATGAGACACATTGACAGATACTGTAGGCCTATGTGGGATGGGAATACTGAGATCAATTACTCCTTTCTTTTAGTTGCCTGATCACCTTCAATACAATCTTAACATGCTAGTCTGGAATCTGGAATTAATATCCCCCCCCCCCCTCTCTCTCTCTCTCCACACACACACACACACACACACACACACACACACACACACTACAACTTGAGTCTACAACTTGAGTCTACAACTGTGAGCCAAACCGTTGTACCGAGAATTTTGATATGTTGGTGGTAAAATAGTCTGAAATACATGAAGGAGGTGCAATACACTCTTATTTTTGGTGCCAGAGAGTGACAAACGCACATTGCTAAATTCAGGGGAAAATTAGTCCTATACTTTTTGTCACCTCCATAACACCATATACCATTTATATATGGAAATATGGCATTTTATTGGGAAAACCCCCATGCGCTGAACTGACCAGTAAGGAAAATGGCATGCCATGTTTCTTCAAATTCCATCCAAGGAGTGCGGCAATTTCTGAATTTCTTCATCTCTCTATACTGTAACTCAAAAGAACATTTCGATAAAAGATGTCTGAAGCATAGATGGATGATAGGGTGTCCCATTTGTTTTGTTTTGTTTTTGTTTTGTTTTTTGCTTGTTTGTTTTAAAAAAAACAACCCCACCCAAACCACTGAAATAGTGTTTTGTTGTTGTCGTTGTTGTTGTTTTTATGAAGACCATGTTTGCGTTTGTTTGTTTTCAAAACTGGCAAGTTCACTCCCCTGCCGTGTTGAGTTTGTCTGTGTTGTGTTGTGTTGTGTTGTGTTGTGTTGGCTTGCCTTGTGATGTTCTTTCCTAAACTGGCAGATATTCTCAAGAGCAGCGTGACCTGCATCTGGAAATTGCAGTGGCAATTAAACGACCAATTATCTTAATAACGTGCTTTGTGTATGCATAACATTATCAAAGAGGTATCATTTGGATGGGGGCCAGGAATGATATAAAGTAGTAGGCCTTTTTAAAAAGGAACATTGTGGGTTGACTGTTATCTACCGGTAAAACGATCAGATCGATCGTGTAGCCTATGTGATTTTTGTGGGGCGTTTTTTATCCGAGGACATTCGGCTAGAATATCATAAACATTTTCAACAGCAGTTCAGTTTAACATAAAAAACATATAATGCGCTGAAAATATTTATTGAGTTGTAAAAAAAAAATGCATTCTTACAACAATTAACGTTAAGCAGTTCATTCTTCACAACCCTTCAAATTAGGCCTAATCAAGTTACATCAACATCATCTAGGCTATATATTACATTTTGTCTGTCACACACACACACACACACACACACACACACACACACACACAAATGTTAAGAGGGGCAGCTGACCTTTCATATCGGACATATTTCTGCACCACTTCCAATGAAGTCTACAACCAACAAAACCATTTTTCTAGTCATCCACTTGTCCAGGAATAACATAACATTCATTTTGTTCAGTTGAACTGTAGGGCACCATATCCAAAGAGATTTCAGCTTCATACTCAATCTGCAGGATAGCTGGTAATAATAAATTTCTGGTGTTACGTGAATTATTAGACAGAACAGAGACTTTGTCAAACGGCTGGTCCATGTCCTCTCCGTGGATTGGGACCAAGCCCAACCGTTGAGTGTTGGATACTGCCGGTGCGTCTTTTTGGAGAGTGGTGTCGTGGTGATAGGAAACCAACTCGTTACTAAAATTCACAGCCTCAACTGTTGAGGTGGGGCAAAACCTGTTGCACCCAAGTATAGTCGAAAAGGCTTTCCTGAAATCGGCATTGAAGGCATAAATGACAGGATTTAGTGAGGAATTTGCCCATCCGAACCAGACAAAGATGTTAAAAGTGGTGTCACTTACGCACGGTGGTTCCGACTGGTCATTCATGTCACAAAATGGAACTATGCAATTTAGGACAAAGAAAGGCAACCAACAGAAAACAAATACGCCCATGATTATGGACAAGGTTTTTAAAACCTTGGTCTCCTTCTTAAAAGTGGTTTTGAGGGAGTTTTCGTTGGTGCAGTCGGGGACATGAGGGTGATTTTGAGCGTGCTCAACGGCTCTCTCCAACGACGATATCCTCCTGATTTGCGTTTGCGCAATTCGAAAAATTCGAGTGTATGTGCCAATCATGATCACAACAGGGATATAAAAACTTATAAGAGACGAAGCTATAGCGTAAGTCTTGTTCAATGTGGCGCTGCAATCGTTGATTTCGACAGCGTACTCGTCGTTGACTTTATGCCAGCTCAACTGTACCGGGATGAACGAGATGAGGATGGATAAAGTCCATGCCACACTGATCATGATAAAAGCAACGCGTTGTGTCATCTTACGTTCATATCGAAAGGGACTTGAGATAGCCCAGTACCTATCGAGACTTATTATACAGAGGTTGAGAATAGATGCCGTAGAGCACATGATATCGAAGGCGATCCAAGTTTCGCAAAAGTCTCCGAATAGCCAGCATCCCGCAACCTCTGACATAGCTTTCCATGGCATCACCAGGACGGCGACAAAGAGGTCAGACACTGCGAGGGATATGACGAAGAAGTTGGTGACTTTGGATCGCAGGTGTCGGAATTTGATGACCGCGAGACATACCAGTGTATTCCCCAGCAATGTTGAAACGATTAAGACAAGGAGGATGCAACCTGTGAGCGCCGCGCGCACGCTGACTCCGGAGCTGTCCATTTCAGGACCTTTGCCAAAGTGACTCGTATTTCCAGCTGTTTCCATGATAGGACGAGAATAGCCCAGTCAGTGCGTTAAAACACTATATTTCTGCCATTAGACTTGGATGGACCCCTTTTTATATTCTGAAATCCTGGTGCAATCCATTGAAACCGTGTAACCTAACCTGGTTAATTCCTACGTGGAGGACAAAAGAAAAGTGATTCTCTGTTCAAAGTATTTTTTCCTCCAATCAATCTCTCTCTGGTCCATCACACGCCTCTGCACGAGCGGCTGTCCCTTACTGTGCGAGCTCCAGACTGATATAGTTTCCCCTCTAGCGCCTCGCACCAAGACTTTCTCCTGCGACCTGATTGAGGAGTCTCTTTCTCGTGGGCGACCTAAAATCGGTGTATCATAGGCCATTCTTTTCTTGTCGGCAGGGAAGTGTACCAAAATATTTGTGATGATTTGGAGAACTATTAGGCCTATCTGTATTTTGATTTAGGCTATTCAATTTTCGTAGGCTAGTCTAAAACTTTTTCAACTTTATTATTAGTAGGCTAATGTAATAATCAGATGTAATTATTACTGGTGCACTTAAATTAGATCATTGTCTATTTAGGTTCAAGAATAGCTTGGCTATTTGTCACATCCCTCTCTCTGTAAGTGAATGTAGGGTAGCCCTAATCGGTTCGAATTAGTGACAGGCAGCCAGACATAAGCTATTACAGATTGAAACGGTTTAACTCTGTGACCTACAATTACTTTAGCCTACCTGAAATTTGGTAGACATAAGCGTAGCAACCTAGCACACTGTTTCGCGAGACTACTCTATTTTGGGCAATATTGATACAAGAAAACATGGGTCTTTGCCAGTGTATCAGCTTAAACGAGACACCAGATGTCGCTCCAAGCCACGCGCCTCTTGTAATCAACCATACGATGACCTACGTCATTGGAATTTCAAAATGGCTTCCGGACATGGCTAGAGAAGGTGGCTACCGGTTTCTCATCTTTCAGAGCTTAGCTTTAAATGGACATTTAGGCATCTAAGCACCTACTTTGCCTTTATGTTGGTGCTTTCTACGGAAATACATCTTAGAAATGGCGTCGTGTATCTGTTGAAAGGTTCGTCAATGAAATGGAAAATGCCGAGAATGGAGCTTCGCAACTGACATTGTCAACTGATGTGAACGAAAACACGGAAACGGGTTTCTCTCTTTCTGGACTAACTATCGATGCGTCTGAGTGCGGCGTTAGTGGCGACAAAGGCTTACACAAAGTCTGCTTTGTAGGCAAAAGGGGTTCAGATGAAACACAGGCAGAATATGCCACTGAATGTGGTGCAAAGGAGCTTCATGCAGGAGACGAGTGTGTTGGGACTAGTAGTAGGATGCTTGGTTTCGTAGCAAAAGGCACATCTAGTGGAACTAAGAACAATTGTGTCACCCCAGACAGACACACCGACTCATCTGTAAACAGGGTTACAGAATCAGCTAGACAGTCAATGGTTGAATCAACGGCCGGAGGTCGGGCTACTTCAGCAGGAAACCCGTCTGCCGTTGCTGATGTTGCAGACTGTCAGCCGGACACAGACGAGGTTCACCCTCGGGACTTTGCAGGGACTGTGGGGCAACCGGGGCAACCCAAGTGTAGCACGGAGCGGGATATGCAAAAAGAAACTTCAAATTCTAATCAGGAGCTTCACAGCACACCGTACTTGTCATCGTCGTGTGATGGGCACGAGCATCAGCAGATTTGCCGGTGCCAGGCCTCACAACCTGAGCCGCTGACGCTACGCAATGGGAACATGAACGACACCGGGCAGCTCCCCGCTGTCAGCGAATCTGGCAATGAATCTCCGAGGCAGTCTTTAGAAAAAGTAGGTAAAGTTAAAATGGCCAACGGAGAAGTCATGCCAACGGAGAATAGGGAAGGGTTGGAGGCCGCGACACAACCTACAGTTACTGAGGCATGTGTATCAAATCCGCTGGTGGAAAATCCCTTGCCCCATCCAGTGCCGCAAAGCAGCCGCACTGAATGCAGGGCCTTGGAGTCCCGGATAGCTGAACCGCTGGAAGATGACAGAGATGTATTTGACGATTCATACATCTCTCCATCACGTCAGATTCATGGGGATGAGACTATCCCTACGGTTGAACTCACCTCAGGGCCTGATACAGAAACTAGCGTTACTACCAGGCCACAGTCTCTGAAATCTATTACTCACAGCACACACTTTTTAAGCTGCGATTCCACACCGCTGAGCCCGGAGAAGAGCAACGCCTTCCTGCGCCCCGGCGCGGAGCGGGACCTACATTTCATGGATGTCAATCTGAACTCTAGGAACACGTATGAAATCAGCAGACGTCAGAGCGCTCCGGATAACATGCCGGGTGTAATGAGTGTCGCCTCGGCCTCGATGTCTTCTGATCAGCTGTCCAAACAGAAAAAGCATGGCATCACTGATTTCTTTGGCAGGTAATGATAAATAAGTTGCAGCTAGGTGTATTAGGCCTACACAGAGTAAAATGACAATATGTTGTTGTTGTAATCCCCTACCTGCTAACTGAAAAAAACCTCTATGAACCACAATGGGTTATAACAGTGTGTTTATTAGTTAGCTATCTTCATTTATTACCGGTGTAAACAATACAGTGGTTTGCCTTGGCCCATTAAAAAAAGGACAGCCTGTCCCCAATTGAGGGCTGCCAACAATGGCCTTGTAACAGCACACCACCATCTTTTGGGCAAGACATGGCCTGTCTCATTCAACATTTAACAGTTGCACAGACTGGCTGGTATTGGAGCCAGGTATGCTCCCGCTATCTCCCTTGACCAGCTCTTGGCTATGCAAGCTGATTTTCCAGCCATTGTTATTTTTAGCCTGAATTCAAAGTAACTGGTTGCGATAACAATAACAGTCGAGTAGCAAATGTCGCTGTAACAACTCTGCATGTGAATTTGATCATTCTGTGTAGTTTTCACAGTTAGGTTAAAGTTCATGATCTCTCAACGGTATGTGAAGGACCAAATCTTCAGCTGTCATTTGTTAACTTCTGTCATATGACATAGACTTTATCACCTAACGTTATTTCATATGACATAGCCTAGACTTTATGCACTGTAGCACAGCCCTTGTGTAACCCTTAAAGTCACACTCTGAGCTTGATGCTTATTGTCTCTGTCCACAGGGGCTTATTCTCAAAGAAACAGTGTGAGCAACAGAGTGCTCCAGGCTGGAAGCTCTTTGGAAAGGTGCCCCCCAGAGAGAACAACCCAAAGGACTCCAGAACCATTCAGCAGGTGAGCTCTCGCAATGGGAGTGGATCACCAGGGAAATGCAGTTAGCAGTCAATATGTGTGAATTGGAATTTGTCGAAGACAATGTTGTGGCTCGTAGCCTTCAACTGGTTGCCCCAGTAAATCTGAATATGATCTGAATTTGATCTTGTAGATTTTTATTTTCAGCTGGTGAAAACCTTTTGTTGCCTTTTCTTTAGGTTTTGTTGATCTCCATAGGATGCTTTGTTAAAAACGTAGGTCTGAAGTTTACAAAACGTACCAATCAATTAGGGTTTCAAACTTGAGGGGGTTAAGTCTTGTCAATGTCCTGCTCACTCATGAAATCACATTCAGCCTTATTTTGTACTTAGATTTAGGTGTTCATCTTTGCGTCTTTGGAGACTAACATGAGATAAAATGACCCCCCATCCCACAACCACAACAGTTTGTGTCGTAGGTCATGCTGTTGCGCCAATCAACTGACAGTGCAACGGTTCTGTTTTACAGTTCTAGATTTCTACACCACTCAGAGCTCAAACACTCGCTAGGCTAATTCTGAGGAGGCAGATCTAGACCAAAGCCCAGGCCCACATCTCTGCCCTTCAGGGTTAAAACTTCTGTGTTTGAATTTCAGTTCCTCACTGCATAGTGTTACTGAGCAAACATGCAGAGGGGCGCTTAATTGTGGAAACACACACACACACACACACACACACACACACACACACATGCACACATGCACACAGACACATACCCACAAGTGTGTCATGAGTAAGAGAGTACAGTTGTTGCATTGTCAGTTAACAAGGGAGAGGGGGTTGATCCAATTTCACTATGGTCATACAGTAGGCTGGTTTGGAACTATGGTGGTGCTGATAGATAGTGCAGTTAGCTAAATCCGCAGACGTAGAGAAAGAGTGTTTAATGTTTAGCTTTAGCCCTACCTGATTTTCAAGGCTGCCTGCTGCTGTGTGTGTGTGCGTGTGTGTGTGTGTGTGTGTGTGTGTGTGTGTCTGTCTCTGTGTGTGTGTGTGTGTGTGTGTGTGTGTGTGTGTGTGTGTGTGTCTGTGAGTGAATGGAATGAAAGAGGACTCCTAATACGTGACTTGATGACAAGGCTCTGTAGGTAATGGTTAAAATGTGGGTTTGTTGGACTACCTGTTTTAAAGATATCTGTTGGAACAATAACAAGGCTGCAGGTCAGCCCTTCTAAGGTGCTCTCTCGCCTCTCTCCCACACACTCCAGAGAGAGAGAGAGAGAGAGAGAGAGAGAGAGAGAGAGACTAGCCTGCAGCAGAAACCTTCTGTGAGAGCAGCTGTTCAGAACTCCAAGTAAAGCTGAGGGGTAGTGTCATGTCTGTGTACAGTACGTGTCTACGAGAGATCTCATCCATAGAGTCCTATTAGGAATGTCTGTGATTGTGCCAATGATCTCTCTGGGTGCCAGTCTACTCAAAGCTAAGAGCAGTCTGAGTTACCGTAGATGTTAATTTAACATTTGCACAGATTAGGACTTCTTTTACTTAGCCTAAGTTGTAGCCCCATTAAAGTTCTATACTTTTTTCCCCTCTGAAACGCCTTTGAAAGTGGTATTTTTTTAAATCTGTTTTGAAAAAGCAGAGGGTTCTAGTGTGTCTGCTAAGTTTTTTTTTTACAATTAGTTTTGTAAATGCAGTTGAAAAAGAACACAATAATGACATATCTAGATAAATCGGACCCCTTTTTAAAATCGGCAGACAAATTTATTGCACAGGCGTCAGGCCTCTGACCGTCCCAAACTCTGAAATGGGGTGCAAAAAGCCAGAGCATACACTTAGTGTGTGTGTGTGTGTGTGTGTGTGTGTGTGTGTGTGTGTGTGTGTGTGTGCGTGCGTGCGTGTGTGTGTGTTCAGATTGTGACGTCTGATGCAGATATCCTCTCAGTTACGTTGTAATCTGATGTGATAGGGTAACATCTGATTGCAGTGCTTGCAGATGAGGAGTGGTGCTTTGGCAGAGAAATTTGACCCCCCCCCCCCCCCCAAAAACAAAAAAAACAAAAACAAAATCCTTTTATCAACCATGCTTCTTTGGAATAAACCCAGACAGCTTGTATTATTAAATAATTAAGCACACAGGAGTGAGCTCTGATGGTCGCTTTCAGTCAGTAGGTTAGTCTAATCTAACACACACATTCTGTCCCTGTTTCACACACACAGAATAAACACTAAATAAACAGAGAGAGAGAGAGAGAGAGAGAGAGAGATGCCATGAGGCATTTTGGAGTGGGCGTGTGAGTTTACAGGTTTGGGAGGTTGTGTCAGATGATGTTCCATGTGTGTGAGAAATTCTATTTCACTGGGAATTGACCTTATTAGCCACCCGCTGACCTCCCATCACACACGCACACACACACACACACACACACACACACACACACACACACACACCCAAACTAATGACTGTCACCCTGCACACAGACACAAAAATTGACAATGCCCTTCCACTGTACACACACACGCACGCTAATGACAGTTGCCCAATGACACACAGCAACTAATGACAACGTCCTTCCACTACCACCACACAAACACACTACCCCCATCACCCACACACACACACACACACACACACACACACACACACACACACACACAATAAAATGTTATAAAAAATATTAATACACTATAAAATACACCCGTCCCCAAACCTCTCATACACTGGTCTTGATTGCACAGACACTTGAGTAGTCCTCCCAGTCCTCCTTATTCCTACTGTGTGCATTAATCCAGGCGTGGGAAGGGTCTTGGGGGAGGGGAGGTGTGCAGGCTCGGATCACTGCTTGATCATTTGGTCATTTCAGAATGTCTGTGTTGTTGATTTCTGTGGTGATTGTCAGTACCGCTACCATGTGGACTATGTTTAGTGTTCTCTGTTTTAGAGGTATTGTTTTATATGTGTGTGTGTGTGTGTGCGTGTGTGTGTCTTTATAAGATACACAGTTCCTTTTCAGGTGGACAAGGACCTGAGGGTGTTTTCATTATGTGTGTGTGTGTGTGTGTGTGGTCTTGTTCGTGTGTGTGTGTTTGTGTGATGTTGCCATGGAGGTCAGGGGTCGGTGACCTCTGGCTGAATCTACTTACATTCTCTCTCTCTCTCTCTCTCTCTCTCTCTCTCTCTCTCTCTCTCTCTCTCTCTCTCTCTCTCTCTCTCTCTCTCACTCACACACACTCTCCCTCCCTCCCTCTCTCACTTATTCTGTCTTCCACCGCTCCTACACATACACACACTCACTCACTCTCACACTCTCTCTCTCTCTCTCTCTCTCTCTCTCTCCCTCTCTCTCTTTGGTTGTTCTCTCCCTTCTCTTGTTTAGGACAGTACCCAGGCCAGCCTAACATCTGTTTCCACACCCAGTCTCTTAGGCCCGGCGGTAGGACCTTTTACTTCTTCGCTTTTTCTCTTCTCTTCTCTTCCCTTCCTTCCCTTATCTACTCTCTCTCTCTCTTTTGCTCTCTCTCTCCGTCATGTCTTCTTTCAACCACTCTGGCCGTGCATGGGGCAGCGAAAAGCTTTCACTTCTGCTCGTAGACTTCCCCATCGTTCTCGTCCTCCCCTCCTCTCTCGCTCTCTCTCTCGCACTCTCACTCTCTCTCTTAGTTTGTCCTCGCATCTCCCCATCGCTGTAACGTCAATCTGTCTGTCCGTCTCTCTGTCTGCACGGCACATTGCCCATGCGGTCCCTGTCTGCCACGGCAGCAGAAGGAAGGAGAAGGAGATGGCGAAGGAAGAAGTGAAAGTTTGGCGTGACCACTGCTACTGTGACAGTTTATCTCCTCATGCCCCCCTGTCCGTTTGTCTCTGTATCAGTTACTGTAGTCAGTCAATCAGTCAGTCAGTCAGTCATTTACTGTATTCAGTCCGTCCATCTGTCTGTCTGTTCGTCAGTCAGTCACTCCATTGTGTTCACACCAGTGCCACTGAAGGCTTGTTTGGTCCGAGTGTTTTGAAGTGTCTTATCAGAGTCTTCCTGTCACTGACTCATGGTTGCTGAGTCATGTTTTAAACTGAAGGGACACTAGGGAGCATTGTTAACAAATGGCTAGCTAATGCTAACCAGAGCGGGTTAACAAAGCTCTGCTTTGGTTTCATTTTCCTTTCCCCTGTTAGTTAGCTTAAGCTACCGCTTCACTATTTGGTCTACATGGTGCCAATTTTTCTATTACTTTTTTCTACTTACAGCACAGGACCTTGAGCACCAGGGCTACCCGTTAAAATACTCCAGAATGTTCCTTTAAGTTTGAAGTAAAGGCTAAGGAGGTGAAAGTTACAGACTACATGCGCTTCAGTATCCTGATCAAAACTGGGATAAGCCTCATAATATTCATGATACTCAGAATGTATGTAAATCCAGTCACAGGCTGATGACACCATCGAGAAGAAATCTGCTGACTTCATTTAGCATAGCATAGCTGGTTTTATGTGTCGGGCTGTGGGAGTGTTGCAGCTTAACAACAAATTGAAATAGCTGACGCAAATGCTTGGAAACTACATCCGAGACAGAAATCTTTCTACTGGTGAAATTCAAGTAGATTTATGTTTATCAGTGACTGTAGAAAGTACTAAAACCCCTTCTTTCAAACTCAGCACTTGCTTGAAAAAGCTGAGGTCATAATGGCAATGCCAGTTTTCTTGCCACATTTCAGGCCTTTCACTGTGATTGGCCTGTGTTGTCTTTAATCTAAATATTCCACTAGTAATAGTAAATCAAATCAAATTCTTGGAGCCAGCCCACATTCTCAAAGTAAGAGTTTTACATATTAATGGTTCAACTCCATATTTAAGTGCAGAAACGTACAACAAAAACTACAAGGCTTCTATTGTAGGATATGTGACTGTGGCCATTGTGGCCATTCTGAGGCAGATGAGGCAATTCACGTGAGTGACAGTGCTACAGTTGAGTGTCACAAGACATCCGAGGCGTCCAGGTTAAAGTTTGATGGAGTATTGGGTGGGTGGATCCTTGGAGCTAGCCTAACTCAAGCAGAACGTGTGCATACACACACAAACACATTAACGAAGGTGTGCAGGCTATTGTGAACCACAAATGGCTTTCAGTCAAACCTTCGCACAAACAGCAATGTCAGGTTTGAGGTTTGAGTTGTTCAAAGTTATTATTTACAATGGATGTTAATGTAGCCTTTGTTTAGCTTACTTAAAACACACCACACGCGCACACACACACACACACACACACACACACACACACACACACACACACACTCTTCCTGTGACTGGTGCAGAGTTGCGGTGTAGGAGGGAACCCCTCAGCTAATGCAGGCTCCCCTGGGTGGGGTTTAACGATGCAGAATGATGCTGCAATTAACTGTCCTTTTCTCTTTGCTTCTCCAGGCAATACTGTATGTGCATATGCAGTCTTTCTTACTGGGCTCACACACACACACACACACACACACACACACAGACAGACATACTTTCTTCTCTCTTACTCACACCTACACACACACATATACTTAATCCTTGAGTCACACACTCACACACATACTTAATCCTCTTCATCACTGACGTAGTCTCCCTTGAATAAACACATACACACAAACACTAACTGACCTCATGCTTTCTGTCATACCCTGAGGCTGCTCTCTCTCTCTTTCTCTCTCTCTGTGTATGTATGTGTGTGTGCGTGAGTGCGAGTGAGTGCGAACCTTGTGATCAGTGTGCCAGTCAGCTGTGTCCTCTTTTGCCTGAAAAGCGCTCCGCTCTGAAAACAAGCCGCATCAGCTCCCACCCAGCTTTCCCACCGCACAAAAGCTGGGTAGAGCCCATTTCACCGCTTCTCTCAATCTCTCTCTCTGGCGCCCCTCAGATGTCTATTTCATTTCTTGTGTGTTGATTGCTTACTGTATGAGCGACTGTTGGTGTAGGATGTTTGTGAAGTATGCTTTAATCTATGAGTGCATATACTGTGTAGAATGAGTAAGTGTGTAAGTGAGTGAGTAAGACTGGTTTGTATGTGTGTATGTGTGAAGTATGAAGTGTGTGTGTGTGTGTGTACACTGTATGTGTGTACTGTGTGTGTGTGTGTGTGTGTGTGTGTGTGTGTGTGTGTGTGTGTGTGTGTGTGTGTGTGTGTGTGTGTCTGAGAGTGAGGCTCATGTGTTTGTGTGTGTCCTCTCAGGAGTATGAGGCCAAGCGTGCTCAGCCAGGACACTCTCCCCCATCCCAGGCAGCTCACAGTGGTGGAGGCCGCCGCAAGAACCTGGAGTTTGAACCGCTCTCCACCACCGCCCTAATACTGGAGGATAGACCAGCGTGAGTGTACACACACACACACACACACACACACACACACACACACACACACAAACACACACACAATTAACAAGCAAACATATGAATTCCCATATAGCAAAACACACATAATGACACACACATTTCCATAGCAGAAGAGTCAACACACTCAAGTGCGCCCAACAGATCGAGTCGACACTTAAATAATAATAATGATAATAATAAGAATCAATTAATCAAAGAATCAATAAAATCATTACAGCCAAGGCAGGAAGTGGGTGACTTAGAGCCCATATAATATGTTAATTTAAAAAGGTGAGTCCATAGTGTGGATATGTGAGGGAAAGGAATTCCATAGTTTAGGGGAGGTATATGAGAAGAGCTCTTGACGCCGCAATGTGTATGTACTGTAGCCTAGGTCATGGTGCAATAAATCTTTTTTTTTTTTTTAAAGTTTTAGAGTTTCCTCTTCCTCAAGACTGACATTTTAACTCACACCCAAAGTACTAAGGTGTAGCCTAGGAGTGTTAGTGTGCTGTACTGTGCTGTGCTGTGCTGTTTAGAGGTACAGTATATGAGAAGGTCCTTTCTTCCATTGTAGTGAGTCTTACATTTGGTTGGGCCAATTATCCTGTGTTAAGTGACTGGGAGGGTGTGTAGATCTGTGAGACTCTCATTAGACATCTAATGGCATGCATGCTGTAAGCTGGGAAAGGGGAACAAGAATATTTGTCTTGTGGTTTCCTCATGGTGCATTTCTCTGGGCACTACCAAGAAGTTGGAAGTTTCTTGTCTGTCTGTCTGTCTGTCTGTCTGTCTGTCTGTCTGTCTGTGTGTGTGTGTGTGTGTGTGTGTGTGTGTGTGTGTGTTGCCATGTTGGAGTAGAGAACACCCGAACACACACACACACTTTCACATGTGCACACACACCTTGTTCACACACCCTTCTCACATATTTTGCTCACATCACGCCCCACAACATGAAACCTAAGAGAGAAAGATTAGAATGACTCAGCACACACACACACACACACACACACACACACACACACACACACACACACACACACACACTCACACTCACTTCCTATCCCTCTGCAGTCTTGACTGTAGTTCAAAAGAGGCTCATATTCTGATATCCACATGACTGTATGCTCTCATTGTCCTGCCAGTTGCCTTGGCTGAGTGGCATGTGCTGAGGGGTGTAAATGTAGGGCCAAATGCAAGCTATCACATGACAGGAAATCACCCTCACAAATTCCATCTCTTCTCCTTGGGGCCTCTCATCCGCACTTGTGATTTGTGCACAAAGTGAACACAAACATCAGTTTTGAAAGCACCTATTTATAAACGCATTAAATGCCTCTTTTATAAGTGTGATAACAGACCTTGTTTTTGTAAGGAATGCATAGTCTCATGATGGTCTACTGCCCAGAGGGTTGGAAGAACCTGCACTAATGTAAAGGCTAGTAGGAGGAGAGAATTCACTCCTTGCATATAACATTCTGTACGGCTCTGAGATTTCTGGTTACATTGGCTGCAGGAGTCACCAGCCTCTAATATATTGGTCACCAGTAGTCACGTTAGAATGTTAGCAGCTAATAGCTAGGGTAATTTTGAATTAACAATTAGATGGTTACCGTTGAAGTTTGTGGTTTCTTTTGACTATGACCAGAGAATACTGTGCTATGACTGACAGACCTGTCAGCTAACATTCAAATGCGAGTTTGTGTGTGAGTTTTCTGTTATCATGATTACAGCTAATGTAACTGGATCAGTGAGCTGTATGAAAAATGATTATGTGCAAGGAGTCAACTATGAGAGCCAGGGCCCATAAAGACTACCTCAGTATGTTCCATTAATGTAAGCGTCTGTTCAGTCCAGATTGCCTTCTGCTACGGCACAGTAGGCTAAATGTTGATTACTGGTACTTAAATGGGTAATGATGCATAAGGTCTCTGTATGGGGAAGGATTTAGCCTATCCTGGTCGCGGTGTCTTGGAAACTCAAACATCAGACCTACAGTATGAGCACCCTGAGGAGAAACATTGTGTGCTTTTACAGTTATTTTAGGTCTGTTATAAATGAGTTGTTGTTAGTTGATCAAATTGCTTTCAGTTTATATTGCCAATTAACAAGCTTGAGGGCTAACTTGTATCAACACAATATAAATATCACCATCTGTTACTGTATTTTCTGTTATTTTCTACTCAGCATTCTATTCAACTATGTTGGCTGTTAACAAGTGATGGCACTGAGTTCAAACTCAGACTGTTAGCCTTCCCTGTGAGCCTTCCTAAATGGCTTGCTAACGTCTGTTGTTCATAACCTTGCCAATGGCTCTTGAATTAAACCTTTTCACTGGAGTTCTCCTAAGAACTCTTAATGTGAAGCTTTGTCTGGAAAGCACACCACCAGAGGAAAATCCTTTGTCTGGTTGCTCTTTTGATCTCAGAGGCGCGCACGCACACACACACACACACACACACACACACACACACAAACATACATTCATGCGCACACACACACACACACACACACACACACATATACACTGCTCTTGTGGTAGCCTATGTTCATGCAGTCATCAGCTGCAGCACCTCTGGAGAGCTGTGTTCCATTGGAGCTTAATCTTTAAAATAGCGGCCGAGCGCTGGGGGAGGCGGCTGGGTCTGCACAGACAGTTGCTTGGTTACCAGGTCGGCATGTCATCTGCTGGCTACTGATTATTTTGATAAAAACTGTCAAGTTAGCTTTTTTTTTCTTGGAGCTTAAAATGCCTTTGCATTACATTTGAAATGCGTTTGTGCTTTTCTCTGTGTCTCAAATAAATATGAACATTCTAATTTTCTCAGGTGAAGTAGACTTGGTTAACTAACTCTACTAACAAGTAGGTAACTGATATGTGATATATAATATGAAACAAGATCTGTGTAATAGGTGTGGTGATGTAGCCTATGTAAGTGAAATGAAGTGAAATAAAGTGTCCTGCAACTCCCAATTGCTTGGTCCAAGAGTGAACTTGGGGTGACTTTGTTGACCTTGCGGCTGTTCCGTCACGCTCCTTGGAGTATTCCTAATTGGAGGTCTAGACGTGGAAAGGGGAGGGGCAGGTAGATCCATATCACTGATCTGATCTGATACTCTAAGGCAGCCTGGACTTGGCATTGAAGCCGCCGCTATAATGCAGCCAAAAGAAAGGTCACAGAGCGCTTGACCTTTCTTTTGACGTGTGCTGCTAGTTAACCTAGTGAGTGAGTGAGTGTGTGTGTGTGTGTGTGTGTGTGTGTGTTTGCATTTGTGCTTGCGTATGAAGGTGTGTCTTGGCTGATTTGATGCGTTTGTTTATAGTTTTGGAAGGGTGCACTCCTGTGTGCGCAGGAATGTGTGCCTTTCATTCTGTGTGTGTGTGTGTGTGTGTGTGTGTGTGTGTGTGTGTGTGTGTGTGTGTGTGTGTGTGTGTGTGTGTGCGCGCATTCGTGTGAAGGGTACACACTATGCAGCAGAGGGCGATAAAGCTGGGAGGAGTGATTGTGTTTCTCCCTCAAGGACGCCGCTCGTGATTAACTATGAATGGCCAGTGAAGGCAGAGCTCAGCCAACACACACACACACACACACACACACACACACACACACACACACACACACACACACACAGCTACTTAACACTCCCAATCCCGTGCAGAATGATGCATGTACACACACACACACACGCACGCACGCACGTACGCACACACACACACACACACACACACACACACACACACCCTCCCTCCCTAATTGACTCATGTGAAGTCATGAGATTTGTTGGAGCCAGTGCTCTGTTCTGTGTGCATGACCTCATTGCTCATTGACATATCTTTCTGGTGTGTGTCATAGGCTACATCTTTTGTCTGGCAAATGAGCAGAGATTTATAGCTTTATCATATGATTGCCCTCATGCCAATCAGAAGGTCACATCCAAACACACACACACACACACACACACACACACACACACACACACACACACACACACACACACACACACACACACACACACCAGCTCAGGCTGAAGAGACTTTGAGACAAACAAGACAAAATATCCCTGAGGCTTTGGTCTTTGGAAGATGACAAGCAAAAAAATGATGAGTGGACGCCTTGTGTGACCTTGTCAGGAGTACCACTGTCCACTGAACGGAATCTGGCAGCTGTCTGCTAAATCATTAGGCCCACGTTAATGTAATTTTTACTTCCACCAAGGAGGTTATGTTTTTGCCATCATCTGTCTGTCTGTCTGTCTGAAATAACTACATGGATTTGGATGAAATTTTCTAGTGTATTGGGACAAGTAACGAATTATTAAATGTTGGTGGTGAACGGTGATCCAGACCACGATCTGCAATTTGTATTGTGTCTGTGACCACATTGCTTTGGCGGAGGTCTGTGCTCTCCAAATGTTGTTAAATATGCTCCATTTGTATTTAGAAATCATTCTCCCACTTATAAACAGGAAGTAGTAGATGGACCCCCCGCCCCCCAACCTGTTAAGCGGTCTGCACACCGGCTCCAACACAGTGCTTAGAACTCCGCTTCCAACATTCTATTCCATTGCTTTCAATGCAACCCCGCACACCAGCACCTAACACTTCTGCCGTCGATTGTGAATTACGATTGAAGTCTATTTTGTCAGAGCTGTTCAGAACATCCACTGCTGATTCCATAGGCTACTATACTATGCACGTTGCTAATAGTGCACCGCAGGAGTGCAGGGACAAATAAAACTGTCGAATTTGGAAACGCTCCGCAATGCTGTCCTAACCGGTATGCCTTTATCTTGTTCAAATCCCCAAGTATCCTGGCTTCAAATTTTCAAGAGCGTTGCACCTGTCAACAGCAAATCAGAGCCATAGAAAGGCCATAGAAAGGCGAGCAATTCTGGCATGAGATTTTTAAACCATGTTGTCTTTGTCTATATTGTTATGTAGTTACAACGCATGTTGGTGCAAAATACTATGAAACACACAGCATTGCTATATCTGTTTACAGTCAATTTTAGATACAGTAGCATCTTCAGCCAATGTTATCAATGGAACACGTTCAAGACAAGTTCATTTGGGTGTGATGCCATCTCAGTCACCATTTTCCATGTACAAGATGCACACATCGCAGCATTGTCCACTTTGTGTGCACACACACACAGACACGCACAGACACGCAAGATGCACTTCTCCGTGTCCTGTAATTTGTGTTGGTCCGTGCTGCCAGGCTGATTGATTAGATTTCTGTCTTTCTCCAGGAACCTTCCGGCAAAGTCCTCGGAAGAGGCCCAGCGTCACAGGCAGGAGTACGATGAGATGGTGGCCGAGGCAAAGAAGAGAGGTGAAGCTTCACACACACACACACACACACACACACACACACACACACACACACACACACACACACAAAATGCACAGAATAATACAACACTCGCTCACACACACACACACACACACACTATACCAACAATATTCCAGCACACTCACACATGCTGAAAACAAAAGGTGTCAGCAGAACTAGCCTCCGCCCCCCCCCACACACACACACACACACACACACACACACACACACACACACACACACACACACACACACACACACTCCATAGACTGAAAGAAAAACTGTGCATCAGCAGAAGTAACACCCTAACCTCAAAATCACAGCCAAGTCAGGTTGACCTGACATGACCTCTTCCACAGTGTTAACCACACACAGCCTTGTGAAGTACGGTATTTCCCCTGTAATTAGGAACCCTTTGGTCTCTAAACTCTAACCCTAAGCACCAGTTCAGAAGAACAGGACAAGTCCATTTGGACCAATTGTCCCAGTACACTCTTGTGTTAGCCTCGTCTGTCTCTTGTAGTTTTGGCACTAAAAGTGATGATGAAACCATGGTCATTATCATATATAGTCATATTTTTTTTTTTTTTTTTTCACATACGGTATGTCAATTAATA
Organism: Sardinella longiceps; assembly: GCA_027497455.2. Classification (NCBI taxonomy): domain Eukaryota; kingdom Metazoa; phylum Chordata; class Actinopteri; order Clupeiformes; family Clupeidae; genus Sardinella; species Sardinella longiceps. The sequence continues at coordinate 15,941,083 of JAODXP020000032.1, read as the reverse complement.
TAAGGCATTGTGGATACTTCACAATCCCTTGAGTGTGTTAATGCTGCTTTATACAGTAGATACAGACTTTGAGTAGGGCTTTAAACTGTATTAAAGATGGGGATTTAGTGATGGCAGTGGCGAGGCAGGTCTGGTAAGACTACGTAAGCAGTAGATAAAGGTAAATGCTACAAGGCCAGATAGGGTAGAATAGTGGCTCATTTTATTCAATTTATTTGCAAGGCCACATTGGAGTAAGGACAGACACTCAGAAATGATGGCTTTTTTTGTGTTCTGTTTTGTCTTTTACCGTTGCACCTTTTCCACTGCAGTGAGCCATCATGTGATGTGCACCTTAATTATAACCTTTACCGTAACCGTGATTCCTACTATTAGTCAGGATTCTAAATCTTACCGTTTTTAGCTAATTCCACATTATCCACACCCACACAGCACAGTCTGGAGTTGAGTATAGTATAGTATAGTTTACTTTATTTGATATGGACATAGCAATTACATTGGACAAAACCAGATGCATTGTTTAAGTGTTTTAGCACAGGTGCTAATTCTCAACACCAGTCCATAGGCAGCTTTTCAGAGGGAAAAAAACACATAAACTAAGAAAAACAAAACAAACACAGCCAAAAGAAAAAGTAAAGTAAAATAAAAAAAGATATTATATTCGTATAAGAGAATAGGCAAATGAGGGGAAAAAAGGAGAAAAGACTTGTTGTGTTGTGACTACGCACACTTTCAAAGCACCTCCACCCCCCAACCCCTGAAGCCACCGGGCTCCACAGGACACTCGGCCGCCTAATTCAGTGCAGATTACGCTGAATGAGTAAACCCCCCTAAGCTCCAAATTCCAGCCCCGTCCCGTAACTCAAGACCCTCACACTTCCAGTCTGTGTTCTGAGTTTAAACCCTAAACCCCAAACCCCAGTCAGAATGAAGGAGCTCGGTTAAAACCGCCACCACGTGCTGGCACAGCCAAAAGCCTGACCATTAGCCAGGCCTCCTTGGTTATGGTTAATCCTCACCATACGCACAATTCAGACTCAGCAGAAAAATGAGTGTTGGCCCCACGGAAGTTTTTTTTTTTTTTTTTTTTGCTTTGAAAGCACTCGGTCAGCAGCATTGGCGAGTTTGAGACATGGTAATGACGTTGAACTGCACTGTTTGAATGATATATGATATTTGAATTTGAGTGACGAATTGAACGCTTCTGGAAAGCTTTCAACAATGTGCGAGCAGGAAAGCACTGATGTTTGAGCCACTGCATATCAATCAGAAACATTTTCCTTGAAGTGAAAGTAATTTGTGAGTAGGAACTGTGTGGGGCTGTTTGTGTGTTTGTTTATTTATTTATTTATTTATTTGTTTATTTGTTTGGTGTTTGTTGTGCAGAGCTGAAGGAGGCCCAGAGGAAGAAGAAGATGATGAAGGAGCGCTTCAAGCAAGAGGAGAGTATCGCCAGTGCCATGGTGGCCTGGAACAATGAGATCCTGCCCAATTGGGAGAGCATGTGAGGACAAATACACACACGCACACACACACACACACACATATACAGTACATACAAACACGTATACATCTCACATACATACACACATATACATCTCACACACATATGTACATACATACACACATATACATCTCACACACATACTGTATGTACATACATACATACACACGCACACACACACACACACACACACACACACACACACACACACAGAGACTCGCTTATATGCACACATACTCACAAAATGTACACCAAACACAAACCTCTTTCGTATCTCAACATATTTCATGAATTTTGTATAGACCTGCAATGGCAAAAAACATTTCCATACAATAGTGACCTACCCTGTAAAACACTGCTCACAGTATGCAATTTGCTGCAGTTTTTTTCCCTCCCCCCCTCAATATTTATGTTCCAAAGGCTCTGCATTTTTAAAAAGACAGAATGCACTGGGGCCATAACAGAATGTAAATATCAGTCTGTCGAGAAAATGCAAATCCAGGCTGTGCAGTTGCAGATGGGCGCTCCGCCTGACGAAACATTGGCAGGCAGAGCCCTAAAACAAAGCAGTAAACAACAACTTTTTGGGAAACTTGTCAAAGTTTCTGCTGTCACTGCAGCTTTACCACATTGAACAACACTTTTTAACTAGAAGAAGATGCGGAACAACATCAATAGCATCTAATGAATGCATAAACTCTTCTAATGTATGCTACTGTGATGTATGTATTTCTTTTTCTGTTTAAATAAGGATTTAACAAGTTATTTAGCACCATTTTGCAACAGACAATGTCTTAAACAAGAACAATGTTTAAAGTTCTTTACAGAAGCTAAATCAATCATATTAAATGCAGACAGCTGGACATGTCCCAAAAAGGATCGGTAGGATGGTCAAAACAAATCCATGTGTACAGAGAATTATGTACTGTTCAGTTTAGCCAATTAAAGGGACACTGTGTACTTTTTGCTGTAAAACTAGTGAACAAGCTACATAAAAGACATACAAATATTTTTCAGTCTTCAGTTCAAACTACACAGTGTATATCCTGAATGGCTGGTGGGAATAATTTATCCACCCTTCATATGACTATCCAAATGTCATCCAAATTAGTCTGGAGATGTTACCAAATCATTATAGTGCCTAGTTTTAATTTGTATCTACAGGCAGGTGGTAGGGCTGAGCTATTGAGACATTGCGAATAAATAATGTGTGTTCCTGTGTGTGTTGTCGGCAGGCGAGGCACACGCCGGGTTAGGGAGCTATGGTGGCAAGGTCTTCCACCCAACGTCCGCGGGAAAGTCTGGAGTCTGGCGATCGGGAACGAGCTCAACATCACTCCAGGTAAATTGTATTTATGTGTGTGTGTGTGTGTGTATGTGTGTGTGTGTGTGTGTGTGTGTGTGTGTGTGTGTGTGTGTGTGTGTGTGTATCTCTATGTTTGTGTTGAGTGTGTTTGAGAATGATGGCTTGATGCAGGTTTTGTTGTACTATAGTCCTTACTGACCCAATGCTATTTTTGGAAGCAGTTGCTTAAGCTTATGCTGTTGCCTTAGCAATTCAGCCAAAGCCATGTACTACTACCATTATTGATAAATAAATAACAACTATTACTTGTTGCTACTGTACACTGTATTCATCCTCAAATGATCTGCATTTATCCAGGTGCTGTATGTTGACAGCAAACCTACATGCTTGGCCTACATAATAAAAATGTTACATAAAACCTAATCAAAAATTCCTCAGACAGAAACCAAACAACGATCCACCACTACATGTGCCCAGTATAGAGGCTGATGAAACTTGATGTAGTCTCAGAATAAAGCGCCGACTTAAAAAGCCCAGCCTTTACTAGAGTCAACAAGAGGAATCACAAACTGACAACAAGCTGCTTCCCTAACGTCATGTCAACAGACAGCTTCAGATCTCTACCCCTTTCTGTGTGTGTGTGTGTGTGTGTGTGTGTGTGTGTCTGGGAGCAGGCCTTTCAGTTGGTTGGGGTAAAGATAAGCGTTTGGTGGGGATTGTGGGGGAAGAGCAATCACTGATAGCTGCTGTGCACCCCCACCTCCCTTTCGCCTCCTGAGGACCTTAACTTTGAGCCAATGGCTAGGAGTCTCAGATACAGTCTTTGAACCCACTGAGCTTGTCTGACTCCCTGTTTTCGTTTTGTTTTTTTTCCTCCCTCTCTCTTTTCTCTCTTGTTTCTTTTCCTTCACTCCTCCTCTCCTTCCCCCATCGCCTCTTTCTCTCTGTCTGCAGAGCTGTATGAGATCTTCCTCTCTAGGGCCAAGGAACGGTGGAGGAGTTTCAGTGAAACAGGCTCGGAGACAGATACAGAGGGTGAGTGTGTGTGTGTGTGTGTGTGTGTGTGTGTGTGTGTGTGTGTGTGTGTGAGTGTGAGTGTGTCTTTGAGTGTGTGTGCGTGTGTTTGTGTGTGTGTGTGTGTGTGTGTGTGTGTGTGTGTCTGTGTGTGTGTGTGTGCGTGTGTGTGTGTGTGTGTGTGTGTGTGTGTGTGTGTGTGTGTGTGTGTGTGTGTGAGAGAGTGTGCGTAAGTAATCCAGACATTTCCCCACATCCCCTTTGAGGGGCCATCACGAGGATTTGGAAACGTCAACTTCTCTCTCTGCAGAGCGGAGATGAGAGAAGAGGGGTTTTGTGTGAGTGTGTGTGTGTGTGTGTGAGGGTGCAAGTGTTGTGTGTATGTGGTGTATGTGTGGGTCTGTCTCCTCAAGGATCTTTGTATACGAGATTCATTCCTCTTTCTTTTCCTTGGCAAAGCAGCCATTTCCACTTCCTGACTGTCTGGAATAGTGCCTGTTGTGAATGGGCTGAGCCTAGAAAAGTTTGCCTTTCAGTTTGGTTAATTTGTTTGTTTAGAGTTGAGTGACAGCAGAAGTAGATCACACACACACACACACACACACACACACACACACACACACACACACACACACACACACACACACACTCATAAACAAATAAGCAGGACAGTACAAATACTCAGGCTCTGAAACACACAGATGACACACACACTTGATGGCAGGAATGTTGTAGAATGAATAGCCAAGGGTCTGTCACATAGACCTCACAACCCAAAGACCTTCGTCAAAGAGTACAGAAGCTGCTGTACTCTTTGTCTTTGTACATACGTACAGTTTGTTGTCCATACATCACATAAACCGTTCTGGCACTTTAGTTGTCATACCTAACTTTTAGGACCCCTCCACCCCACTCATGCACAAATGCCACAACCTCCCTCCCCCTATATATTTTATTTCATCCCACCATCCCACTACCTCCCCAAAACACACACACACACATACACATTACAAATCCATGCACGAAATACAGTAGGCTGACAGACGGACATTTTTTCCCCCTCCAGAAATACATGTGATAATTCACTTCTTTTTTTAAACTGTGAATTTGACATTGTTGAGCAAGGCATATTAGGATGTTTCAAACTCCCCTGCTGAGGGATTGATTATTGATACTGGAGGAGAATAAATCAGTCCCTGCCAGCCTTTATTCAGCTGTACTGTGGCCAGTGGAAGTGACTGCTTGTCCTTGGGTCTGACCTGACGTCATGTGTCTTGTCTCCGCAGCCGAGTCGGGGGCGTCTGTGGCGGACCGCGAGTCCAGTCTGGACGTGATCAAGCTGGACATCTCACGCACTTTCCCCTCCCTCTTCATATTCCAGAAGGTGAAACCCAACCCCTCCTGTTTATGTGTGTCTGTGGAGACCCATTTATCAAAACGTTTATCAAACATTTATAAAGTCATGAATGTCAGAGTTGATTATGTGAAGGGTGGACACACACACACACACACACACACACACACACACACACACACACAGAAACTGATCCCAGAGGAGGGAGAATGATGAACCGATGCAGTGTGTGTTCCATTCAACTATCCACACAGAAATTTTTTTGTGTGTGTGTGTGTTTGTGTGCTCATGTGTGGGTGATGTGTTAGTGAGTATGTTTTGCATATCTATTTGTGTGTTTTTTGTTTGCTGTGTGTGTGTTAATCCTGTGTGTTGATTCTTGGCTCTCTCAGGGTGGGCCTTACCATGATGTCCTGCACAGTATCCTCGGGGCATATACCTGTTACAGACCAGACGTGGGATACGTGAGTACACACACACACACACACACACACACACACACACATCCATATGTATGCACCTGTGACTTGCTATCTTTGGGTCATCAGGTAGACATTCTAGAACCTACTTGCCTGTGTGTCTTTATGGCGCTGCCTTAGGAATGTTCTTTCATTCTTCTCCCTTTAGCCCCCTAGAGTAAACACAATGGGCGTGCTAGATAGCGCTCTACAATAGCCGCCAGTCTGCTACTTTATGGCACTCCCCTGAACCTGGCTGCAGTGGAGCGTTATAATTATGTGTTCTATTTAGTTTCTACTGACCGCCAGAGGCCATTCTTTAAGCACCTTGATGTCCATTACGCGTACATGCAGATTCAGAGTTTGTATCCACAATGTCAGTTGTGATGAGGGAGACTTGCCCTGTGCCCCGGGCACAAAAGGCATGTTGACCCTGGAAGTGACCTCTTTCACGAGAATATTCCGAGTGACTGCCAAGCTCTGCCGGTCATCCGAAACTCATAAAACCGCAGTTACATACGTAACCATCGTTTTACATATAATTTCCTAGTATACATTACATACAGTATATGAGTGTTCTGACCTCTTATCCTTTGACCTCCCAGGTCCAGGGCATGTCTTTCATAGCCGCTGTGCTGATCCTCAACTTGGAAGAGGCCGACGCCTTCATTGCCTTCGCCAACCTCCTTAACAAGCCCTGCCAGATGGCCTTCTTCAGGGTGGACCACGAACTGGTAAGGCTTGTTACCCTACAGCTACTCTGGAAGTATTAAGTCAAGTTCCGCAGATTTTTTTTTTTAGAATGTTGGCTGTGCTGCCTTGTCTGGTGTAGCCAGTTCCATTGATTATAATGGAAGCTTATTGTTACGACAGATAAGTCTTTGACTTAACACGCCCAGTGTAGCCTCCATGTTAGCCATAGCCTTCGCCAGCATTTTCTTGATAAAGTGATAAAGTGAAAAAATGATAGGAGTGTATATCGATTTATTTAGGATTTTATCTTTTGGTCATCAATGTTTGTCTCCGGTATCCTCAGTGTCATTTCTAGCTCTTTGTGACGTGAAAGTACGAGACCACACCTGATTTTATTTCTAGCTGCTCCCTGTTAAGTTATGTGGTTGCTTTTGGCATGAATACTAATCGAGCGTTTCAAGAGAATTTGATTATTAGCTGTTCCCTCAGGGTTTCTATTTTAGCATCCCATATGGCTATGTTTTATGTGAACAGAGCGGAAGATGTTTGGAATTGAAATTCTCTAGAACAATCAGGGATTGTTTCCTATCGTTAGTAACTAAGTGTTAGAACCCAAAGACTTGATGCACTTTTTGTTGCAGTAAAAGTTCCATTCCTGTGTAATACTGTCGCTGTTTTAAATGTATGTTACTTTTGATTGGATTGTATATTGATTTATTTTTCCATGATGAACCACCCCCCCCCCCCTCCTCCTCCTCCCCTCAGATGATGAAGTACTTTGCTGCATTCGAGGTGTTCTTTGAGGAGAACCTCCCCAGGCTGTTTAGCCACTTCAAGAGCTGCAGTCTCACCCCAGACCTCTACCTGATAGACTGGTGAGTAGAGCACAGAGGTCAACCACAGAAATGTTTGTGTGGTGTAAATTACTACACGCTAGTAAAGACTAAAGTCGACATTACTACACGCTCACATTCTTCCTCTTGTAGCTGTTGACTGTATGGACTGGCTACTTTTATTTGTTAATGATAAGGCACTTGTAGATGAGTAATTTATTGTGTGTAAATACAAATCTCTATTTATTTATTCATGTGTATAATTTTATTCTGTTCTGTACTCTATAGTATTTCTGTTCAGTGTTCTCTGATTTTCTGTGATTGGAAGCATAATTGCAATGTACTGTATGTTGACCATATACATTGTTGTTGTTGTGTGTGTGTGTGTGTGTGTGTGTGTACGAACGCTGTCTCCAGGATATTTACGCTGTACAGCCGACCTCTGCCGCTGGACGTGGCGTGCCGCGTGTGGGACGTGTTCTGCCGGGACGGCGAGGAGTTCCTGTTCCGCACGGGCCTGGGCATCCTGCGTCTGTTTGAGGACGTGCTGCTGCAGATGGACTTCATCCACATGGCCCAGTTCCTCACGCGCCTGCCCGACCACCTGCCCTCCGACGCTCTCTTCACCTGCATCTCCGCCACTCAGATGATCAGCGGCAACAGGAAGTGGGCGCAGGTCTGATTCCCCTGCACTCCTTCACTCAGTCTTTACTTATTTCTTTCATTCATTCATTCATTCATTCATTCATTCATCCATCCATCCATTCATCCATCCATTTATTCATTTACTTATCCACTCACTTGTTCATTCATTAATTCCTTCATTCATTCATTGCTCTCTCAATTAATTTCTGCTCTCTGTTTATTATTTATTCACTCACTCACACTCACTAGGCGAGTTTACATGGACACTTCTAATCTGATTAGAAAGATTCCATGTGCATTCTATAGAACAGTATCCAAGGAGATGCATTCATAAATGCAATCTAAAATGGAATATTGGGTTAAATAATCAGATTAGAAGTGTCCATGTAAACCGGGCTAATGAGGAAGATGCATATTGTAAATACATATACAGTACATATGTTGCCTGGCAGTTGATTTGTTTCTCTCATGAACAGCTATGCACCAAAAAACAAACTTTTTTTTTTGTTAATATGTTTTCATTGTTTTAACAAAAACACACACACACGAAAACCAAACTTAAAGACCCCCCACACATACACACACACACACTCTCAAAAGCATAACAGGAAAGTCCCTCCCAAAAGCATAACATGTACTATGCGATTTTCTCATGCTATGTAATTTCTCCACGTACAGTAGTCCCCCCCCCTTGTGTCAGATATGTCCTCTCTCAGTGTGAATGTTAAAAATCATAACTTGTGAATTTAATGTCACGTTTTCTGTCTTCTGTGGTTTCTGCTCTTCAGGTTTTCAACGCACTCATGAAGGACAGCAGAGATGCAGAGAAGAGCAGCAGTCCGGCACTCAAAAGCTCCTAACTGCACTTAACACTGAACACAAGCTAGTTCTCACTGTGGAGGACTTTTAGCGCCACCGCTAAGGAACTTGGAATTTTCCAACTCTAAATGGAAAAACAAAACAAAATCTAACTGACAAAACCAAATTCTCACATGTCGAGCGGTCACCTAGAAAGCCTAGGGAAAACACTTGAAAAAAAAAAAAATCCTCAAAAAAAGAAACCTTTGCCAGTATTACTTCCACGATCAGGAAAAACTGTGGCTTTGAAAGTATGTGACTCTATGGTTGTTGTTGTTGTTGTCATTATTTATTTGGTCAGTGTCCGAACAATGGCTGCCTTTCCCCTCCAATTGTAATGCTCGTGCTATGGAGGGAGCATGTCCACTTTACAGACACATTAAGACTACCGGCTTCGAGAGGGACCAATGCTTCTGTGGAGAGCAAAGTGGACCGCAAAGAATTCTGAAAGCACTACCGCCCCCCCACTCCCCCCCCAACTAATTCCCTCAACACAAGTCTCAACTTAGGTCTCAACTCAAGTGATGTCTCACTTGCACATGAAGGAAGTTTCTGACGTGACTTTTTAATCCAAAAAGTCACTCCAGAAACTTTTCCGGGCTCTTCTGGCTGTCTCGTTGCGTGTCCCCGCAAAGCTGTGGATCCTGAGCCTGGTGTGAGGTCACAGGCTGATGGAACGGACTAGCTAGGAGTGATTGCTGTGTTTTAACAGTTCCAAGAAAACAAGCTTTTGACAAACTCACATCTTTTTGTTTTGTTTGTTTCTTCATTTTTGTCGTGTCTCAGACCAGCGTGGAACTTATTGGACCAGTAAGTCAACTTTGTGATCCTTCACACGAGCTTTAGGTGTACTCTTGTGGGGAGATTGCACATCATTGCTGCTTGTAAACAGTCTTGTTAAAATGGACCGATGTGTTCCGGATCAGTAACATTAACATGGACTGCAATGTTATGCTATTCTATTGCTTTTATCAAGAAGCAAGACTATCTATATGAAGGTATACAGGTAATAGTTATTAATCAGGATTATTTAACCTGACACAAAAAAGGACTAAAAATCTTGAAAAAAAAAGAAAAGAAACATAAACAAAGAAATGCCTGGTAAATGTGATTTTTAATGTCACGCTCACACTCTTATCAGATTGATTTTTTTTGTTTGTTTTTGTTTTGAAAGTCAGATTTTTTTTGAAGTGCAATGGTGAATCGTAGCTTTAGGACAGCAAAGCACCCTCAGAGCATAACCACTCTGTGTGTCTTACTGTTGATGCTCAGGCATCTTGAGTGTACTTACTTGCAAAATCGAGAGGAATCTCGGGGCAAAAAAAAAAAAAAAAATGCTTTTTATTTCTTCTTTGTCTTTGTCAGCGATGGTTGATATGTTAGAAAGCATCAAGACGCTATGTTACTTGTGCACAACACTTACGTGTCACACAGTGCTTTTGTGGGCCAACAGGTGCAACTGATGACTTTTTTTAAATGCAGTGAATGTTTCAACCGTACTGAGAACCTTATTAATCTTCCTATTGATGCAGCAGCATTGTTATGCTTATAATAGCGCTCCATTCTCAGTCCATTACTGAAGTTTGTATGTTTGTTTGTTTGTTTTATGGATTGGTTTGGTTGTATATTATCACATACCTGGTTTTATTTTGGATTTTAAAGCTCGTAAAATGTATGATTTGTTGTAAAAAATGCAACTGTATGATTGATTTTAAATAGTAGGCTACTACATAATTGAAGTTGAATCACTTCTGTCTTTCTCTGTGTTGTACAGATTTCATACTAAGTTATGAGTTAATGTAAATAGCTTGCTAAAAGATCATTAGATAAAATTCATGTAAATAAATCGAAACTGAAAATTCAAAATATATTTGTCAAGTTTGTCTACTAAAGATTCATGCTATCTGTCAGCCGAAGCGCTGTTCTCTTACAATGAACTCCATACCGTTAGGTGGCACTATTTAGAAATATTGGACGCAGTTATGAAGCCTGCTTTTTTCTTCGTTCTTTTGTGCTGAAACGTAGTTCCGGTAGTAGAGCACTTGCTTGAACCAGAACACATGTGTTGACAAAATATAGTAATACCACTTTAGTTGTTAAATGTCTGTGAAATAAAAACGTCAGAGTTTGTCAAATATTACATTTCCACACCGGGGCCATCATGGGAACCGGGGTAAGTGATTGATAAGTTTGTTTTTCGTCTTAATGTAGTGTAACGTTAGTAGACTTGCGTGGATAACGTTGGTTGCTAATGAACTTTAGCTTGTTTAGGGCATTTAAAGTTGTCCACAACACTTGCCGAAAAGCAAATATCTTATGATGAAGTTATATGATGATGGTAACGATTGAGAATTTCTTGTGTTTGTAACAGCGTTGACAGTGTAGGTATCCAGCCAAAGGAGTTAGCCAATCAACTAACATAATGTTGTGTTGCATTACCATGACTATAGATGTCCATAACGTTAGTTCCTTTACAGTTCAAGCACGTTGATGTCAAAGACGATCAAGCATGTCCGTGTTTTCATCTTCTCTGCTTTGTTATGCTGCGTTTTAAAGTGTCTGTGATGATGCCACTGTAGAGAGCTAACGTTAGGGGAAGCCACTGTTTGTTTTTAGCTACCAGCATGGTCTGACACGAGGAATAATGTAATTCTATCGCATTCCTATATGAATTAACAATAAGTTATCCGAGTAATGTTCTCACCACATGCAATTAACGTTAGACGTGCAATGCAAATTCCTACATGACCCAAGCTAGCAAGTCTTAGGCCTAGTTGATAAAGAAATTTGGAGGGGACCAGTGCTGTACCCAAAGGTTTCACTAAAAAAGTATAGATGCCTATAAATTACTTTAGAATTTAGAAGTTTAGAAGTTCAAGTCACCCACTGCCATGTTAACGTTACTCAAGTTAAATTTCAAAACTAATATTTACTGTACTGAAGTCCATGGAGTTTTCAAATCAAATCAAATGCTCTTAAACCATGGAAGTAAAAGTATAGGCTAAGTAAGCTTAAAAAAAGACTTGACATTTAACTTGGACATCAGAATAGGTAAGCGTAAAAGCCTGAAAAAAGTCACAATGAAAATGAGAAATGTTGCCTACATTACAGGACAGGTTAATGGAGAATTTATTTGCACTGGTCCAGTGACAAGTCTGCTTCTCCCAAAAATGTGTTGCAGTCACTAAGTCGACCACCAAATTCAATTTGCTCTAATACTTGTAACTCTGCAGCCAATCTAGCCTGGCCTTGCATTCCTACGTACTTCTGCACGATTATCATCTCCCTCCACGATTCGGTCCATTGGCTTTGTTCGCACGACCAACTCGATACTGCCCTAAAAAGCGAGCAAGAGGAGGGAGTTGTGAGAGATTAGGTTGGGTTTCTGTTGTTGCAGCACAGTTTACTTCACAACCAAGATGGAGCATAATGTTAACGATCAGGCAAAATCAGATTCAATCATTTCAAACTTCTACAGTTCACGCCTCCAGCTTGAAATCGTTCGCCAGTGGACGAGATCCCAGACCCTTGTATGAAGCAAAGTGTAGACCAAGGGAAAATGTAGCAGGGTAGAAGTATGCAGGAACTCAGGAAATCCAGTGAAGTAGTTTACAGTCTTAATAACCTAATGTAAAGTATGGATACTCCCAAAACATACTTAAAAGTTATTTCTTAGTTACTATATACTGTAATTTCTTTGTAAAAACTGCTTGTGAGTGAGCCTGACTGTTCTTACGCCCTCACAGAACATAATGATTCATATTGTGGGTTTCTTAATGATTTGCAGAAGAGGAGCAACAACAAAAGGAAGCCAAGCTTCCGCAAGTTGCTTAAAACCAGCAACTTGAAGTTAGACAACAAGACCAAGAACAAGCAGTTGAAACAGCAGAATGCCGGCAAGAAGCAACGCAAAGAACATCGAAAGCTTCGACAGGCCATCAGCGATGTGTCCACCAAGACCCCCCAGCCGCTGGAGCGCTATCACAAGAACCCAGGTGAGCTGCCTGAGATAGACGTCCTTAGTAATAGAGATGGGGCACTCCATGCATCAATCCTTATTGTCTCCAGAATCAAGTGCTTCTCATTATGACTGAGAATGGATAGCGGAAATGGATGGAGGAAAGATTGGAACACACTGATTAATCTTGCAGTCTTTTTTTATTTGTGCAAACAAAACACTAACGTTTCGACAAACTCTGCCAACAAAGTTGAGGCACGTAATACAAATTTAGACATGCTTGCCATTCTCCATTTTAAATTTTCATTGGCTGCGCAGTCAAGCAAATTACTTAATCATAGATTTGTCTTTGTCTTTGGCTGCGTAGTCCAGACTTTTGATCGATGGACTTATTAATCTGTTTACATTATTGATCTCAAAATTGCACTGGAGGGAAATGATGAAGCTCAGTTGATGATTGATTTTCCACCTAAGCTCTGAATGACAATGGAATGGATGTGGAAAATAAATGAATGTTAGTGATAAATAATTTTCCAGTTGTCACCTCGTGAAGGATTGAGTTTTTTGGGGTGTGGTTGGAGTGCAAGCACATTTGCTGTGTGCCTCACCTGTATCTCTCCTCTGCAGAAGAAGAGGAGGATGAAGAGTTTCTGGAAACGCTGCCGACAGACATGATGGAGGAGGATGACTTGGAGGAAATGAGAGCCATGGCACAGAGAGCCTCCTTCATTACACGAGACCTCTCCTCCTGGTAAGCTTCTCTACATGAACACACACACACACACACACACACACACACACACACACACACACACACACACACACACACACACACACACACACACACACACACAGACATGCTCTCTAAAACATTCATACATTCACTACTGGGAAGAGTTGTGTATACTGATATAATGGTCAACTGTAACACTAACAGTGCTGGTTTTAACTGTGCCTATGGCAAGCATAGAAAAGCAATCCATAGTAACATTTAGTCCTAAGTGAGTGTTGATGTTGATGATGAGACGCGTGTTGGTTTTGCTCCCAGTGCCCCAGTGCACGGCAAGAAGCGCAAGGGGGAGCAGGAGGAGGCGTATGAGAAGACCCCACGCAAGATGAAGAAGAAGGAGGAGGAGAAGGAGGTCATCCACTTGCTGCCAATCAAAGACAAGTCCCGCCTCATCCCACAGAGCATGGAGAAACCAGGTGTGTGTGTGTGTGTGTGTGTGTGTGTGTGTGTGTGTGTGTTAATCGTGACACCATTAGTACTGTAATGTTCTCAAATAAGGGGAGCTCTGTTGACACATACTGATGGTGCTTTAAAGGATCCATCATATTTTTTGTCCAGCATAAGAGTGATGTCATTGAGTAAGTTCTCTCTCCCCCCCCTGTAGTTCAACCCAAAGAACAAGAAGAGGAGGACGAGGAAGAAGAAGAAGAAGAAGAAATGTGTAAGTCAGGTTTTTTTTTTGTTTCTTTTACAGGGGTGGTTGTTGATAATTTATACATCATATTGCGAAGTTAAATACTTAGAATTCAGAGCTCTTAAGAGTAGCTCTTTACCTTAAGTCAAAGCATGTCAAAATTAGAAATGTTACATAGCTGATCTAAGTTGTGTGTGTGTGTGTGTGTGTGTGTGTGTGTGTGTGTGTGTGTGTGTGTGTGTGTGTGTGTGTGTGTGTGTGTGTGTGTTGTCCCCACTAGTGACGGTGGCTGAGCCTGTAGTGGTTCTGAGCCCCGAGGAGCAGATTCAGGTGCGGGCGGAGAAACTGCAGGAGCGGAGA
>JAODXP020000032.1:15914176-15921676 GCA_027497455.2 Sardinella longiceps | reverse complement strand
GACAGTAGACCCAATTAAGATTTAGCTATGTTTTGTCTGTTTGTTTGAAGTTGTATTGTAGCCATGTAAATCTGTGCCTCAATGCTTATGGGTGTTCTTACTTGAACTGCTTTAAAAGTTTATTACACTTTTACTTACTGGTACACTGTGTGTGTGTGTGTGTGTGTGTGTGTGTGAGAGACACTTTTACTTTTACTTACTGTACACTGTGTGTGTGTGTGTGTGTGTGTGTGTGTGTGTGTGTGTGTGTGTGTGTGTGTGTGTGTGTGTCACTCATTTGCCATGGAAATGAGTGAGTACTTGGCTGCTGCTGAAAGAGTGCTGGATATCCCAACAGTAGCCAGGGGAAAGGCCCTATGTTAATACAAACACCTCTAGGCCACTACTTTGCATTAAGAATCTGTAAACAACTGGGAAATTGTGGACAATGGTTGTTTTGATTTAATTATTTATATATATTTATTCATTTTTTAATCCCATCTAGGATCTGTCCAATCGTGAAAGCCTTCACTGTATCCAGACAGCCTTCCATATTCTTTCAGGTCAAGGTTAGTAAAAACATTCCTTCCTGTCTTAATTTCAGTATGCAAACATTTACTCCTCCTCACACGTTATTTGATCTCACTTCTACAAAAGGACAGATAGTCACAATATAATCCTCATTCAGCAGATAATACAGTGTGTACTACATTATAATATAGCCTCACAATAAAAGTCATAAAAAAGTCCATCTGAATAGTGATGGCTCACAGGCACCTTTTGTGAGAAGGTAAATGAATATGTGTAATGGACACACTGGTATGCAAGGAAGACAGCCGGAGCAGTGCTTCTTCTAGCTGGAGACGTGGCGCTAGTGCAAGTTTCAGGTGTCTCTCTCTCTTTCTCTTTTGTCCCGTGTCCCGCCAGGTGATGTGCTTAACATTGACCCGCTGAAATTCTACACGCACCTGTACAAAATCCTGCTCACGCTCAGCGCAGGTGAGTCGCGTGGCCACCCTGGCCACCTTGTTTTGTGTGTGTGTGTGTGTGTGTGTGTGTGTGTGTGTGTGTGTGTGTGTGTGCGTGCGTGCGTGCGTGCAGTTTGTCCCGCAGGCGCTTTGCTCTCACTTGACGGGAAGTATGAATGCTGTGCTTACGGGTATTGGATTTCACCAGAACTGGTACTGCAGCTTTTGGATGGTTGATCTGTATACACTGTTGTACATACAGTATATTACCGTGTTCTTATGATCCCTGACTGATCCCCATTCTACTAATGTGAAAAACAGGAGGAAACTATACTTTTTTAAAATCTTTACTGATAATGTATTGATATGTATTAGTACACTACTCTTTGTAATGCAGGAGAATGCTCCATTCACTTCAGTGATGCACTTCCAGCTTTCTATGATCTGATATTTCTTGATATCTTTTTTGTGGAAGCTATTCGCGATCTGAATCATTAAAGTCACCGTTAAGCCGTGATAATGTTATTGATGTCTTAAGAAGGTAGCCATGTAATAAGCGGGATAAGAGACAAAGTGCTGGGAGATGTTCCACGATAACGATTGCCTCGCAGAACATTATCCTTTCACATATACTGTACCTTATGATAGACTTGATAAAAAGGAATTTAGTGTGTATTAAGTGACTGACTTCTTAAATTACTAGGATTATGGTGTGTTTTTGAGTATTTGTATGTGTTTAATTATTTATTATTAGTTCATGTATTTACCTGACCTGTGTGTGTGTGTGTGTGTGTGTGTGTGTCGTATCCCCACAGCACGTTTTAACGAGGAGGCGGGGATCGTGCTGCAGTGTCTGGACGTGATGCTGACTAAGAGGCGTAAGCAGGTGACGTTGCTGCGTGCCCAGGCCTTCCTCAAGCGCCTCAGCACCACCAGCCTCCAGCTGCTGCCCGACGCCACCGTCGGGGTCCTCGCTGCCAGCCGCACCATCATACATGTGAGGACACACACACACACACTCACACACTTACATGGTGTGTCCAGGCACAGAGATGTTATGACACTTTTTTTACTTACCGGTACACACTGTGTGTGTGTGTGTGTGTGTGTGTGTGTTTTTTGAAGGCCTTTCCCAAGAGTGACATCCTGTTGGATAATGAGATGCAGGGCAGTGGGGTCTACCTGCCTGAGTTGGACGAGCCGGAGTACTGCAACCCTCAGAACACCTCGCTCTGGGAACTACACACACTCAAGGTGTGTAAGCATGGACACACACACACACAAATCAAAAGATTTAATGTTTTATAAATAGTCTTATTGTAATAGGAAAAAAAAACTTTGAACACTTGGTAGTATATAATATGATATATAATGTGGTAGGCTGATAAGTTTGAGACAACTGAATTGAGATGTGTGCTTGTTGTAGCGTCACTACCATCCTGTGGTGAGGAAGTTTGCTGCTCATCTGCTCAAGGGGGCTCCTAGCGAAGGCTCTGGATCTCTCAGCGTGGACCTGAGCCGCAGGTCAGTTGTGTTTGCAGATTTTAAACTAAGACATACCAGTCAATCAAAGCATTTGAAGACACCCTGTTCAGTTAAGATCGATCCAAAAATATCTTCACAGTCCATTAACAGTCCTGAGGAGAGGGACATGTGATTGGCTTTTGAAACTTTTTTGAGTAGACCGTCCTATAAGTGAATTTAGTGAGATGTCCTCTCTCTCCGTTGTTGTATGTAGTGTATGTAGTCCACTGTTGTGCAGACAGGTTTGTAGTTTTTAATTTTGAACTTTTCCTTGTCCAGGTTGCCAGTGCAGCTGTTTGAAGACTACAGTGTAAAGGACATGACCTTTAACCCCCCAGTGGGAGCACCCCCCTCAAAGAAAAAGGTGCATCTCTCGACAGATACAAAGCTTATTCAATTCATACCAGTGAATTACCATAACTTAATGGTGGGCAGTTCCATGCAAAGCTCGTCTTTGTCACATCCATGATGCAGATGAATTGCCGTTTATTTATATTATGTAAATGATTTGAAATTTGAGGATAATTTTATAAATCATTAAATATTACTATGCTTACTAATGTTCTGATTTTCATATCACTGGAAATGCCCTGGTATGGAGTATATTATACATTATTTCAAAACAGAACATTACCTTAGTTTGGAAGTAAAAGAAACAAGCACATTGAGTTTGTAAAATTAATATGCCATGCCTGTGTTTAAGGTCAATGCTTGTTACTGAAGTTCTCTTTCAAGCAAAAGAAGAACTTGTTGCTTGAAAGTGGATAGTTTCTGGAGTTTAATGCTGTTTGTTTTTAGGATCGTTTCACCATTGGACACACTTTTCTGGACACGGAACTGAAGACACAGATTGATCAGGTTCTAGAAGCAGAACCAGACCTCACAACGCTGGATTTTGCAGAACATCGAGGTTCAACTGCACAGAATTAAGGACTGTTGTACAAGCTTCTTTCAATGTTTTTTTTTTTCTATAAAATCTTATAATAAACCCATGTACAGGTTTTAACTGTGTCTGCAAATATGTATTTAACTAAAGGTTGATACAACTTTCAATTTGTGCCTTATTATTTATAGACTTGGGCTAAATAAACTAGTTTGTTTGTCAACACAGAGAACACAAGCCACTAGTGATGACCGACAAGTAAATGTAGGATATGGACCTTTTAACCATTTCTGGTTGCTTTTAACACTTCTGCATGCATCTGCACCAAAGAGGGAAATGTACAGTACAGTAAAAATTTTTAAATGTCTCCCTTTTAAGGGGAAAAAAAACTCTTAGCCTGTTGTTTTGTTTGGTTGTGTGAGAGAAAGCTCAGTTATGGATCCTGCATCACTGATAATTGCTTGGAGTTTGGAGTGTTTGAGAAGGATAGCGCTGAAATGAGATACAAGACCTGACCTAACCCCAATGTTGCATTATCACATTCTTATTAACTGTCTAAATTTAGGCCTACAACAGGAGGGGATGCTTCTAAACCAACTAAACAATTAACAGCAGAAATGCATTTTGTTACATAAAATCGTTCATATATTCGATCAGCCGATGCTGCTCAAGAAGCTCACTGACTAAAAAAAGAAAGAAAGAAAGAAAACTGTTTGACAGACATACTGTATCAAACAACATTTTAACCTTGTAGTGTGTTTTAGAGTTTTGACAAATGACAAAAGGCAAACTGTTTTGGTACTAATTCATAACTCCAATTTAATAGTCATATTAATTGAGCTGTTCAATAAATGCTTCAAGTAAATGGGAAAGTAGTCAAACAGTTGACAGCACAAGAACAACAATAAAAACATTCACTGGATGAATGCAACAAGTGCCCCAACCTTCAGACAAAACAGCAGTGTTGGTCAGAGAAACACAACACAACACACACATTTAATTACCATTATGTTACTGGTCCACAAAACTATAGATACACTGAAATGATATTTAATATCTCAAATACATGAACTTTTAAGGCAGATGCTAATTAGCATTAAATAAAAAACTCGGTAACACTTCAGCATAAATAAGCCCCATATTGAAGCTTCTACATGAAATGTTGAGCATTTTTCCACCTCTAGGAACAGTTTAATAATAACATTTATTACTTTAGAACGAGTATAAAAGTTAAGAGTGGAGTAGATTCACTCTTTCACAACGGGTGAATGCTGGGACCCAATAAAGTGTACAAAAATAAATAAGTTACACATTACTTTCCAATAGTTTTATACGATGAACAGCTTTAAAATATGACAAAAGCCAACCTGGGCAAAAAAATCAGGAAATAAATAATGAAAAGAAAAAATAGCAAAATTGTTTTGCTGTGGTAGTGCACAACACCACCACCACGGAGAGAGAGAAAGAGACAAAGAGAAAAAACCTTTACCTTAAGACCACTTCTCAGACACTCTTGGTCATTGGTAGGTTTTACATGATTAAAAAAAAAAAAAAAAAAAAACATAAATAGGCCATTTCATGTCGATTTTTTTTTATGAAATGACCACAACTTAATACAGTAACACATTATGAAATAAAGTAGCCAGACTGGTATTCACCTCTGAAATTAAAACATCATGGTACAAGCAACCATGACCATTATTATTATTATATATTTATTTTCTAGCACTTTCTATAGTGTCTGACCACCACTGCCCAATTCACAGCGAATGAGGTTTCTGTGGTGTGACCAAAAAGAAAGGCAAGATCATGTGGAACAAAGTGCATGTGATTCTTCTAGGCCTCTGTAAGTGATCTCAGATGATCCTGAGACCATATGACTGGACTTAAGTGTACAAATTAAAATACATATTCTACTGGAAATCATAAGCAAAAAAAAGCACACAAGGGGACAGAGATAAAATGAGAAACAGAAATAAGTTGCTTGCTTGCTTATTTTAAAATTGACAACAAATATAGACGACACGCACAATTAAAAATGAATGTAAAAATAAATAAAAACAAAGGAACACACACCTAAAAAGGCCATGAAAGAGACTATCCTCATGGCTAAATATTTAAACTGACCATGTTTCTGTCAAACTTTCCTTGGACCCGCTTAATGCATTTCCTACGCCACTGATATCACCATATGACATTCGTTCTCGTCCTTTTCCATTCTCAGTCCTCCTCTCTACTGCTGCTCTTCCACATTTAATAAATTATCCAACCAACCAAGCCTCTTCATTATATTACATATTAGATATTGATTCAATTTATATCCTTCAAACATGCCTATTCTTATGACAACAAACCATATCATCTTAAATGGAAATATAAGAAATGTATTTCTTTCTTCTTTTCGTTTAAATAAACTGCTTGTTTAAAGGTGCAACTATGCTCAAAGACATCAACTTGATCCTCAGTTGTAACGATGGAAGTAATTTTTGAATCCCATCAAATAAAATTGAAAGGAAAACTGGAGGAACCTAATGCTCTTGGTAGGACTAAATTTTGTGCAAAAGGCACTCACAATATCAAACACTGACATGTTATCCAATGCCATCTACTCCACTGATTCACTTAAATATCCACTATTGACTGCGACCAGATATATTTTTATTTTTTAAATATCTTACTTTTAAAGACTTTACTTTAAAGTAGAGTAAGTAATGCCACTGCAAGGGATAGAGCAATGCTGGCAAAAAAATAGACCAGAAAGTTTTATCCCAATGGCCGCCTAAACTTGGCTGGAGTCAAGTCAGTAAGGTCACGTGACCTTAACCAAGCAACCCAGAAATCACGTGGCATGGTGGCGTCTTAACAGACAGCGGCTCGACAAAGCAGACGGCAAATCAAAAAATTCCCAACATTTTGTTGGTGGGTTGCCCTGCGAGTGGGGTGGGTTACAGCCTGCTGAAGGAGTCGTCCCCAACTCTGATCCCATCGACTCCGTTCTTCATGTGCCACTGGTGGCGACGACAATCACCTGACGCTCATTTGCAGAGTTTGAAAACTCACTCTGGCCTTTCAGAGCATCCTGCTCCGAGCCACAACTGAAGCATCCCTCACAGCTGGAGCCATCCATGCTCCCAGCTCATTGTTGCCGTCGGCGACGATGTAAAGGAAACAAAATGTGCAAATGCGATTGGCCGGGGAGGACGGAGCTCATTTGTGCAGCTTCCAGTTCCACAGCAGTGGGAGGGACCAGGGGGAGGGGCCTGGGCCACTTGCTGGGAGTCTGTCATTGGCCAGCGGTGAGGCAGCTGGACCTTTGAACCGGCCCCCTGTGTTTAGCCACACCCTCAGCTGCTCCGAGAGCACACCTGAGAAGAGAATGCAGAAAGAGAGACAGAGATCCATCAAATGAGAATCTGTTGTGTGTGTGTGTGTGTGTGTGTTTTGAGTGTAAGTTTAATATGACTATTTGTGAGGCCTGTGCGGTGACTGTAAAAATTTCCAGTGAGTGATGACATGTCCACACACGTGAGGTGTTAAAGTTACAGACCCATTTCCATGCTGTTTACAATGCACAAATCACACACATTTATACATTTAGGGGGGAAAAAACTCCATAAGTGTATTTCTCACTGTCTCAAAGTCAGTAATGCCATTTGTGAAGACCCAAAACATTTAAAACCATGCATGTAATATGAAATAAACCACAGTAACATTAATCGGACTCTCACACAAAAGAAAAACACCCAAAACCCAACACGACACCCAAACCCACATGAGAGAGAGAGACAGAGAGGGAGGGGAGAGTGGAGACAGACAAAGGAGATGAAGGTATGTAAGTATTGACCATCACAGGTGATCGTACCTTGCAAGGGGTGGCAGGCTGTTGTCAGGTGCTTTGTGCATGCTGTTACATACACACACACACACACACACACACACACACACCCACGGACACACACGTAAACACACACAAACACTCTCACACACACACACACACACACACACACTGAAACAGATGCAGGGGGAGTGGGGGGCAGGTGTCCGAGGCTCTCACTCAGAGAGCTCGGCCCAGCTGGGCGTGCCTGCACTGCGCTCCTCCTTACTGTAGGGGGCGCCACTGCTGCTGCTACTGCTCTCCTGAGCAAG
>JAODXP020000032.1:15906676-15909176 GCA_027497455.2 Sardinella longiceps | reverse complement strand
CTGCGGCAGTGGTGGCGCTCTCCTCCACCCTGCGGCTGAAGATGAAGAGGCTGGTCACCTCCAGAGCCTCGTTGTGCTGGTTCCTCAGGGGCACGTGCCTGTAGCCTGGGGTTAGACAGGAAACTATATTGTTATTACAGCTCACAGTGATGAATTACATTCTCAACATGACATGAGTGAATTATAGGGTGACTAATTCACCCTATACTTCTAGGGTCCAAGGAATTATAGGGTGACTAATTCTATTGACACTATTGAATTGAACTGAATTGACTGAATTGATAACTTTATTTATACCCGGAAGTAGATTTTGGTGTGCAGTCAAGTGAGTTGGCAAATCATTAAAATATAACATACAATACATAATGGACATTAAAAACACACATCAGACCACAACTCACAACACGACAGACAATAAGGAACACAGAACAATGACACTATTGTTACTAAATCACACACCAGATGGACCAAACGATGGCAAAAAATGCTCATTAACAACTAGCCACTTGACTCTTTGCTTCACTTCATCTGAGGACCTGGCATTACGGATTTGAGAAACGATTGCTTTCTCGAGGTGTTTCTTTTCAAAATGATTGGATCAGTCTTTGACTGACAGCCTATCGTATTCTCGTGTTGAATTCTCAAAGTTCTCTGATTGGATGGCCTGGATGCATCCTGAGCAAACAAGACCAATGGTCAGATTCCCAGACGTAGAGCACCGGAGAGGGGTGGGAATTGAATGGAATTGCATAAGGTAGCAATGGCCAGGATAACTTCAGGACAGTTCAATAACCGATGATACCACAGTGTTTTACATCATATGAAAGAAATTTGCAAAATCAATGTATAAGCGGCTAACTGGAAGCACTAACCTCCCCCCTCTATTCTATTACTGTATATGCTCATGGTGGACATACAGTATTAAAGGAACACTAAGCTATATGCTCATGGTGGACATACAGTATTAAAGGAACACCAAGCCATTTTGCCATCAGAAATCATTAGCATGTTCTAGAAGTGCCAGAAAGACTTGGTTTTGCATGCTTTTGATGTACTGTAGATAGTTGACTAGTTTTACAGCAAAAAAAAACCAAATGCATGTTGTCCCTTAAAGAGAAAGGCAGGATAAGCACTGCAGTGAGGTTTCCACATCATTTCTCCCTCTCTGCCTGACTGACACCATGTGATCCAAAAAGAAAGGAGAAGTGTGTCGGGGTCTCAGGGGTCTCACCGGTGCGGAGTGCGCGGAGGGGCAGGATGCGCTGGGCGGTGACCTGGGAGCTGTTGTTCTCCACCACGGCCAGACGCAGGAAGGCCAGGTCCTCGCAGTGCACGGCCAGCGTGAAGCTCTCGCTCCACATGGGGTTTAGCGGGTTGCGGTGGATGGGCTTGGTGCGGAAGTGGCAGCAGTCGCACGGCGCGCCCAACACCTCCAGCTCCACGCACGGGCTGCCCGCCGTGTTCCTCGGGCACACGTTCTGACCTGACAGCACCTACGGGTGACACAACACAGAGGTGGAGCGTTTAAAAAGGGGGTTAAAAGAAACTTAAAAAAACAGTGTACTAAGTGCACAAGCACTTTTCTGGACTTAGGAAACCTGGGAGAATACTGCCCATGGAGTATAGTGTGTGTGTATATTTGTGTGCATATTTGCATTTCATAAACATGCCTCAATGTGTGAGGGTTTATTTTGGTTTGGTCATTTGGTGCATTTAAGGCTAAGACTTTAGCTTCTCGGAAGATGCTTGGTGCTGGTACTGAGAGCGTGTGTGTGTGTGTGTGTGTGTGTGTGTGTGTGTGTGTGTGTGTGTGTGTGTGTGTGTGAGACCCTGTACATGTTCTCACCGTGATGGTGTAGATGGTGGGCGCAATGCCCTCTGTCTCTCTCTCCATGGGGCAGAACTTGTTGTAGAGGTGGCAGCTGCGTTCCCAGAGCACGGGGGGCTTGAGCACATAGCCACAGTGACCATTAGCATCAAACAGGGCCGTGTTCAGCTGCATGGGCAGATCTGAGGGAGAGAGGTGGGCACAACAACAACAAAATAATCAGACTATGACTCTTAATACGGCAAACCCTGTATGGTGTCCGCATGACAACGGTTCCTTTTTTTCTTTTCTTTTCTTTTTTTTTATTATTATTTAGAGTTTAGTACTGTACATATAACCACATATGGACAGGGACTACAGCAACGACAACATAAACAACAAAAGACAATAAATGCAAAAACTTTTCCTCACTGCACAGGTCTGAAAATGATGAACAGAGAATGTTCTTATTTGTGATACTATCATTTACTCAGTAGCCCCCACTGGGGGTGTCAGATAGAGAGAGGTGTCTACAGAAAACTGCTGTTCTGTGAAGGTGTGTATTAGACAGATCTGTTACGGCACTGCATATGTTCCCACCTGTGAAATTACACTTTGAGTTGAGGCCGTCTGTGATACAAGTGGGGTGTCAGAAAAGTCCATATGGCACAACATATAACCTAATTCTCTCCT
>JAODXP020000032.1:15894176-15904176 GCA_027497455.2 Sardinella longiceps | reverse complement strand
AGTAAGTAAGTATGTAAGTATGTAAGTAAGTATGTAAGTATGTATGTATGTATGTATGTATGTATGTATGTATGTATGTATCTATCTACATTTGACATAGTTAACTGATGATGAATACAGGTTTCTAACAATCATAATTGTACATTTAGTGGACAGCAGACACACACACAGACACAGACACACTCGCAGAGACAGAGACAGAGACACACACACCTGGGAACTTGACAGCCTGGCAGTAGATGATGAGGTCGGAGAGCTCCTGGGCTATCTGTCGGCTCTCCTTCTTGTTCTGTGGCAGATAGAACTCCTCCCCCAGCTCTAGATCAAATACCTGCCACACACACACACACACACACACACATTTATTTTACACAGCCATAAGTGTATCAACCGAATTTGTTTTTGTGCAATTCATTTTTAACAATAAATTTCCCTTTACACTTTACAAGACTTCTATGACATTACAACCAAAACATTCAGACACTGTACACACTGTATAGCCCAGAATATCTTTAGGACATCTGTCATAACACGTCATCACTCCATTCCACCTCCCTTCCATTAAGCCCCCCCTTAAAAAACCCATCCGCTCTGGTTCCACAGCTGGCAAGAGTTTGAAGGGGCCTTGAGTATAGTAGTCTTAAGTATACTGTAGTAGTCTTGAGTATACTGTAGTAGTCTTCAGTATAGTAGTCTTGAGTATAGCAGTCTTGAGTATAGTAGTCTTGAGTATAGTAGTCTTGAGTCTAGCAGTCTTGAGTATAGTAGTCTTGAGTATACTGTAGTAGTCTTGAGTATAGCAGTCTTGAGTATACTGTAGTAGTCTTGAGTATAGTAGTCTTGAGTATAGTAGTCTTAAGCATACTGAAGTAGTCTTGAGTATAGTTAGTAGCTTGAGTGCTTTCTGTGCTGTGCTGATGGGATGGTGATGAGATGCGAGTAGTAGTATTACCCACCGTCCCTTTGCTGTGGCTGCTCTCCGCCTTCTTCACCCTCTTGTCACGAGTCTCCTCCGCAGATTCGCACGGCGGCTTGTCGCCCGCAGAGCGCCCCTCGGGCTTATCGTCCAGGATATTGTCTGCAAAAGGCCAAAGAAGAAATCTGGAATTATTTTCAATTAAAAAAAAACCACCAACAACAGTGGTGCAAATGGTGCTGAGGGCAGAAGCTGACGTATCATTTGATTCTGCTGGATCACGTTGACAAGAAGCCTCCGGGAGTTACTTCCGCCTCAGACCATAGCACTGACCATAGCACTGACCATAGGCCATGTCTGAATCCCCCACGTCCCACCTAACAATAAACCCACAAGAGCCAACGCATCAACTAACTCTGAATCAGTCAACCATGAAGTGCATTCATGTCAATTAAGTCTTTAAAGGGTTCAGGGTTTTTTAGGGCTTAAAGGAACACCAGGCAACTTTTCAACGCGGTCTGAAATCTCCAAGAAGTTGCCTGGTGTGCCTTTAACCATTTGGAGGTGTGCACAGCAGGTGATGCAGAGCAGTGGGGGTTTACTGTGCCCTGCTGAGGCCGCATCATTAAGCCAGTGTATACTGACTGAATGTGTGCCTAAGCTACAGCAAGGGAGAAAGAAAGGACATGGAAGGACTTGGGGAGTTGGATAAGAAAGGAATGAGAGAGAGAGAGAGAGAGAGAGAGAGAGAGAGAGAGAGAGAGAGAGAGAGAGAGAGAGAGAGAGAGAGAGAGAGAGAGAGACTGAGTGTGTTAATGTGTGTTAGTGAGTGCTCAAGGAAGCCTTGGCATGCTGGGTTATCTGTCAGGTCCCTGTGCGGTTTGACCCAGATCAGATGTGTGTGTGTGTGTGTGTGTGTGTGTGTGTGTGTGTGTGTGTGTGTGCTGAATCACGGTGTGAGCGCCAGGACCAGACTGGAGCGGATCTCTGCAGCAGAACACTAATGGCTTCCTGTGGCCTGAGCCTATGAAGTGCACTAAAGTAAATAAACAGATGAACGAGCACTCCCCTCTCGCTCTCTCTCTCTCTCTCTCTCTCTCTCTCTCTCTCTCTCTCTCTCTCTCTCTCTCACACACACACACACACACACACACACACACACACACACACACACACACACAGGAAAAGGGTGAAAAGGTGTGTGTGTGTGTGTGTGTGTGTGTGTGTGTGTGTGTGTGTGTGTGTGTGTGTGTGTGTGTGTGTGTGGTTCAAACCAGGAGCACAGCAGAGGGCCTGAGAAACCAGATGGTTGAGTATGCATGTGTCTGTGTGTGTGTCTGTGTACTTTCCCTTCCACACTCCCCATGTCTCAATCTCTCAATCTCTCTCTCTCTCTCTCCCTCACACACACACACCACACTCACCACACACACCACCACCACCTCACACACACACACACACACACACACACACACACACACACACACAGTCAAAATTTCCTGACTCCTCAAATTCTTAATATGATCTCATTATATGCATCTTCATCTCTACATTTTTGACCTCTTTACCACATTGTACCACTTTTCTTTCTCTTACACTCTCAGTCACACACACACACACACACACACACACACACACACACACACACACACACACACACACACAGTCTCTCTTTATGGGTTTCTTCCCACTATTCTGAGCCAGAGCCAGAGGCAAGGTCACAGCCCTTGAAGGAAGGCACTATTGATGGTGGCTCACTATTTACATTTCTCCATCCAGTTTGTGTACACAAACAACAAACCAAAACGGCTGCAGGCTATGGATGTACACACACACACACACACACACACACACACACACACACACACACACACACACACACACACACACACACACACACTTCGGCTCGCTGTCTCCATATTTTACCAGATATTTCTTACACATAAACACAGACAGACTCAACAATTTTACACATGCACTTCATTCAAGTCTAATGGAGCACTCTGAGGTTTCACAAGCAAACTCCACAACTCACAAACTCAACAACTACTGCTGGCCAAATTCATCTCAGCTCCCGATTTATACCAATTATGGTTTACAGAAATGTGGGCTGAAGGGAACCTGGCCATAGAATAAACACTACAAACAAGCCAAACACTGGAGACCTACAGAGACGACTACCGAGACACCGACACCGACACACACAAACACACACACACAAACGCCCCTACACACGGACAATAGCAGAAAAAAAACACACACACACAAAGGTGGACATGAACGCTCACACACACACACACACACACACACACACACACACACACACACACACAACGCCCCTACACACGGACAATAGCAGAAAAAAAACACACACACACAAAGGTGGACATGAACGCTCACACACACACACACACACACACACACACACACCAATCCAAAAACAGGAACTCACTGACTACAGACTAGTTACACACAGAGCAGTTTTACCTTCCTGGGCACAAGAAGCTGGAGAAGCAGTGAGCACATCAGCTACATTGGGGGGGGGGGATGAAAGAGTGAAGAGTAGTGAAGGGAGAGGGAGGTAGAGGAGAGAAAAAGTGGGGAAAAGGACAGCATTAAAAAACTGGACAGGGTCATTTGCTTTGTGCCATTATGGGATGGGAGGAGGTATCTGGAGTCCACTAGTTCCCAAAAGCACTGTTGTTAATTGGCAATGGGAAACTGCAATGCCACCAACATAGCTGCTAACTGAGTTAACCAAGCTGCTAATTGGTTAACAACGATGCTTTTGGGAAATGGACGCCTGAACTGCGTTTCACAGAAAAGCTGTTATATGCAACTGTGGCCTCATTCACCAACCATTTTTTAAGTACATTTAAGTACACATCACACAGTTTTTAAGTACATTTGCATTCACCACTGTAGGTTTTTAAATAGGACCTTAAGAACAAATTTAAGAAAATTCTTCAGAAGATATTGTTGAATGAGGCCCATTGAGACCACATCCTGGACATTCCCTACAGCTGAGCTGCTCCAGCGCTAGAATACAAACCCCGAAACCCACCCCATCCCCCCCACACCCCCTTTTTGACCTGTCACCACAGGAAAACCTGGAGAGTATGCTGGTTCTACAGTACATAGAGATTTCACAAAGAGATTTTCAAAATTAGAAAGAAAACAGAAGCTTAAAAGTTTCCTTTACGCTAGGGTGACTCTCAAGGACTCGGTCTTGAAAAAAAATGATCGAAACAATCAAAAGAAAAGTGAAACAAAACAGACGTTAAGATCCTGAGTGAAAAAGTGTGTGTTTTCCCCTCTTATCTGACGTGACACAGTAAACCAGACTTTTTCACGCTACTCGGGGTGTCTGGTTTTTATCATGTTTTCAACACTCTCGAGTGCCTACAGCCTCATTCACAAACAGCTAACTGCACGCGCCAAAGGCAAAAGCAGATTTCAAGGCTAGATACGCAGGGAAATAAAACAGCTCTACTGTTACACACACATCACATTGCAGGCTCATCATTTCTTTTTTTAGGAAGCTTTAAAACCGACAAATTATTTGATAATTCTCATATAACTGCATTTTTTCACAACAGGTTACATACACCTTACCAACTTACTGTATAAACCCAGGCCTGGGCAAACTAAGGCCCGGGGGCCACATGCGGCCCGTTGAGCTATTTAATCCGGCCCGCGGAGCCTTCCCAAAATAGAAGGAATTCTCTTTTAGCCAAGGTGATTTAGATTGTAGGCCTAATTTATCACATTTCTTGTATTCTTTAAGTACAAATCCCCCCTTTTAACATCTGCACCATGATTCCTGCTTACTACTATTTCCTTCATATTGTGTTTATTTTTCACTTTATTATCATTTACAAGTATTTTCGGTCAACCACTTTAGGTTACATGTGTTTTAAATAAATAAACTAACTGGACTTGTCTAAGACAATCGAGCCCTTCAGAAGGTCCCCTGCAGTGAAGGAAATGAGTGTGGCCGGCGTGGGAGAGAGGAAACCACAAAGGGGTGACCATGTAAAGTGCCCTTAGAGTGAGACCCAAGCGAAGGAAGAGGAGGAGGAAGAGGAAGAGGATTGGGAACAGGAGGAGGACAAAGGACAAAAAGTGTTTCTCACCATCGGATAGGGACTCGTAGTCGTAATCGTAGTCGTCTTCCTCCTCTTCCTCCTCCTCGGGAGTGTTGCCCAGGGGGCCACTGACTGCACTGCTGCCGCTGCTGCTGCTGGAGCCGGTGGTGCTGCTGCCGGTGTTAGATGTGCCGTTACTGACCTGGGCCTGCATGTGGGCCAACTGATGGGCCTGAGGGGACAGACACACACACACACACACAAACACACACACAAACGCACACATATACCTCATGACTAGTCCATTCACCGCAGTTAAGTCTTTAAGGCTTTAGGGCTAACGGTCAAGAGACACACTGAGATTTAGACAATAAATGATGATGCGGACTTCTCCACAGCCAATGCAGGATAGAATAATGTAGTTTACTGTTAAAGTAAGTGAACAGAATGACTTTGCAAATGCTTGTATAGGATTGTAGCCTTGTCCTGTGGTTGTTGTGTGGTGGTGTTGCTGAGTGGACTGTACCTTCTGTTTGAGGATGTCCACGGGCGCCTGGTGGGCCTTCAGCTTCTTGTTCTTCAGCAGGATCCGGCCCTTCAGCTGCAGCGGAGAGGGCAGCAGCGGCTCGTCCGAGAAATCGCTCTCAAACAGGAAGCGTGTCACCAGTTTCTCCCCGAACACCGTCTACAGCGAGGACAGACACACATACACACACACAGAGGTCAGAGGTCACATGCTAATGTGTGTCCAAGACCAGCAAAGAGCACATCATCATCTTCTGTGGTACACAAATGATACTGAGTCACAGTAAATAGGAAAAAACGTGCATTACAAAACATTCAACTCACAGCTAACAATGGGTGTGCAGGACCTGCAATATACAATATACAATGTACTGTATGTATGATGTGCTTAACTAGTGTTTACTAAAACCTCACATTCCAGCAGGCATACAGTACCTTGAAGATTTCGGCCATTTTGCGTTGCTGAGGTATGGAGCAGTGGTTCTCAATGGACAGGATCACTGGCATCTCCGAGTTCACAAACGCCGTCCGGTTTATCGCCTCCACAACATCCTGCACCCGGGAACAACATCAACATCATCAGCAAAACACCCAAACACCCTCCAGCTTACTTGTCTAATGCTTATCATCAGGCCAGATGGGAGGACATTTAAAAACTCCCTGATGAGGAAACATTTATCACAATTATTATGATTAGGGTTATTATATTTCGTTTTCCTTTATTTATTTGAAAGGAAAGCATAGATTGCTTAAAGCGAATTAAATTCCGCCTGTGTCAGCCAAGTGGCTAATTTCTAACTGCAATCTTCTAGTGAGATGTTTGCAAAGCAGTTGAAGTGCTAAGTTATGATGTTTACGCTTGAGTGTACGTCGGACTACATGTGTGAATGTGATGCAAGACCGCTCCAGTTGAGCACGCAGTCAGAGGTTGGATGGACAGGAGGAGATCCACACCTTGAAGGGGATTTTGGTGGTGAGGGTGTGGCCGTGGTAGATGACCGGCAGTCCGTCATCGCCGTCCCAGCAGTCCAGCTCCACGCTTCGACAGCCCTGCAGCAACACCTGCAACGTTCCCACAACATCCCAGCAACATTACAACCCTATATAACCACACTTACAACAACAACAACAAAAAAATCCAAGAAAAGAATGTTTCAGT
The DNA here is from genome assembly GCA_027497455.2 of Sardinella longiceps. Classification (NCBI taxonomy): domain Eukaryota; kingdom Metazoa; phylum Chordata; class Actinopteri; order Clupeiformes; family Clupeidae; genus Sardinella; species Sardinella longiceps. The sequence goes on along the minus strand of JAODXP020000032.1, from coordinate 15,897,488 downwards.
GTTCTATGTTTAGAGCTATTACTCTATTTGACCATAAATATTTCTGCAGTGCACACACACACACACACACACACACACACACACACACACACACCACCTCCTTGGGTCTCCCACCTGAGAGTAGAGCTCGACAGAGGACTCTCCCTTGAGCTGGTGTCCGGTGAGGTAGGTGTTGTGTGAGGACTCGATGTAGTAGAAGGACAGAGGATACTGCAGCTCCTCAGGGTCCACCTCCGACTCCTCCAGCTTGGACGCAAAGTTATCCTTGTCCATCAGAAACCTATGGACAGATATGGACAGGGAGACAGAATTAAAGGTGCTTGCCTGATGCCAAGCCACTGGGATCCAAAATGAGGAGTGGAGACGACATTGAGGAAGACAGTGACATTAGGGCAGGGCGGTGATACGTCAATTCAGTTAGATGCAATAAGTGCCGTTGAGGTGCTCGATTCAGCAACGCAGAGGAGTGTGCAGGTATCGAGCCGCATCCATGAACCCAGTGCAAGGATGCTCCTTGCAGCAAGATGCATAATTCCAGATTGCTCACTGATGAGACAGGTTAGTGCCTATGCATGGTTGCCTCTGCTACCGGTGTGTGCAATGGGTGATATGTCCAGAGGCTACTACAGTTGTACAAGCGTCTTTAGTGCTTGTAGTGACGTAGGTGAAAAGGTGAATGATCTAAATACAGTCCATTTACCATTTACCATTTAGATGATAGTCAACCCCAGATATGATAAGTACTTTCTGAATAACAACGAATTAAGTGGACAAAATGGTCAAAAGTGATGTTTACACAAAGCAAAGACACTATAAATTAGAAAACGTACCTGGCAAACCCCTCAAAGGACATCCAACCCATTTGGCGCATACTTGCTGAAGGTTCAAATTTCTTCAGGGAAAAGACAGAAAGACATTAACATGCATTCCTTCTTGCATAAAAATGAAAAATAGCTGATTGACTAAATCTACATTTTATGTGTTTGACCTGTTCTCATACAGCATGTTTGACTCTAATCTAGGAAAAGTACGAAGGGCATTCTGGGAACTGTAGTTTTCCTGCCAAACCTGAATGAGTCCCAGCAGCTGGTCAGTGGTGAGGTGCTCTCCCTGGCAGTTGACCAGGAAGTCGCTGAGCTGTGTGACGGACAGGCCGAGAACGCCGAGCGAGGCATTCTCCACGCCCGTGCCATTGCTCACGATGCTGGCTGCTGCGATGGCGTCCGAGATCTGCTTCTGGTGCTCGGGCAACGGTTGCCGTGAGCGGATGAGGAGACCCAAGTCAGAGCCGTTCCGCGTCAGAAGATCTATAGAAAAAAGAAGAGATATCTAATGAGTGCAATCAATTATGGACTGGCATTAAAAACACACATCCAATCAATCTCAGCTATTAAAAAACTCAATAAACCCTCTCTGAACTCATTCACACCCATAAATTGCATAATGACGTTCAATACTCTCACTATGTTTCCGCACAATCTAAAGCCACACCCAATACAATGTAGTAGATGAATCATTATTTGATAAAACTGGACTGCACCTAATGAGCCTCAGATGGTCACTTTATATTGGTTCTATACTGGCACATCAATGGGAACATGGCCAAACAACCACACATGCACGCACTGACAGGCTACACTTCTCAGAAAGCTCTTGTGCATCATCAGCTAAAGAGTCTCAATGCAGCGCTACATTCCAGACATCTCTTAAACTGATCGCTGGTCAGCCCTCTCGCTCAAGAGAGACATGAACATGTCATCGAAGCGAGACATTTCATTTATCCGCTCCGAATCACATGGAGGTGTGTGAACGCAACTCCATTACCAGTGCTAAAAGCTGTGTTTACAAGGCATTATATCTTATCTGATCGTCATGTCAGAGGAAAGCTTTTATTCCAGGATCAAACTGCACTGTTCCAGAGTACGAATGCAGAGGAAATTGTTCTGCTTCCCAAAAGCACACTTGCTAACCAAAAGTTGCATTGCAACTTGCCAACTTCGTTAGCAACTAGAAAAGCGCTCAGAGAGCGCAGACCTCCGCCAAGGCAATGTGGTCACAGACACAATATAAATTCCAGATCATGTTCTGCATCACCAAAATCAAATCAGTTCTTGCTTGTTCCAATATACACATTGTCTGAAAATTTAATCCAAACCCTTGCAGTACTTTTCGAGTTATCCTGCTGACAGACAGACAAACAGACAAACCAACGCAACCGAAAACATAACCTCCTTGGCAGAGGTAACTATGCTTTTGAGAAAACAGACCTCTGGACTTATATGAATTTATATGCTAATGTGACCATTCTGGAGATCCAAAGGGAGCACAGTTCCTCATTAAATGTGACACAATCTTTATCTATATTCACATGAATAAATCAATGAATGAACAAATCATACCAACATAAAGTGAATTAAACCCACTGGGCAAGCTAACCCACAGTGGGATCATATTGCTACTGGGACAGCAGAGTCCAGGGACTTCCGACACTGTACCTAGGTCTGGCTGCTGTCTCGTCACCTTCTCCTCCACTTTGAGGTTTGGGACGAGGGGGGGCGAGTCGGGACTGGAGCGCGTGCAGGTGACGGCGTACGTGTCAAACAGCTCCTTCAGGTCCTTGCGGCTGCGGATACTAAACACCAAAGTAAAATAAGATGATAAGACAATACCAAGGACATGGTCAAAGCCAAGCCACAAAGACGGTGAGGGTGAGAGAGAAAATGACACTAAAAGAGAGAGGAGATTGATAAATACATATGATATGAGAAACAACACATCCCAACATTTAAAACATACGGTTTATTACAGTCCTGCCATAACACACACGGCCGATACACAGTTATAGGAACACATGCTGGAAGTTGATGCTCACCTGAAGGACTTGAAGAGCTCCACAAACTCCACAAAGCTCATGGTGGTGTCTGAGCTCATGATGTTCTGGAAGCCCTTGAAGCAGTCCTTCCCACGGCCGTGCCACGACCTGCTGCTCCACGCACTGAGGACACGGAGGCAAACCATCAGTCAAAACAGTTTGGTGGAGACCCAAGTTTACAGTATATCAAGTGCCCCCAAGTGCCCCCTGTCAATTCAATTGATTAAATAAAATACTGGTAGCACTTTATAATAAGAGTCCTCTATAAATGGTTATTAAATAGCTTATTAACATCAGTTAGTAGTTATTTAACTGTTAGTAGATAACAGTTAACAGTTATGTAACGGTAATTAACAGACATAGTAAGTTAGTAAGCTAACAGTTAGTTTACAGTTTGTTATGGCTAAATTAGAAATGGTAAAACTTGATGGTATTTATTC
>JAODXP020000032.1:15876676-15891676 GCA_027497455.2 Sardinella longiceps | reverse complement strand
ACCTGCCCGTTTACGATAAAGTCTCTCTCTCTCTCTCTCTCATCCTGTAGAATATTCTAGAGTGTTGCTTACTGTCTGAAGGCTTTACCTGATAGAGGCCGATGTACTGCCTCCTGAGCCACTGCAGCCGCTGGTCGGGGAAGCGCCTCATCCTCTTGACAGCAGTGCACAGAGCCTGGAGGCCCTCGTAGAGCATGCGGGCCGTGTGCCCCGGCGCCACCAGGTGCAGCAGCCGGTTGTCGGTGGTGCCGTGTCCGTGGAGCAGCGAGACGGCGTGCTCGTCGCAGGTCAGACCGCTCAGCTTGTGCTGCCCGCAAACGGCCGCCACGTCGGCACCCGGGTGACCGCGGAACACCGCCTTCACCGAGGCTAAGTCCAAAGCGCCCTCGGTCAGACCCATGCCGAGGGCACCGATGCCACTGGCGCCGCTGATGCTGCCGCTACTGCCACCTCCGCTGCTGGTTCCCGGAGCCTGCAGGGGGTCGGAGGCTTTGGTTCCGGGAAAGGGGCCGCCGCTGCGGGGTCGTCCCCAGACGAGGGTGCCGTTGTCGGGCAGCAGGCGCAGCGAGCAGCGGGCGCTCAGACGGCTGTCCTGCTCGTAGTGAATGACGGTGGCGCCGCGGAGCAGGAACTGGTGGACCTCGGCGCGGACCGACAACACGTACCAAGGGATGAGCTCTGTGCCGTGGCCGAATGGCCCGTTAGCGTCCTCTGAGGCGCCAAGCGGGTCGGCGCTGTCCTCTCCCTCGCAATCGTTGTCGCCGCTGCTGTGCTCTGATCCCCCGGCCTGGTCATGACCTTCGACCTCTGAATCAGAGAGGTCACCGATGGAGAAACTGTTTTATGAGTAGGCGAACAGATGGAACAAGAGAAAGACAGAGAGAGGGAGAGAGAGAGAGAGAGAGAGAGAGAGAGAGAGAGAGAGAGAGAGAGAGAGAGAGAGAGAGAGAGAGAGGGGGGGAGAGAGAAAGAAAGAAAAAAACCTTTTAGATTAAGGGTGGAAAAAAGAAAGACAAGGAGACTTCAAGCAACTTCATGCTTAGTCTTCTTTAGAGATAAAAGCCTTAACATGACCAACCAGCGTGCAGCTCAACACCCATATCCTGCAGCAGCAGACTGATGAGTAACAAGCACAGATTTGCCCCCATATGCACAATAACGCTCATATCAAACCACAAGTAAATCAGTCAGCTAACTGTGTGTTCAGACCGAGACCAATTCAGGCGGCATGGGCGACGGAAGTAATTGACTTTGCATTGGGACCGGCGATTTGGGCGACAAAAGCGGCAGGCGAGTTGGGCGACGAAACTTGGGCGACTTGGGCGATAAAATCAAGTTAAACTTCGGTTAACTTTATGTAATGAGCTATGATGCGGTTGGGCGATTACCAATCAGAATGTCGATTTACTGGTGAGATGCCAATAGAGAAGTAGGATTAACGTTTGGATGCTAACATCATGGGCAAATTTGCCGTTTTGGTTGCTGTGCTCAAGCGATGTTTCTTGGGAGTCTTCGGCGACTCTTGCCAATTTATCGGTCTCGGAGTAACTCCTCATTCCACAGCTAACACATACAGTACAGTATTCATTGCAGCAAACAATTTAGAGGATGTAGCTAGAACGCTTATGGATGCTTCCCACAATACAGTATGTTGTGCTGCTCTAGAGGCAAAAGCTTTGGGACATTAATGCATCATGCAGACTTTAGACCATTTTGGACATAGAGGGATTGGAAAAAGATGCTGTAGCGTCACAGAGCGAGAAAGACAGAAAGAGAGAAAGAGAGAGAGAGAGAGAGAGAGAGAGAGAGAGAGAGAGAGGAAGGAAGGAAAGAAAGAAAGATAGAGAGAGAGACAGAGAGAGAGAGAGAGAAAGAGAGCGAGCGGAAGGAAAGAAAGAAAGAAAGAAAGAAAGATAGATAGATAGATAGATAGATAGATAGATAGATAGATAGATAGAGAGAGAGAGAGAGAGAGAGAGAGAGAGAGAGAGAGAGAGAGAGAGAGAGAGAGAGAGGGAGAGAGAGAGAGCATGGATGTGCACGCAAACACACACTAACTTACACAACTCGGTTTGAGTGAGAGTTCTTCCTGAATGGGGTGAAAGAAAGCAGTGACAGGAGAGGAGGAGAGAGGGAGAAGATGGATAGCAGTAGAGATGGGGAGGAGGAGGAGGAGGAGGAGAGGCAAGAGGGTAAAAAAACAGGAGGAAGAGGAGGGAGAGGAAAAAATGAGAGAGAAAGAGGGGAGGATGAGAGAATGGAGGGGGAGAAAGAGAGATGGAACGAGTGAATAAAGGTTGGGTGAGAGAAAGTGATGGCTGCTGCAGAGGCTCCCAGCTTGTGCAGGCGGAAGCACAAACTCTCACTCTCTCTGTCCGGAATCTCCGGCAGCCATTAATGTTAATTATGAGTATGACAGTACTTTGTGTGTGTGTGTGTGTGTGTGTGTGTGTATATGTGTGCGCGCTCAGGCACGCTTATATATAATATAAAGTGTATGCTCCTCATCTGTAGTGTACAGTATACAGCATGTGTGTTTGTATGGGTGTATGAGTGTCCATGCATATATGTGTATGAATTATGTATGTCTGGCTGTATGTGTGTGTGCGTGTGTGTGTGTGTGTGTGTGTGTGTGTGTGTGTGTGTGTGTGTGTGTGTGTGTGTGTGTGTGTGTGTGTGTGTGTTAGGCTATGCTGATCTTCTGTCTTTCGTCCGGATGACTTAGAGAGCTAAGCACCCCATGCATTTTCTTATCCTTTCAGGAAAAGCCCAAAGATCTCATGCGGTTCTCTTCCGGGTGGGCCTTTCCCATCTCATCCCAATTTACTGCCGGGCAACATGGAATGCTTTATTTAGTAGCTGGCATTGGACATGGAAAACTCATTTTGTCCTTCAAAAAAAAAAAAAGAAAAGAGGCTAAAAAAAAAGAAAAGAAAAGAAGAAAGGAAAACATGAGGGAGAACTGGGAGGTTTTCTCAGGACAAGGCAAGAACATCTGCCTCGATAACAGAGAAAAACAAAAGAGTTCTCGTCCAGCAATGCTTTGGTGAGAGAAACACGATGCTGACTTTCTCTAGCAACGAGTCTGATAAGATGATCAGCTCGGCGCTCGAGCCGAAGTGAGAATGTTCATAATGTTCCCTCGGCGTTCGCCCCAAACCCTCTGTACCAAACAGTCTGTCGCAACTCAAGGAGACCGTAACTCCGAGAGGTGACTCCAAAAAGACGTACAGTACAAACCTCTATCAAGGAGACAGAACTGAGTACAAAAAAAGCTACCTTGTGAACAATTTCTCTTTCATTCCCCACACAAGGACCTCAACCTCAAAGACTCAAAAGGCCATTCAAAAAGTGAAGTGCTACTGGACTCCTTACAGTCGCTCAATAATGACCCTTGGAATCGCCACAAAGAAAATGGCCGCCCCTGTGCCCTCCTCTCTCCATAGGGCTACAGAGAACAAAGACCTCAATTTTCTCCGTGCCAAATACTGGAGTGCTCCTTGTGCTCTCCCAATTGGACAGACTGGGTTGACCAAGAGACAAGTTGAATTAACAACCTGTTCTTAGCGATGAAAGTACTGAGGAAGTACTTAGAAAGAAACAAGAAGGAGGATAGGCAAACACTGAATTATGGAGGCAAATAGTGTGCAAATAGTGCATTAAGAACGATAGGCAAACACTCCTGCATTAAAGAGAATATGCAAACGCTGCATTAAGGAGGACAGGCAATCACTAGGATTTATTTCTGGTTGAGGTACTTCTGTACATTAACTCCCAATCTCAATTCATTGCTTCGGTTCGGGAAATAGTGGACATAAATAGCTTAAGTGTTTCATGTGCAAAAGCATCTTCAAGGGAAGAATGAACCCTATGAATGAGGGTGAAGACCAGAAGCTTCTATTGCTTCTACTAACAGGAAGGAAACCACTTCAAAATAAAAGAAAACAGAATAATAACAGCATGACACTGCTATACCTTTTAGCAGTCTCAATGTTTGGAAGGTTTTGTATGCCTTTAATGTAGCTACTTCACTAATCTTACAGCAAAAACTGCTTAGTGTTCCTTTAAACAAGAGGGTAATTGAGTGAGAAACCCTTTGAATTCTGATTTCTGAAGGTAATATAATGCTCTAAGTTACTTACGGGTTTTTGTAGCGATCCTTGACGGAGTTGCGGCGTGACCCCGGGCTGTCCGAGGCGCTGGCTGGGTCACCGTCGGCGGTCATCTCCTCGCTCTCTAAACTGCGGTGACAGCTGCGGATGGTCTGCAGGATGTTGCTGACCGTGGCCTCCTTCTCCACGCTGTGGAGCCCGTCAGGCCCCACGCGCTGCAGGAAGTTGGGCTGACCACTGTAGTCCGACACAAACTGGACGAGGACGAGAGGGACGTTATAACTTAAGAAACAAACTTTAGTCTTGGGACATACAAATATTAATATGAATTAAAAATAAAAGCTTATTATGAATTAAGATCTTTTGAGTTATTATGACCGATTCCTTATTTTTATTTCAGTCCCCTCACCTTTACTAAGAACAATGGGCCTCATTCACCAACCATTCTTACGAATACATTTGTTCTTAAATTCCACTTACAGTATGCAGTGTTTAAGAAGATTTGCATTCACCAACATAGGTTTATAGGACCTTAAAGGTATAGCCCTGCTGTTTTATACTGCTAAGCGCTACTGATAGCCACCCCAATGATTGAATTTTGTGCATCGTAGACCGAGTTTGCGAAACGGCAGCTAACACTTATTGAATGAGGCATGTCAAAAACGAAACCTAATCGATTTGCTTTCGTTTTGAAATTCCCCATTCTGTTAAGGTTAGCTGCCGTTTCGCTATCTCAGTCTGCCTTGCATGAAATCCAGTGATTGAGGTGGCTATCAATAGCGCTTGGCACTATAAAACAGTATGACTACGTGTTGACCCCCGCCGGATTTTTCCTTTAAAAACAAATTTTAAGAAAATTCTTGATATAGATATTAGTGAGTGAGGCCCAAATGTTTCTTTAAATTCAAACCCTAACATCTATTCCATAAAGCTCACTCAACCCTAAACCACATCCACACTCTTGTGTCTCTCCCTCCTCCTCTCTCCTCACCTCCACCGCGTCCTCTTTGGGGTCTAGTGTTTGGCGCAGGCCGATGAGGCTAGCGGCCCCGTCCAGGGCGTCGCTGAGCTCCTTGAGGAAGACGCCGCAGAAGGGCACCACCTTGCAGCCGGGGATGTGGAGAGCGCGGTGCACGGCCTTACGGTATTCCGACGACGACTCGTGCTGAGCCATGGAGTCCTTTAGGCGCCGCATGCTCTCGATGTCCGCCTGGTCCATAAACTGCCACATCTTCAGTACCTTACGGGACCTGGGAGGGGGGGGGGGTTTGGTGGTGACTGCCAGGGTTGAACATCAAGGTGATGATACAACAGGACAACTATTTTGAGAAATGTTGCTGAGCAACAACAGAACGGGTTCCACTGGTCTTGATTGGACGACCGCAACAATTTGCCTACAGTTGATTACAATTCTCTAGAGGATTGAAACAATAACAAATTGCCCAATGTCAGCAGGAATGTGCCCAAACAGCAACACTTGGCACATTGCTCAAAAGATGGCCTTGTTCATCAGCAACTTTAGAGCATCCACAACCCAGCTGTATGATAGAGATTTACACAGTAAGCAAACACAATCAATAGACCACATTATGTATACAAAGCATGGGCAACGATTTATCTTCCTTTCTGGACATGCAAACAGCATTAAGTAGGATTGTGGCCCAAAATGGTACTGCAATCATGTTCAAAATACTTTGCTGATATCAACTATCTCCATCTTTCAAAAGCATCTCCTATACACATCTTTGTTCGATTTCTCACTTTATCACACAGTATTTCGGCGCCATGCAGTACCTGAGTCCAGCTAAGAACTCCATGACGGCGTTGTAGTTGCCAATATTCCAGCAGCAGTCAGCCACGTGGACCATGTAAGAGAACACCTCTCGCTTCTCGTCCATAGAGCCGGCAGTCAGAATCAACCACGTGACCCAGGAGCTCACCTGGACAAAAACACAGAGCACGACCATGACACATTCATTGCACTTAATTAAAAAAAAAAAAAAAAAACTGTCTTGGCTGTAAACCTATACAAATATTGATATATAGTATTGAGGTCGACTTAGTAGAAAGCATTTCTATGGTTAACCTTGACCTCAAGAAACTATTAACACAGACATCTTAAGTAATTTAGAAACATATTAAGGTTTAAACACACACACACACACACACACACACACACACACACACACACGCACGCACACACACAATCCTGTCAACCAAGGATTTGTATGTAGAGAAGTCTTTTAGTTCAACACAGGCTTTTAAATGAAGAAAACTTCCCTTGGCTTGAGGGAAAATGGTCAAACCGATGGGGGAAAAAAAATCTATCCATGATGATGTGGGAAAACGGCAAATGAACCCATTGACTAGAGAGTATTAGGGACACAGATTACCGGAGCAAAGAAGCCAAAAAAGAATAATAGTAGCCAGCTATAACTTCAATCAGAAAAGGCCATTTCATGAATTTCACTCGGTCTGTACATGTTATTACTGAAAGCCAGTCTTTAGTGGCTCGTCTAACAACTCCGAACCATTCGAATGCTCTCAGAAAATTATAGTACAGCGGCTCATTTCCTGGTTGGGTCTGTACAAGAAGGATGGAAATAAAACTCCAATAAACAGACCCTCTGTCTGACAGAAGGGGCAGCTGAAGTCAAGATGGCCGAGTCAGGTAAACACATTTATCTGGCCCTTAATTAAAAGCTGGTTCCGCTTGATAAGGCTTGTCCTGTTCCTCGGCTCAGAACGCTACTGATGTTCTTTAATTGAACCTGAGGGCTGAGGGGTAAATACTGAGTGAGCCAGTGGCCTCCAATGACCCCCGGCTAGGGGGTGGGAAGTGAGGTCAACTAATTCAGTGAGGCTAAAGGTGAAAGGTCAACTTGAATGTATCATTTTACAGTCGAGGCCAGAACTTCAACACTCAAACCCCCCCTCAGAAACACATATTGTTACTGTACATTGTAAATGCATAATGTTTTATGACACATTAAGTCTTAACAGTTATAAACAGCTATAAATAAATATATTTTCAGAGTGAATTAGTATGTTCTTCGGCATAATCTTAGAATATATGTGGACGATTTACTATCTAAATTGTCTAAATCGCTCTACGATCAGATCTTATCCTCTGATAGAACACAAGATTAACAAATGACTCATCTTCTCTATGGCAGCTAAGACGTAAGGTAATTCAGAGTCTTTAGGTCTCAACTACATGACTGAGGGAATAAATTCCCTCCGTCTTACTGTACGAGGTCATCAGGGGAGCACCAAACATCCTGATCTAAATGTTTGGCATCTCTTCTCACATATCATCATGATATCCTCACAGAATACACCGGGATTGGGAATAACGCTTAGGGGAGAGAGAGTAGACTAAGCACTGTGCAAGTGAAGGGAATTCTCCTCCTCAACTCCTCTGTGTACGGAAAAACAACAGTCCGGCTCCTAACAGCAGTTAGTCAGGGAACAGCCTCCTTAGCCCCGTTTCCGGGAAAGTGTCCAAGGGCTGATGTAACTTATAAAACACATCGATACTGTAAACACTGGAATAGGGGCCTTCATTTCCAATGTGACAGATCCAAATAAACATCTGTCTCCCCTCAGTGATCAAGGGATCAGGAGTTTTTCAGAAGATGACTAAGCAAACTAATAGATTACTCAGTTCTGCCCTGACTAAGGTTCATTACGGGGCTTCCAAGAGCAGCCGCTAGGGGTTTGTGTTCATACAACTGTGTTTATGGGCCTAGCAGGGGGTGATGGTTGACGTGGACCTAATGGAGTGTGAACTCGGATGCCTTAAAACGTTACGAAAAGGACATCACTACTGCTGGTTTAAGAGAAACGAAATCCTGGGCAGCAAGACGCATGACTGACACGAGAATTGACTTCAACACTTTCGTCCCGATGAGGACATTCACACTGCGTTCTGGGAAAACAATTTATTTTGGAAGCTGAGAGAAAAGTACTTCCCATCTTGACTACTGCCTAACTGTCTTTTATCTTTAAAAACTTTGAAACTTTCTTAGATTTTCTCTATCCATTCACTAGCACTAGCATTCAGTAGCATATCCGCAATTTGTAATAACTAATTTCATGCTAATTCCTATACCTCCAGTCTAGCCACTACGCACTTTTAGCTGTCTGATACCCTATTCAGACTGGCCTTGAAACCCACTTATGTACTGTGTGTGATTAGTGTGCAGGCATCCAGCCTTGCTGTGCGTGTGAAAGACAGTCTGGGAGGGCTGTATGCATGTGTGAATTTGTGTGTAAGCGTATGTATATGCAAGTGTGTGTGTGTGTGTGTGTGTGTGTGTGTGTTGTCAGCTAACTCCCTGACCCTGAAAAGGCACGCTCACAATGGACCAGTGCATTCAGCAGTGGGCCCCCTGTGGTTCCCCGTCATCCACATGACTGTGGCTGGGCTCAATGGAGGAATGAGCTCCACACACGCAAGGCATTCATCCTCCTGCTCTCGCTCCGGCCAATTAGTCACCTTCACACACCGCTGCGCTGACTGACTTCCACTCCACGGAAAGTTCCAGGCCGACACTCGATTTTTGGTGCGGTACAGAAAGCCATACTGCCGGCTCTTGGGTGATGATATCTATCCTCATCGGTAGTAGACCGTATCTGAAGTATACCATATAAGTACACGGTTAATACATAAGGATACCTTTAAGCCATAGGGGGGCTAGACCATAAATGGTGGTAAATATGAAAAGACTGGGACAAAAAAAGCAGTAGAATGCAGGCGGTAACAGGTGCTGTGGGGTTATAAGCAGGTCAAGATTATCTAAGACCGTGTTTCTCAAACTTTTTCAGACCGAGGACCACTTTGCCCAAAAAACGTTTTTCAGGGACCACCTGCCCTCACGTCCCCTCTCCATGTCACATAATGCTGCCCTTTACCCTTTAACAAAATTAATATGCATTTCTAATGAGCATTTATAGGCTCTTCTAAACATAAATTACAGGCCTGCCTCATAGTATTCAGTGAGCAACTCATCTTAGGCCTTTAAATAATGTTAGTGAGAATAAATTCACATATTTTTTTGGAAATCCCCTAACGGACCACTTGAGCTTTCCAGCGGACCATTTGAGCAGTTGCTTCATGTGGACAGGCTTGCCAGGCCAATCATTATCATAGATGGAAAAAGGGATCTTGAACCAGATCTGAACTACAGAACATCATTAGAACACACAAAAATCATTAGAACATCCCTGACTGTACTATTACCACTGATAGAAGAACCTGCCCCTCTACGGTATGTCTCTACTGTCCTTTCGCTCCAAAGAGCCCATCTTTCACACACTCCAACTCCTAATGTCCTCTACCTCTCCTTCACACTCTTCTCTCCTGTCCTGTTCCCTCTGGAGTGATAGCATAGCCCCCGCAAACTCACAGCATCTCAGCTGCTCTGATAGCCCCATCCTGTTCCCGCTGGTGTTCTCCTGTTTCAGCAGAGAGCACACACACACACACACACACACACACACACACAGGCACGCACACACACAGGCACATACACACACACACACACACACACACACACACAGGCACGCACACACAGGCACACAGGCACACAAAGGCACACACACACACAAAGGCACACACACACACACACACACAGGCGCGCACACACACACACACACACACACACACACAGAGGTCCAGTGGCGGCACAGTCTGTCCAGCCTGATAAGTCCAGCACTTGCGTAACAGGGACAGACACGCAGCAGGCACGCTAGGGCCGTCTCTTCTGGGACAGTTTAACTGTTAACGGAGGCGAGGGTAGGCCTCCTTCAAAGAGCATCGTGGACAACCTTCTCCCCCTCACACACACACACACACACACACACACACACACACACACACACACACACACACACAGTCACCTCCACCACATATACCTCCTTCATCCTTTGCCATTAACACCATGACCCCCCCCCACACACACACACACCTCCTCCCTCCCCCTAACTTCAAAGACAGACACCAGACACCCTGTCTGCGTCGAAAGGGAGGTTGTTGCCGTGCCGTTTCTGCTTACAACACCCGCGTCGGCGGACTCGCTGTGGCGGCGGTGGCGGCGTTCGAGAAGAATTAAATAACGCTGTTGTGCTTAATGGGTGACTGGGTTGAAGGGGTATGTGGGCCGGACATACTGCATACTTGGCAGGGCTCGGGACATTCCACCACGGAGGCCTCTGGCAAGCCCCCGGCATAAATAACGGCAGGGATAAACTGTGTTTCGCCAGCGCGGGCCACACTAATGACACAAGGAAGGAGGAGGTGGTAGTGTGTGTGTGTACAATGTGTGTGTGTGTGTGTGTGTGTGTGTGTGTGTGTGTGTGTGTGTGTGTGTGTGTGTGTGTGTGTGTTTGTGAGAGAGAGTGTGTGTGTGTGTGTGTACAATGTGTGTACAGTGTGTGTGTGTGTGTGTGTGTGTGTGTGTGTGTGTGTGTGTGTGTGTGTGTGTGTGTGTGTGTGTTTGCGAGTTGGAAAAGGGGGGTGGGATGGGGGTTTGGAGGTGCATTAGTGAGGTGCCTAAGCGTCCCTTTTCCACAGGCTGAAAAGCATTGCAGCTCTAAGCCCATCCCTGTTCACAAAAGGCCAGTGAGATTAAACAGAGCAATATGCCAGACTGATACAGAGTCCTAGCCTCCCCTCACCGTCTGTGTGTGTGTTTGTTGAGTGCCATGTCTATGAGTGTGTGTGTGTGTGTGTGTGTGTGTGTGTGTGTGTGTGTGTGTGTGTGTGTGTGTGTGTGTCTGTAGGTCTGTTTCTATGCGTCTGTGTCTGAGCGTGTGAGTATCAGCGTATATATGCGTGTGTACATTTTCGAGCGGGACATGACTTTCGGAGGCCAAGAGACATGGAGAGCAGTTGGGCAAACTCTCTGATTAGGCTAAATGAGCCTGAGAGGCTGATGGGACAGACATCTCCGTCATGTTTACTGGACCAGAGGCTGGAGAGCAAAGAGAGGGGAGGGGAGGGAAGGGGAGGGGAATGGCTGGCACAGTTTAAACCAAGCTCAGAAACGCCACACTATACTTCACTGGACAAACAAGACATTCCTAAACATCTGTTAATGAAGCTCATTATGCGTGTGTATAAATCCCAGATTCCAATGCCCTCATTCCCAACCCTGAATCCCTAACCAACCCGACTGAGTCGCTCAAGTCCAGAGTACTTCCAATCATAGCCCTGCTGTTGTTCAAACTCACTTAGTGCTCTAGGTGGGGAAAAAGAACAGGAGAATGTGGTACAAAATCGACCCAACCGCAAAACCTGCAGCTAACTCTAACAGAGCCAGAATAGAGCCAGAAACTCACTTCTGTTGGTCATTTTCCTTGACCTTGTTCAGTTCATGTTCGCTGGCCATTTACTGTTCAGTCTGTTTTGTACCGAATTTTCTTGTCCCTCTTCCTACCAGCAACACTTTTGACAGACAATGGCTTTAACCTGAGTCAATCAGCCAATCATACAGTAGTATATTCACGCCAGACAAGTTTTAGAGGGTTTATGACTTTGTGCTTGATACCAAATATACCAAGATTCATCAACACTTCAATTCAGGTCGGTCCAAGCATTAGCGTGGATTGAAGGCAGGGATTGAAAGAGGGTATCCTACTAATTGTTTCTCTGAAAATATGTGTCCTGTGAGTGACTATCAGTCTTGACTGCTTGCAAAAAAGGCATGATTTCCACCGTAAATACCTGAAGCCAAGAGGGGGTCCTCCACACACACTGGAGTCTTCATAAATAAAGTCGACTGATCTGCCTTATTATCCATTTAATACATCGATGTCAAACAAACATGCTAACTGCTAACGTTCCAGCTGGGTGGCCTACATCGCAATCCTGAGCATTAATTAATTATTAAGGATTAATATAATGAATTGATGACTAATGGCCTAATACGACTGTTGTGTTCAGCATGAGTGCTGATTATCTAGTCAGAGTTTCCAGCAGCCAGATCCAGCAGGCGAGGCGAGGCAGGGCTGATGTAAACCCTAACCCACCAACACTCAATGCTGCTAATAAGGCTGCTGGAAGACATCAAGCATCAAATGTGATTCAGCCCTCCATTCTAAACATTAACAGCCTGACCACCGGCAGAGAGAGAGAGAGAGAGAGAGAGAGAGAGAGAGAGAGAGAGAGAGAGAGAGAGAGAGAGAGAGAGAGAGAGAGAGAGAGAGAGAGAGAGAGACTTCCAAAAAACTGTAACTATAACAGTGCATCTGTGAATGACACCTTGGATGTATGCCTGTCATGAATCTCCAATCACGTTATTAACCGCACAATCAAACGCAAGCAACACTAACACACACCCAAACCCATCAACGTTGAACAATGTTGTGTGTGTTACTGTTGTGTGAGTTTTTCACTTTTACCCGGAAAGCATAGATCTTCTGACAGCTCCAATAAACATGGCGGAAAACTGGACCGAAGAGTAAGCCGAATGATATGGGCCTACAGCAAAGTGAAGGAGCTCTTCAGACTAAACACGCAACGCTATCGGAGCAGATGTAAAGTGTGGACGCAGCTTTGTTGCCAATGTTATTGGCAGATATTAAAACTTTCAAAAGAGTTCCACAAAAAAATCAACCACAATGTAATTGGCAGGACCTATTGGCATTCCAAGAGGAAATATTTTACAAATGTATTCACTCCAATCACAGAGATACAGTACGGCGCTGGTGCATCTCTAATGCTAGCATGATAGCTATCGCTTACATGCTACGGAGTGCATCATTCCTAAAACAAGATGGAAAGAGGTAAGTCTACTGTAAGTGATGGCATGAATTCTAACCCCTGACACATGTACTGTAGGTTGGACTACACACACTACACTTCGTTTTTTTTACCGCAGCTTTCTTTCACTCTTAGACTTAGTCCACATCCAGTAGATGGGCCCAGTGTGATGTGACACACGCTGAGGACACGCGGTGAGGTGTGTGTTTCCACTGTGTGTATGACGTCATATTCTGTTCTAATGTTCCGTCTCCACCATATTATCATGGCGGCTCATATCAGCTTCTCCACGAGCTAATCAAACCTCATTTAAATGAGGCCCTCGGAGTCTCCAGTGGCGCAGAGCCCTTGGACTGTTGTTATTCTAACTGTAGAATAACCGTCTTGACATGACGGCCATATTACGTTTGTATGGAGGGGCGTTGGCCTTTTTTCAGAGAAGAGAAGGCTGATATCATATCATATCATGTCAGCATTGAGAACCGACAGCCATCTGTTGATTTCTAGCTTCACACACACAAGAGCGCATTCATTCATTCATTCATTCATTCATTCATTCAAGAATACCTACGGTATATCAATCCTATCAAGACATCCATTACCTAGTATATGAGTCTGAAACAAACATACACTGACGGACACACACACACACACACACACACACACACACACTCCCAGTATGCGACCCTCACCTCATTGAAGCGTGTCACCAGGTCCTCCAGTGCACTCCTCTGCTGCCCCTCCCCCCCGCTCCCAGTCCCAGTGGCGGGCACAGCGGGTGCCGAGAGCGACGCCCGGAGGTGTGGGTGCCGGGGCGGGCACTCGGGGCTGCCCAGCTGGCGCGTGAGCAGGCACAGGTAGTCGAGCGGGAAGACGCGGCGGTACAGACGGCGTTCTTGTTCGGTCAGTGCGATGGCCACCTCTTCGGGGAAGGGCACCAGGTGGCGCAGCTCCGCCAGCTCCTTGCTGATGCCCGCCGCTACGCCCACCACGCCGCCAGGCAGCAGCGAGCCCACGCTCTGGGCCACACCGGCACACAGCTGGCGCTCTGAGAGAGAGAGAGAGAGAGAGAGAGAGAGAGAGAGAGAGAGAGAGAGAGAGAGAGAGAGAGAGAGAGAGAGAGAGCGCAAGAGGGGGAGAGAGGGAGAAAGAGAGAAAAATGAGCTTTTCAAATGTCCCACAAACTATAAGTTGAAACCTATGGTATCATTAAAAGGAGGATAGCACTCATCACAAAGAGAGAGAGAGAGAGAGAGAGAGAGAGAGAGAGAGAGAGAGAGAGAGAGAGAGAGAGAGAGAGAGAGAGAGAGAGATGATTCGATAATTAGGATGATGAAATGAATAGAACACAGGAACGTCAAAGATAGTCCTAAATCAGCTTGCTATAGCGTCATTACATCTGTGTGTAATACTGAAACTGTTAAAAGAGAAATTCAGTGAGAGAGAGAGAGAGAGAGAGAGAGAGAGAGAGAGAGAGAGAGAGAGAGAGAGAGAGAGAGAGAGAGAGAGAGAGAGAGTAAGTGAACTTTCACAGATGGATGGGTAGAATCATTCAGTCAGGCAGGTAGACAGATGCACGTAATGTGATATCAGAAACCAATACACTGCAAATCCAATTGAGAGCCAACCGCAAAACGTGCACTGGGAGAGTTATCCAGATCCCCTAATCTCCACATGTCAATGAGGAAATTATTCAGTCCTGTCATGTTCCACCTGATGAATGAATTGATGAATGGATGGATGGATGGAGGGAGGGAGGGATTGTTTAACAGAGTCCTTTAACTTCCTTCGGGATGAATTTTGTCTTATCTATCTTGACTGCTTTACTTATACTGAGGGTCAATCAGCCCCATCATGCTCCGTTTGTCTGACTCCTGGGAGGGAAGGATGGATGGAGGGATGGATGGAGGGATGATGGATGGATGGATGGATGGATGGACGGACGGATGGACGGATGGATGGATGGATGGATGGATGGACGGATGGATGGATGGATGGATGGATGGACAGATGGATGGATGGATGGATGGATGGAGTCCTTGAATTTCCTTCAGGATGAATGAGCCACTCTCTCATCTTATCTATCTTGGACGCTTTTCTAATACTGAAGGCGATGTCGAC
>JAODXP020000032.1:15871676-15874176 GCA_027497455.2 Sardinella longiceps | reverse complement strand
TGTTCCTGAGTCTATCAAGTAGAACGCACACGGCTGTCCATGTGAATGTGCAAGTGTGTGTACTGTGTGTGTGTGTGTGTGTGTGTGTGTGTGTGTGTGTGTGTGTGTGTGTGTGTGTGTGTGTGTGTGTGTGTGTGTGTGTGTGTGTGTGTGTGTGTGTGAACTGTGTGTGTGTGTGTGCTCTCTCTGGCCATTTCAGTGGAGATCCTGTTCTCAGACTTGTCACTCAAGTGTACTTCCTACCTTCTAAAGGCAGCCTTGGCCACACACATGTAAGTACACAGACACACATACGTGGGTGTACCCACACCTACAGACACACACACACACACACACACACACACACACTTGAGAAATTCACATGTGTGTAATGCAAATGTAACGGATGCCAACTAGCCTAGGCTCGCTGGCAGCAGTACATGTAAATCCTCACAATCCAACGATTCAAGAACTGCTTCTAACCGCTATGTTTGGAAGCCTGGGCTTTTAGCTCAGTGGTTAGAGCCCTCGACTCCCATGCCATGGATTAGCTGGAGCTGACGGAGTGGCAAGTTCGAGACCCAAGTTAAGTGAGAATGCCTCCGGCTACACAAACACACATTTTCTGACCATCGGTTTGCCAATGTTAGCCCTGAAATCTGAGCTACAAGTTCCATCAATGGCGTCCTGTCCATGACGCAAAAGTACTAGTCTGCTTTCCAAAACCTCCTCTGAAGTACCCCAGGAGTCTACGGCTCACTTGCTAAATTATTAGGCCTACTCCTCGATCCAATCCATTCGCCTACATTACAATCCACTATATATGTATTGGGTTGATCTAATTTGATTATGACGGGCCTATAAAGTATGATCATGCTCAGCCGATCATTCAGTTGGGGTTACATTTCCCAATAATGACCAGCTGGCTCGGCATTGTTCCTTCCTCATCGTCCTCCATCAACAGATGAGGTTTCATTCAAAAGAGTCTTCATCTTCAAAGTCTCCCTTGCTGCTGACCTTCAAAGCTCTCGCTCGCTTGCGCATCATCTTGGCCTGGCCCTCGCCCCCGCCTTGTCTATCTCTTACCTCCCCATTCTCTATTCACATACACACACACACACACACACACACACACACACACACACACACACACACACACACACACACACAGCACTTCTTGTCTCTTTACTTGAGTTTTCTTCCTGACCTACCTGATCTTGCCTGTGACTCATATTCTACAGCATATGGCCGTCTCTTCCCAACGCACACACACCCCCGCCACCCCTCACCTACCCCTCTCAATCTCTCTCTCTCTCTCTTTCTCAGAATTACACAAAGAAGCAACGACTCTATAACACTCTAATTTATAATCATGCTCAACAGTTGCTGTCCTCACATAACTTCTGCATGATCAGTTGCCTGTGCTAATACTGACATACAGTAGGCTCTGACTTAGCCATCAAGTACAACATTGTCCAACATCTCAATAATGTGTGTGTGTGTGTGTGTGTGTGTGTGTGTGTGTGTGTGTGTGTGTGTGTGTGTGTGTGTGTGTGTGTTAGAAGAGACACTGTAGGGGAAGATAGAGGACAGCAGCGGGAGAGAGGCCTTTTGAGAGGAAAGGAGAGTGGCTACTGTTGACGCTGGACACCTGCCGCGATTCGAGCCCCTATTTATGGTGTGTACACTAACCTTGAGAATAAACTGGAGCAAACCTCTCTCTCACACACACACACACACACACACACACACACACACACACACACACACACACACACACACACACACACACACACACACACACACACGATGCACCTGTCTGACAGCAAACACTTTACAGATTTACATGTCGTCGTAGCAACAAGAAAATTTGTTGCAAAACTCATGCAAAAGATGGTGACTTCAGATTTAGTCACTGGAGTGCTTTTAAACATGGACAATCCCTCTGCCATTCCTCCATGACCACAGAGAAAGCCCATCTCATCACACACTGAGCACCTGAACCTGCACTTCATTATCTGCCTGACTATTCAGATTAGTCCAAATAAAAATGAAACAAAATATAATAATAATAAAAAAAATCTAAATTACACAAATACTATAATATCCTAACGAGGTAACATTGCAATAAAATAACATAGCCTAATCCGGTATCGTGTTGTATTTCCTTATATTATTTAGCTGAACAGAAATGAACGGAGGCAGCAACTCTGAACAGCTATCAGATCTGATCAAGTACACTGCAACAGCATGCAGCTAATGCTAATTCACAACACATGTCCCTTAAAGAGCTCTCTTACTTTTTTTTTTTTTTTTTTTTTTTAAATCCACACTCACTGCTTTAAATGACACAAAACAAGACCACAAGCGTCCGAAAGTTGCCTGTTTAGCCTAGTAACCGAGGGGTCTGAGCGTTTGGATTTAGCCCAGTTCTATCCTTGGCCCAGAGACACCTGTTTACCTAATCTCTGGCCCCTCAAGTCTCCTCCATTCAACATCACAGTGCACCGCGGCAGAGCAG
>JAODXP020000032.1:15859176-15866676 GCA_027497455.2 Sardinella longiceps | reverse complement strand
AGAAAGTTACAAAAGGGGGAGAGACGACTTTGATAGAGCATTAGTGGAAAGCAATCTGATCGTTAGAGCGTTAGTGGAAAGAAATATAAGGGCAAAGGGGGCATTCCTTGTTGGGGCAGCTGATGTGACTGAGATGAGAGGCTTTCAAACTATCTTTCAACCTAAACTGAATATTTCTCTTATCCAGAGAAAGACCATATCTGTCAACTTGGAGCAGGTCTTGCAAATCCACAAGCAGTTTTGTATGGCATAAAAGCCTTCAGCCTACATTAAATAATATTCATCTCAGATGAACTAACACATATCATTTCAACCTGTTATTTCATTCACTGTGCTGAATAGCAATTCCAGATGGCCGACACAACTGTAAATATGCAAACCTCAATTCCAGCTATAATCATGCATAGATTTACATGTTGCCAAACTTACTCACGTTACATCCAATTGTGCCAGTAAGACCCACAAAATACTTGATCATACTTATTCATTCAATGCTCATAAAAACAGCTAGAATGAGCAGTGGTGCACCAATGGCAGATTTCAAATGATGAAATCTTTAAATGGAAAATTTACTTTTCTCTCATCATAAAAACAATTTAGCTTACACGTGTCTCTTCAAACTGTTGTCTTGAAGTAAAGAAGTACAGAGCATGACTCACAAATCCCTTAAAGCAAGGAATGGTTGGCAACTTTTAGGCTACCTGTTCTGTAGAATTAGCTTGGCCAACAATACAAAGTCTGTAACGCAGGCTACATTTTTGGGCATACAACTGTGTGGTTTGCTTTTTGGGGTGGGTGCGGTCCTTCTTACCTTTTGGCATGGGTCGACCCACAGAGCTGGCAGGCGTTCCGGGCAACCCTGCAGTGCCACCCGGCATGGCACTCCGACTTCCAAGAGCAGCAGTAGCCTCCAACAGCGTTCCGCAGACGTTGGTGTACAGACGGGCACGGCTCAAGCAGGCACGGAACTCAACAGAGTGTCCCACGTCTCCTGGGCAACGACCCCACACATCAGCCCTGGGCAGGTTCAGCAGTTTGGCTGACAAAAGAAGATCTGGGGGCTCGTCCGGGATCAGTGCATGGTCAAGCTGGGTGGATAAAACAGAGAGAGGGAATTGAAATAAATAAATCTCATTGTTGATTTTTCATTACAATATTATAGATTTATATAAAGCAATTACATCTCCTATTACACAACCTACACTACCAAAAATATTGACTATTGGGCTAATTCCTATTAGTAGAAGATACCTGATCTGATTTCTTTTTCAGTTATTATCGTAGCCCATATCTTCTCAATATGATGCATCTGACTTGAAGTGGCCAGTGAAGCAACATACACACTCGACTAATTAATTCAACACGTTTGTCACTATGGCCCCTGGGTTAGAATTACGCATAATCAGCTTACAGCCACGGCAACAAAAACAAAAAAGATCTTCCATCACCTAAGACAAATCAGTGGTTTGGCCATCTTTCCTTCTCACTTTACAAACCCAAATGTGATGACTAGATACTTGAATGATATTCAGACTACAGTTGTTAGTCAAAAGCAACATTAACAGCAGATATTGTATCTAGGCAAAAATTGTATAGAACATGATAATACATTGAAAAATTCAATGAACTCATTTTGTACCAGGCCTCAAACAGTGCCCAGAATTAAGGATTTAAAACCAAAAGAGAATACAACTCAAACAGAGATAGTAAATAAATAAAACAACAACAAAAAAATAGAATGTAGGCCAATAGCTCAACTGTCACTGTGGAGAGAGAGAGAGAGAGAGAGAGAGAGAGAGAGAGAGAAAAAAACAGGTCCTCTGTGGGCAAGGTCTGTGCCCTTGTGCAGTAATCAACCCAGTCTCTCTTTCTCTCTCTCTCTCTTTCTCTCTTTTTCTCTCTGGGAAGGGTTTCCTGTTTGTGATGTGAGGGATAAATGCCCAGCACTCTGTTGTCTGATCAAACAGCCCGTCCCCATGGGACTCACTCAGACCAACCAGCCTGCACGTTCACCAAAGTGGGAGCCAAACCAGAGCGACCGTTGGGTGGGTTACAGACAAAGGAGTGGCATCCAGAGGTGGACGGCATTGAGAGACAGCATTTCGCCTTGTTTGGGCAGTTCTACCAAACTTTAGGCTACCTGCTATAGAACAAGATTTTTTGTCTGTGATTTCTATTTGAGCAGCATATTTGGTACATACATTAAATCACACACTATGTTCATGAACTTCACCAGAAATGTTTAGCTAGCTAGCTTACAGTACACAGTTATGTTCAGGAAAGAGCATGGCATAGCCTAATGTTAAACTCCACTATGTTCTTCTCTCAATGCACATTCAAACATCAGCCTGTTACCTACTTATCAGAGATTCTGACAGTAACTGAGGCATTGACCTTTCTCACAAGCTAGCATTGCTGTGAACCTGATCCAATATGCCATCAGCAGTCTTCACAACAACGAGCGTCAGGCAGGTGAGGCTAAACACACTGACCTATGTACTATTAAAAGGACATTCTCAAAATGGTGGGGACTGGGGCTAATTCATTACTCAAGCAGAAGCATACCACTGTCCTGGTTTCCCAGCAGGACATCAGCTCTAGGGGAGAGCACCCAGAGCAGAGAGACAAGACAAACTTGGAGCATGTCAGACACACACACTTACACACACACACACACACACACACACACACACACACACACACACACACACACACACACACACACAGACAGATACAGATACACACACACACGTGCGCAGAGGGGTGCAGAATGCTTTCTGAAGTGATAAACGAGTGTCAGCTGGATGAACCCATACTCAGCACAGACAGATACACAGCACATCCACATCCACATCCACACGTGGGCTATCTTTGACACATCAACAACACAAATCATCTATTGGGACACAGGCATAACACCACAGAAATAGAAAAATGATGATCATGTTCAGACAAGCATTAGGAGCTTCAACAATGTTATGGGCTATTATTTTTCCAAAATCTAAAGCTGAATCAATCAATCCATCAATCAACTTTTTGATTCAGTAACTGAATGAAACATCTAGTTAAATTGAATAGCTCAGATATCAAAACAACCAGTGCTGTATTAAGTGTATTTCATTCAGTAACCATCAATATCACTGTTAAAACCCTGTCACCCATCGACTCTTCTGACGTCTGCCAAGATACCATGCGGGCACCAGGCAAGTATGCCAAGGACCATGCACTAATCCAAGTGCGATGGACGGCTCTGACATGCAGAGCTACTCTAAGGGTCCTTGCCTGGCAGTGACGTTCCTGGCAGGACCAGAGAGGTGTGGACGGGGTTGGGTAGTGTAACCATACGCTGGTGCCAGCAGGTGCCTGGGCTCTGGGTTGACTCAGCGCTCAGAGCAGCCACCCTGGTTCTGTTTCAGGATCTGACCCCACGGAACCTTTAGTACAAGGGAGGGGAGTGTGTGTGTGTGTGTGTGTGTGTGTGTGTGTGTGTGTGTGTGTGTGTGTGTGTGTGTGTGTGTGTGTGTGTGTGTGTGCGTGTGTGTGTGTGGTGGGATGGGGGACTGTCATGTGCAGCTGTCATTCAGATGCACACACATAAAAAAAAGAAATAAACAAAACACAGACTTACCGGCACTCTCTCACATGGTCAAAAGACGTAATATACTGTATAGCCTAAGCACACTAAAACCTCTATTACCCTCAAAGTATATTCTAGTTTTCATTGACAAATCCACACAGTGAACTTTTTTGTCAACACACACACACACACACACACACACACACACACACACACACACACACACACACACACACACACACACACACACACACACACACACACACACACACCAACTGAACGATCCACACAAGCATGCATATACACCAAAGTGCCTTGGCCTATGGACCAGAATATTTACAAAGGGGAAATGGCATTTGGTGTTGAGTTCCAAGTGGGGGGTGGGGGAGACATCCAGACCAAAGTTCAGTAACACTAGAACAGCAACATCCAGCCAACTGTTACAGGAGTGGATCCAGAGTTCAAAATTACCAATCTCACACACACACACACACACACACACACACACACACACACACACACACACACACACACACACAAATAGGGTTTAATATTTTTCCCAAAAATGACTTTATGAATCAGATGCTGGGGAAAGGGTCCTCCGAGTTCTCCAGATGCGTTTTTGCGCATTCTACAGAATTGACGTTGACGAGCCCAGCGCTGTTCTAAAAATGAAGCAGTCATAGTGTTTGTATAAAAATAAGCGATATGCGCCCAAAAACGCATTTGGCCCTAAGATGACCCATTTCCCAGGAATCCCGGGAAATATCTGGAAAGTAAGTAGCGTAAATATCTGAAAATCGGAAAGTACTTTTCGTCAGATTTCCTGGGAATCCTGGGTCCCCAGTTTAACCCTAAACTCACACACCTACGCACACACACACACACACACACACACACACACACACACACACACACACACACACACACACAGACTAAACACAAACACAATTACAAACATAATACAACATGAATATTGTGCATCATTTTGGTTGTCTGCTAGGTCCATAGGGGTTGGCCTTTCTGTGGAGCTCCGTCAGACACGTGTTTAAAGGTGATGCACATGGACACAGTCCTTTCCACATCAGTTTACCAAAAATGACAGAGGCTGGCTCACCGCAGATTAGATTTCCCCACAGCTAAATGAAAGCAAATGAATTTTGTGTTAGGCCAGGGGGAAAAAACCATTCCTGGCAATTCCCCGAATGGGCCTTGAAGCATCCATTTGATAGCACCCAAATGACTTCCTGTAGCTCTGTGTAATCACCAACAGAGAGGAGAGGCATCCCAAAACCTTCACACACTCACTGCTGCAGGCAGCACACAGGGGCCCTTTAGACAAAAAGCAGCACTTCCCAAATCCGGTGCATACATCACATTATCCCCTGTGTGTGTGTGTGTGTGTGTGTGTGTGTGTGTGTGTGTGTGTGTGTGTGTGTGTGTGTGTGTGTGAAAAGGATGTCTTGTTGTGACAGTGTGGCATGTCTGTGTGTATGTGTGTGTTTGTGTGTGTAAGAAAAGGATGTCTTGTTGTGATAGTGTGGCATGTCTGTGTGCGAGTGTGTGTGCATGTGCGTGTGTGTGTGCATGTGTGTGTGAGTGTGTGTGTGTGTGTGTGTGTGTGTGTGTGTGTGTGTGTGTGTGTGTGTGTGTGTGTGTGTGTGTAAGAAAGGGATGGTTTGTTGTGACAGTGTGTGTGCATGTCTCTGTGTGTGTGTCTTGTGTTGTATGTTGTGTTTATGTCTGTGTGTATACCTTTTTTGTCTGCATGTACTTGAACGTCTGGTCTTTCTCAGACTAAATATTTGGCGTTTGAGCCAGTGGTCCCTAGGCTTTGTTCAGGCTCCTATGACTCGGACCAATCAAAAAACAGCGGCTGCTGTTTGCACAGCCTGATATCTGAATGCCTTCAGCTGATAGTGAGGCCTCTTATCACAACACAAAGAGCGGTTATGTAAAGATTTGGACAAGAATTAAAAGAATGCACGAACTTGTCATTGGGTAAAGCCCTTTAAACGGTTGTTTGACATGGCGAGCAGAAAATCTCTTGGAGATGCTGCCCTTGAACAACTGGGCTGAAGTATTTTGGGCAGCCATTTAGTTCTCTGTGTCCAATGATGTCAGCCAGGCAAAAGTTCTTTCATTGACGATAACTTATGTAACCTGATATCAAAGCAATAAATTAAATTTAGGGCCAAAACAAATGACTACATTAAAATACTTAAGAGCACCATTCTCAAATGCAGGTTTAAAATGGGGGGAGGGGGGGAGTCAAATGAATAAGCCCTTACAGTAACAACAAGCGCTCTGTTTACAGTAATGGTAAATCCATGTAGGCTAGTATGTTGTGCCGGTTCACGATCTTGGTGGGGTAAAAAAACAACAACAGAGACATCCATCTACTAAGTTTAGTTTTTCAGGGTGTCAACTTTCAGGAGCAGAAGCAGACTGGGAGCCAGTTATATAAATACCTCTTAGAGTATGTGTGTGTGTGTGTGTGTGTGTGTGTGTGTGTGTGTGTGTGTGTGTATATACACACACACACCATAGGGTAGGGGACATATCACAAAGACCATCATGGGCAGCGAGATGAAAATGTAGCCTGCAGACTGCAGACAAGCCAGTAAGTAGATTAACATTCCTTTAGCACTGATCACTGTGCCATGTCATAAAGTCCTTGAATTAACTGTATTATGTCATAAGCCACACACTCATTACATGTGGGGAAGTGTTTTGTTTATGTGCAATGCATTCTGGGTACTGTACATCCAGTAAATGGGTTGTCGTTGAGGTGCTGGACCGATGACGTTCAATCAATTTGGAAGATGAGTCCTCAACGCTTTTAAGCTCCCAGAGAATCTTCATTAACTTAAGCCCCAAGTGTTCAGACTAAAAATAATATGCAACAATTTCGGGTACTGCCGTTGCCATCTGGGAATAGCATATAGCC
Source organism: Sardinella longiceps (assembly GCA_027497455.2). NCBI lineage: Eukaryota > Metazoa > Chordata > Actinopteri > Clupeiformes > Clupeidae > Sardinella > Sardinella longiceps. The sequence goes on along the minus strand of JAODXP020000032.1, from coordinate 15,860,149 downwards.
TACTGGTGACAGCAATGCACCTGCTCTGTGAACTCCAGAAGCTTCTGCTTTCATTACAGAAGAAATCAAGTGTGAATTAAATGATGGTTGAAGTCACAGATGGCTTTTGGTAGGAAAAAGAACCAGACGATTTGATACAACCTATTCAACATCGTTACAGAATAGCAAACAGGCGGCTGATGTCAACAAAATAGGCCAGGGGAAATTTTCTGCTGCTGTTCTGTGATTCTTGTGGCCATTTCACTATTCGATCCATCTTGCAATACATTTTCTCCTTTTCTATCCAACCGATAACACTTCTCGATTAACAGGGCCATGGATTGTTCCACACAGGATTGCTCCTTTAGAGTTGGTATGTGTTGAGCCATCTTGAACACAGCTTTGCATTCACTTCCATTATATTTAATGCAGTTGCCGGACTCCTGACCTCGATTAACAGGGCTATGGATTGTTTCACCCTGGATCTCTCCTTTAAAGCTATGTGTTGAGCCGTCTTGAACGCAGCTTTGCATTAACTTGCATTCTAGCCTACTTTACTTAATGCAGGGGCAGTTTGGTTCCACATAGTAGAACGAGACCTTGGAAAACTGGGCTAGAGTGAGTTGACTTGCATGTGGATATCTGACCAACAGAACGCTTAGTCATTTCTGAGATAACATCATTAAATATGTACAGCTTCTTCGCATTCTGCTTGTCTTTGCAGTGTGGACAGGTCATTTGGATATTTTAACTAACTTTAGCCATTTTAAACGCACAAGTCTTGTACATCAGATTTAAACAATAAAGGTGAATAAAATGAAATGTTTTGTCATGATTAGCTCATGTACCATTAGCCCACCTGTTACTTACCTCTAATATGAGGAGAGTTATATCAGAAATATAGGTTACTGTAACTACTGTAACTATAACAGGCTATCCATTTCCAGACAAGGTTTCACTTCCTAGCTGTAGTCCTGAGACATCTGTATCCGTA
>JAODXP020000032.1:15779176-15849176 GCA_027497455.2 Sardinella longiceps | reverse complement strand
GTTTTTTTGTGACGGATTGAACATGTTGAATCGTCAACAGAGTTATCGGCTGCGGCTGCAGTGTCAGCATCATGGTCTGTCAAACTGAGTTTGTGTGACGGTTAGTGTGTGTGTGTGTGTGTCTGTGTGTGTGACTGAGATTGAGTGAGTGAGTAAATGAGTGAGTGAGAGAAGGAGATAAAGAGAGAGACAGTCTCCATGTTTGTCTCCTTGTGTAAAGATGGCCACCCCAATTCAATCTGTTTCCACAGGTAGACATTCCAGCAGCCAGTACAGATTCTTTCATCAAAGTTTGTCATGTGTAAAACCCAGTCTTCACACTCAGTTAAAATCACCATGAAACTGCTCAGCCACCCGTGGCCTGTGGGCCACTTGGCAGCCAAACACAACTTGAACTTGCAGACAACAGTGACCCAGGCCCCATCCTTAATGGCCGCATGATGAAAGGGCTCAGGATGCTATTTTTTGGAGGGGGGGGAGTGGGTTGGGGGAGTTGGGGGTGGTGGCGGAATGTAGCTGAGAATGTCTGATGTTTGCTGTCCACTTTCGGCGGGTTGTTAGCCAACAACCGCCTGCCCACCGCGACGGAGAGGAATGCTGGTGTGTGTGTGTGTGTGTGTGTGTGTGTGTGTGTGTGTGTATAGAGAGGGTGGCAGAGATACTGACACAGGGAAAGACAGAAAGAAAACAACACAGAAAGAAAGACAGACAGAGAGACAGACAGAATAGAAGTCAGAAAGAAAGAAAGAAAGAAAGAAAGAAAGAAAAAGAAATATAGAAAGAAAGAAAGAAATATAGAAAGAAAGAAAGAAAAAATCAAAGAAAAACATATAGAAAGAAATATAGAAAAAATGAAAGAAAGAAATAGAAAGAAAGAAAAGTCAGAATTTTCAGAGTTAACCAACCAATTGAGAGGTTGATCCGCTATGAGGTCTTACGGGCTCCTGCTCGATTAACTCCCAACGGTTCAGCAAACCTCACCTTCCAAACCACACCCCCCCCCACACACACACACACCACTACCCACACTACAGAGTGTTCTCTCCGTAAGCCTGCCCTAATATCAAAACAAACAAGCCCTGGGTGGAAAAACAGACATTCCACACTCCACTGCACCAGATCATACACAACTGCAGATTTCATTTCCTCTTGCGGTATATAAGACACCAGTAAAAGCAGGCAAACGGAACAGGTCACCTGCGGTCAGTGTCTTCTTGGGTTTTACATTTAGCCGTCATTATATGGCCGGTATGAGCAGATGCTTTGTCAATATCGTCTCTACCTCTCTACGAAACAGCCAAGGAAGGTAACAATTCTATCTGTGTTGATTCTAGGAAATAGGGTACTCCTTTGAAATTGGCATGAATGGCTAGGCAAGCAGTGTTGCCATGTCACTAATTGCTAAGAAGCAAGTCCTTAGCAATTAGCTCACTGAAACTGGCTGCCGTCTGACAGAGGGGGACAAGAATCTAAAGATCATAACTGAGATATTTACCGCCACCCATCTGCCAAAGACAAAAGGCAAACAGTCAAACACAGAGCATGTTCAAACAAGCATCCACCGCCACAGGCGCTTATTAGGCGACGAGCTCTGAGAGATGACAGCCCTTTAAAACATTACCACAGAGAGTGGAGAGGCAAACTGACTATGGATATGATTAATCTGCCTGGCGTACCAAAACAAAGACACATCTCTCTACACCGGGGTTGCGGTGGGGCAAAGCAGAGCCGAACTTGGAGGAATGGGCAGTGATGAGTGACATGGGGACTTTTATCTTACACTAATAGCATTTTAATCTTAGCCGAGAGAAGAGGCTGATAAGCAAATCTGGAGAAGAATTTCTAGTGCTCTAGGGCGGACAAGTAAAGAGAAGGGGGGCCAGAGGGTACTAGGCCCAAACTCTGAGAGGTCAAGGAACCAGTGAGGGGGGTAATATAAAAACTCAATCTCCATTGAACTAGTAAATATACATTCTGTATGTTGGTTCATTGGAGGGTGAAAGAGAGTTCATCTGAGAGAGGCAGAGAGAGAGAGAGAGAGAGAGAGAGAGAGAGAGAGAGAGAGAGAGAGAGAGAGAGAGAGAGAGAGAGAGAACAGAACAGAATACTGTAGTTACTTGGCTCATGGATTGTTTTACTTGAAACAGAGTGTCTGTTTCTCATTTCTCCCCCTCCCCCCCAATCTGTCAAACTTCACTCTTTCCACCATCCCCATCCCTTTATTAATTCAACTCGCTCTCTCCCTCACACAGTCCTATCAGTCATATTTCATTCAATTCTGAAAAATGTGTTTATGGTTTCTGTAGACACTTTTCTGAAAGGTCTGACTATGCTTAATGTGAATTTGAATGTACTTAAACACTAACAATTTTGGAATGCTGTACCTATTTCAGCCCCATGAAATAACCATAGATCATTGCATTTCAATGTAAAGCATGTGCCATACATGAAAGAATGTAGATGGTATGGAGGAAGCAAAGAACATCTCGCTCTACCAGCTGTATAGTGACAACTTAAGATTCTGTCTGTCTCAATGCATGCTACTGTAAGTAGCCTAGCATCTAGGGAGTCAGTTAAAGTTATTACTGATTTGATTTTCTCATTAAATATAGGCTACAGTTTAACCTGATTAACCCGTTTCCTTAAGGGTAAGGCGAAATGTAAAAATGTAACACCTCGCCTCTACAATTAAAAACTAATGTCTGGGAAAGAAGATGGGACTGGTAGTCAATGTTAATCCCAACTAGGGGGTGTGTTCTTTTATAAAATATATGGTTAATCCTCATCCCTTTACTGTTAGTGGCCAACATATTAATTTAATTTTGATTTATCTGCAGAACAGGTATATATCTAATCTGATAAGGGGAACAGCATTTAAACAGCATGAACTATCGGCTGATAAGCCGATCAGCTACTCTCTCTATGTGATTTTACATGTATTGAGCACCTCCAAATCATAAAGGATCAATATGTGATGTACAATTCCTCAGAAATGGCTACTGCTTCTTGCTTTGAGCTCCTTTTCAGTTGCCAGCTACTGCATGTTGCTTTGGATGAAAGTGCGTACACATGACCTTAACCCTTTGAACCCTTGGCTGTTTTCAGGGTAATTTTACTACCTACCAACTTTTAAAAAGTCAATATCCAAATCACATGAACTTAACCTGCATCTGTGCAGGACAAGTCAATCACAGAACACTGTTCCAGTGAGTCTAGCTAGCTTATCTGTTGCCACAGTAACAAGCACAGGGTCATGTGGAATTCAGAATGTTTCAGAGGCATTCTGGCCTAATGGGAGCCTGTGTCAATCAGCCCTTTAGGATGCCAAGACATGAGCAAAGAAGTGAAACAAGCCAAATTCTATTGTCACAGAGCCCATAAAACCTAAAGCTAGCCAGCAGACAAACCGTCAAGTCAGCACACTTACAGACACTCGCTCGATCGCGCGCACACACACACACACACACACACACACACACACGCGCACACACACACACACACAGACAGCAGTCAAGAGAAAGACAGACGTGGAGACAGAGGTTTTTCCTGCTCCACTGAGGCGTTCTGGCCATTAACAGGATCATGCCGATTGACCAAAGCAGACAGCCAGCGGTTTCTCAAAAGCCCACAGGAAACATCCACAGAGGACTCCACTTCTGCCACAGCTTAGCCCCCCACCCCCCGAGCAGCACACAGGAGAACTAGTCAGCAGCAGCTCCAGAGAGCAGCAGGGGACTCTCTAAACCATTGGTGGAGGAACTTTGAAGATCCTTACCATACCAGACAACAGCCAAAACCTATCCAAACAAATAGCCTTGCAAAACCCAAACAGAAGAGATCGTTTTCATTTGTCGTCAAACTGGTTTGGTTTCTTTTGACAATCTGCTATTAACCCCTCAATCCACAAATGGTCTCTGCGTGTTTCAGGGGCTTCCCAAAAACTGCATGATCACATGCATTACATGCCTTGTGACAGAAGTGATTGCGTGTACTACTAACTTCCTATTTATACGTTCTGCTGTGCTTGTTTTGATTGAAGGGTAGGGATTCTAGGCTAGGGGATTCCAAGGGATTTCTTTTTTTCTTTTTGTTTCATTGTTTTTACTCACTTTGCTCATGTATTCCTAGCCTTATCTTGTGTTTGAGTTGTTGCTTTTTGACTGTATTTCCTCTGAGCCAGCTTGAATTCCTGTGTGTTTTATTTCTTTTTTTTTTCTTTGTTAAGCACATTGGGTTGCCATGCTGTGTACGAAATGGGCTATACAAATAAACTGCCTTGCCTTGCTATAGGCTATATGTTAGCCTATGTGGGGCAGAGATATCTGTTATATGTTCTACGGGATGATGTCCAATTCAATCATATGTTATGTTATGTATGGGGTTTCCTGACATGGAGTGATGTGTACAAATCATGTTGGCCCTGGGGACATTAAAGCATCTCCCTAAACTGTGGCTTGAACAGCAAGAAATGACAAACATCCTGGAACAATGTCAACCGAGTGTCCTGCGTCCAATTTGCCAAATGAGGATTTAATGGTCAGGACAGAACAGTGTGAAACCCTGCTCAAAGCCAGCTGCTCTCTTGGTCTCACCAAAGACCAGAATGCTGCGGATCAATTTTCCACAGTATTAGGCTGTGGTTTAAAGACACACACACACACAGAAGATTTTAAGAGAGAGCGAGTGAGTGCGTGAGCAAGCAAGCATACACACAGACACACACACACACAGACACACACACACATACACACGCACACACACACACACACAGTGAGCAAGTAAGCACACACACACACACACACACACACACACACACACACACACACACACACACACACACACACACAAGGGTATGAGGAGATGGAAACATGAGTCAAAGCATAACTTTGGTTGAGCCCCCACGCAAACAGCAGAGTGAAAGGACAACAAGAATATTTGTGTACAGTACTGTACACACATACGCACACACACAAAGTTCACTGGGCCAAAGGCCCAAAGGCGGCCTTTTTCCAGCAGCCATTCCCAGGAGCCCCGCTGGTGCACTTCTCCGCACACCCCTAAACTTCCTGTAAATCTGCTGTAGCAAGTCACGCAAAACATAAATCCCTACAAAGTCTGAAAGCCCTGTGCCAGGAACATCCATACTGTAGTGTGCATCCACTAGCACAGAGTTCACCTATAGACCATATAGGCCTACACCATTATTAATGATTAATGAGAGATCGATTGTCAGCCTCCTAGGTTAGCTGTTCCCGAGTTTCCGTTTTTAACATTCCATATGTGATGTTATATGATTCTGATGTGATAGAGGGTGTGATAGAGGAAGTAGTTTAGGAACAGAATTAGTCTATACTGAAGGTAAGTAACCACCAGTGCTCATCATAGAGAACACTGCATAGTGACCAATAGATCCAAACCCCAGAGGATGTTTATGTCATTTGTGATGTCAATTGTGTGTCTTAAAGGAAGAGTCCTTGACCCTGAAAACAGATTGTTGACATTTAAGCTGGACAGGAAATCAAAATACAACCCTCCTTCCAATGCGCTTGACGAAACAAAGTTGATTGCCTGGTTTGTTGATGAATAGTTTGTTGCGTTCATTATTTTAATGGTTTATACTGTTTGTAACTGGGTTTCCTGTTTACTAAGGTAAGTAATACACAAACATAAATTTTGGATATGCAAAAAGAGGTAGAGGTAGAGATAGATAGAGAAATGCAGCAGGGGGAAAAAGTGTGGCGATTGATGGAATACCCTCCTATCCTATCTTCCCTCAAATCTCTTTTTTGAACTATGAACTTGCCTTGTGTTTTTAACATGTGTTCCTACTCGTCTATGGACATTCCAACCTTGAATTATGGACATGCTACATTTCCATGCTGTGAAAACCTAAGATCACACATGTACGCGACTCACATGGGAAAGACATACACACGCTAGCCAGGACAGAGGAGGCTTTCACTCTCACGTGTTCACACTAGGGTGAGAGCCAAAAGATTCTTACCTGGGAGAGTCGGAGGCCGGGGTAGCTGAGAAGCGCCTTGGAGACCTGAAGTTGAACGAGCAAAAGAGCCGCCTCGCGTCTCAGAGAAGATTCCAGAAAGTTGTCCGCCCGCTTGGTGTTTTCAAAAACGGCATCTAACGCCGCCTTGGAGAAGCCACCTGATAGCAGAGTCCTCATGATTGTCCTGGCGCCCGGGCACACTGTCCGTTGGACCTTCCTGTTGTTCTTCTGGTACCTCCGAACCAGGAAGGTGGAACGCTCCCGTTTCTGCCGCACAAACTCGCTGTCGGAAAGCGCTCCCCCGCCGTCGTCACGGTCGCCCCCGTAGTTCAGCAGCGGAGCCGAGCTCTGGGCCTTCAGAAGACACTTGGGTCGAGGGCGGCGCTCGAGACGCTCCAGGTGCTCCAAGCTGGAGTAGCCGTTCTTCTGGCAGTGCCCACAGCGCACGTTGGCCCGAGCCCCCAGCCTGTTCTCGCCTAAACGTCCTGAGGCAGAGGCAGGGGCGATGGGTACGCGAGAGAGGCGCAGTGGTGACGCCGCGGGCAGGCTGCTCCTCCTCGTCCTGAGGCGGTGCGCTGGTACAACCTCCTCCGGCTGCTCGCCATCCAGCTGGCACAGGGAGTCCGTGGAGCCAGTCAACCCAGACACCACCCCTCCGACTTGGGCAGAGTCAGGGGAAAAGTCCCTGGGCGGCGGGCAGTCTGCTAGCTGTGGGCTGCCAAGTGATGACAGTGATGATGATGATGATGATGATAATAATGATGGTCTGTAAGCAGTAGGACTGCTTGATGGAGATTCTGCCTGTTCTGAGTTACGTGTCCTTCTTTGCCCCATAGCATAAAGCTTTTCCAACTCTTCTCCACGGGTGGCGCTATAACTAGGTTGGTGTTCTGTGAGCCCAATGCAAAAAGAGTGCCCTGGTGTATTAGTGTTTGTCTTCCCAGGCCTACAGAGAAGACAGCGTCCAGCCAAGGGACTTACTGGGGACAATGATCCCCTCCTCTGCCTGTTGGTGGAATCTGTGGTAGTGCCCTGGTTTAAACAGCAGGGCGGCGACGTAGGACTTCCACACCCAGGAGGGACCCAGCTGCGAGTGCGCCTGTGGCTATATTTGTCCACAGGGGTCACGGCGGGCAGCCGTTTCCCCGGACCTCCACCACCGCTGCTGCTGACCGCCGCTGCGTCCAGATCCCCCGAGGCCATGGTAACGATTAGAATTCCAGCGTGTTTATAACTCGTCCAACCGTCCCTCATATCACAGTGGGTCTGAGCCAGATGAGCAGGCAGTCATGAGGAAAGCACACTCAGATACCGGCTGTCAGAGCTGAGCGGTGAGACACACACACATGTAGGAAACCCTTGGCAGGAAGGTGTGTGACCACCTGGCGGAATAAAACTTTCCAAGGCGCGAGGTTCCGACTGACCACAGATCAGCGCCTGTAGAGACAGACAGAGAGAGAGAGAGAGAGAGAGAGAGAGAGAGAGAGAGAGAGTTAGTCCATATTAGACAATGACTTTTACACTGATATTCCCGAGCATGACTCATTACTGATTGTTCTCCAAATCACCAGATCTCCCATGCACTGACTGACACTTCAGATGAGTCAAAAGCAGGGACTAACTGTAAGGTTAGAAGGCGTGGTGCCCTTGTATGGACTTGTGTTTAGGCTATCAGTGAGATTTACTGTCAACATGTCCTTGTGTTGAGTCTCATCATAACAGACAGGTTGATGTTAAGGATGCGTGTCTTCCTAAAACAACGCAAATGTGTACTCAAGGACTGAACCAGTTAGCAACTATTTTAGTTGCAATGCAATGTCCCATTGCCAACTAACTAAGTTGCTAACTGGTTAGCAACTATGCTTTTGGGAAACGGACGCCTAGCTGGCAGTAATGTCCATCAGACAAGAGGTTCTTATTACAATATCTTGCTCTTATACAATCACTGCTCATTTTTCCTTCCTTTCCTTCCACAGCATCCCATAATCTCACACGCTCAAACTCAAATATTGTAGTTACAGTACTTACTTAGCCATCAACTACTTTGAATGGTTCATGGCTGGCATGCAATTAGAATGGTTCATTGACTTCATGATAAGACAGGTCACAAAAACAAATGCGTTTGATGTTATAGTGGCATAGATCCCTTCAAAAGGAGCTCCTAATTTAAAGGCCTGTCTTTACTCTCTCTCTCTCTCTCTCTCTCTCTCTCTCTGTGAGGAATGTCCCAAACGGTCTTTTCCTCGCTCATACTGCATAAAAACACAAAGAAAAGAAAGAATGAAAGAAAAACATGTGTGGGGGCGAGAGGAATTCAAGGCCTCACAAAGGGGCCAGGGATGGGTTGTTATTTTTTTTTTTTTGGAAGGGGGGGGATTGGGAAGATTAAGGGAAATGGAGGAGGGGGGATTGGGGGGTGTCTGCAGATTTTAGGATGAACAAGGTCTGCAATCTCCACCAGTTCTCACACCCACACAACAGCACCCATGCTGTAAATCTGAGAACGTCTGAATAGTGTTTCCTCTGCCTTTGTGCTTATCACTTATAGCCTAGAGGACTAATAAAGATAATATCAATGCTATGCTGTACAAGTTCAGTGGGCCAAAGACATTCTGCTGAAGTAGGCCTAGGCCTAACTGAGGCTACAGTTACAGTGCGTTTGTCTGGAGTTGACACCATTTTCAAGTTTATTTGTCTACATCTGAATTAGGCTACAACTCTACTTTCGTCACTCATTTCATTTTGTCAGCATAACTTTGTCAAAAATGTCCCAACAACTAGGCTACTTGAACGTTACTATAACCACTCTAAAAACTTTGCTCCTTTTGGGAAGATGTTCCTCCCCATGCAAGTCTTGCATATTTGAGGGTAGGCCTGGGATGTATTACAAGTTTTTTTTTTTGTTGTTGTTTGTTTGTTTTTTTTAATTGTGCGAATGTGAAACATTCAGATTGTAATGGACACCGGAAATGCAAAACTGCATGAAAGACATCAAAGTTTGTTTTGACTTTGATGACACTGGAGTCACGCATCATTGGGATGACATAACTTCCTCATTCTTGTACCTGCCTTTTTTGTTTTGTTTTTTTTTTAATTGTGCGAATGTGAAACATTCAGATTGTAATGGACACCGGAAATGCAAAACTGCATGAAAGACATCAAAGTTTGTTTTGACTTTGATGACACTGGAGTCACGCATCATTGGGATGACATAACTTCCTCATTCTTGTACCTGCCACAATCCAGTGTAGGCCTAACTACTTACTTAACTATGGATTAGAAGAGTTGGTTGCACCAATGTTTCCGCCGAGGTACTGTACACACACCTCCCCTACCTCCTCTCTCTCCCACACACTCCTCACCCACACTACCACCCCCACGGATTCCCATTACCGTATCCATGAATCATCCCACAAAACAGGTCAAACAAGAGAAAGTGAGGCAACACCATAACGTGATTTATGAGAACTATGAGCCGAAATGAAATGCTCTAGCCATCAAGATATTCAAACATTACCGCAATATCATTTGAATGCTCATCTGATCAAAGATTCATTGTTTTCAAATTAGGCTGGTGGCAGCCATGACAATACAGAGGTTCCCCAAGAAGCTACTTCTCACTTCCCTCTTACCTACTTACCTTTACTTTATCATGATAGTTCTTTTGCACAAATCCCTCAACCTCTCAAACCTGTTGCCTTGATTTGCCTTCCTATCTAGACTATTTTTATACTGTTTTTTTGCCCAAAACATCTGAAAAAGGACTTTTGGTTATGTTTTTTTTTTTTTCAAGCAATCGCAAGAACAATCACAAACACACTTCTTTCAAGTTGTAGGCTAGACTTCAGTATCATCACTGCGCTTCCAGTTAACCAGCTTCCAAAAGTTGCAAAGTCCATCTGATAAGATAGGGATAACCTTTGGATATGGACTAGCATGGTTCAAATCCGCACATCGTTTTCTTACCCACAAAAGCATGCAAGACCACAATGTTACAAAGGACAAAGAGGAGTAGGAGGGGGAGGAAGAGGAGAGAAAGTAAGGGAGAGGAAAGATAACAGAACTCACAGCAGACGTGAGAAGTTTTGGCAGAAGAGAGGGGAGAGTGGGTTGGGTTGCAGGAGGACAAAGTTGCAACTGGTCATTACGGTCCCCGCCACATTCCTAATCCCACACAAAGGAAGCTGAACACGCTTTAGCCATCCGAGAAACTCCTCCAGCACCTCTTCATGATGACAACCAATCATCACATGTTTTCACAAGAATTGTGACTTAACGTAATGAAATCTCGTATCACACATAACATTGGGGGAATGTGTGAGTCAAACGCACAGAGGTATGCAAAACAAGTACTATGCACCAGAAATCATAGCTTTACTATGCACCGGAATCATATCAATTAGTTTCATAACTGACAGGCACGCACAGGCACTCTGAACGAGGAAGTTGATATCATACCTCCCCAATACCAAACTTGTCACAGAATCAGATAGGCCTACCAAAAAAAAAAAAAAAACTTGCTCAACATTTTCTGGTGAACACCGTTGACACAATGTGTCGTCAGTAACAAGAGATAAGGCTATAGGATGACTGAGGATGACTTTTTATCCAGACATCGGTGGACTGATAATGTGTGAACTACTGACACGGAGAGAGGTAAATCTGGGTAAAACACCTGGGAGACAGATACACAAGGGTGTGCCACCAGCTGTTGCACCACCAGAGCATTCAAAGATTCTTGTTTGGCCACCTACTGATCAACCTAGGCGTGTCCAACAACAACAGTGCTGTAATTTAATGACAACAGTGAAACTGTTGTCACTTCAGCAGGAAATAGTGAGTCTTGAGGATGGTAGGATAAGATCAAAATCAAAGTACACAAAGTACACAAAACAGCTCTTCCACACAAGCGGATTTTCACTGATGCTGAAGTCATCAAACCATATGCTAAATGATAGCCTAACAATTATTTGGTTAACACATCCAATGTTAGCCTAGGTGCAGGGCAAAAAAGAAAATAGGCCTAAGCCTCTTGAAAACGTTCACTGGCCTATTTGGTGAGAAGATCATTAAAAGCAACTGAACTGGAGCAAGTGTGTGGGCATTCTACGTTGTTTTAGCCTATAGCTGTTAGCCTGGATGAAATAAATCTTATCTCTCATGACAAAGTTAAACAGCAATAAATCGTATACTGTTAGTAGCCTAGCAGTGTTTCCCACAGGAACTGACTATGGTGGGGCCAGGTGGGGGTGGGTCACTATGCACACACTGGCTTGATTACAACTACACCATTGTTTTTGAACCCAAATAGCCCTGAATTGGCACTGACAAAAGAATTGAAAATAATGCAAACCAAAGACTAAAACGCTAGCATACTGTACATAGCGTTGAAATATTTCTTGGCCCATATTTATTAGACTATAGGCCCATAGTCTTGGCAATGTGCAGGGAATGCTGTCTTGTATTCAATGAATTGGACATAAAGGAAGTGACTTGGACAACAGGTAACATAAAAAGCCTTGCATCACTGATGCCAAAAACTAGATTTGGCATATCAAGATGTCAGTCATTGTCAGCAATGACATGTCAAAGACCATGCCTTTCAGTACCTTTTGTTCGTCGTTCAATCTCTCTTGACAGGCAGTCAGTTAAGGTTAGGTTACATTAAAGTGATTTAAGTTATGTCGGAAACTATAAGGCCTAGATTTGTTTTGTTGTTGTTGAAATGCGAGCTCACCCAGCTTCTCAGTGAGTTCCAAATCAGCAGTTCTGTTATTTTTGAGTACCAGTCTTGCCTAGTGAATTGTGGAGACATTCGCTGAATTTGGCAAAGTTGTGTAGAATCACTAACTGTAAGGTTCCTCCAGCTAAGCAGCTTGTGCTTACTCACAAGGTCTCCATGTCTTCCTTGGAACCCCTTGGACTTTCTGGAGGTAAACTGTTGACTCTATAAAACCAAAATCACCATAGCCGTCCCTGGACACCCCCAAACAGTCAGGGCGATGTAATAAAATCCACCTCCACACTCTTCAGCGGTGGTTATGAAAATGAAACAATGACACAGTGAAATTTTCCTTTTCTTGGAAAAACTGGAAGAACATATGGAACTCATTAGTCGTCATGGCTGCAGAGGAGGATACACAAACTCCACTGTGCTGGCCGGAGAGACACTTAAGACTGCTGAGAACACACTTGAAACTGTCCACCCAAAGAAGGCCAACAAGACTCGGAATACAGAATACTGAGGGTTGGCTACAGGGAACTCGCCAACAGATAGCACCATTAACACTGTAGAACGTTAGTAGAACAGAACAGTGGCCCTAAATTGGAATGCAGCAAGTCCACATAGACTTTGTATGGTTAGGACAGACTGATCTACTGATCTATGTAGGACCTGTAACAGAGGTGGAATTGTTTTGGTTCATATAGTAAAAGTATGATTAAAGACAGGGACTCTAATCTTATTAAACACCTCCACTAAATCAGAGTGTGCAGTGCTTCAGGTACAATAAAATCAACTTTCACTACAATATGGTGATAATGCCGCTAACATAACAACAACAGCACAGACTCCCACATGCACAATGCACATCAACGCAGAGTCACAAAATAGTGTTGAAAACATTGGTTGAAAACAGAGACCACTGTGTAAACAGACATGGACCATCACAGGAAACAGACGTGCAGACAGCCCAAAGACCTCCAGTCACAGGGCACTATTTAACGTTGCCATGCGATGTACACAACCACAATTAACAAGGGAGCAAGTGCACTCACATAATGCAATGCTATCATTATAACTGGCTGATGTGTTCATTTTACAGACCACTTTATAACGTTAACCAAGATTAAAGACAATATTTTTTTAGTTAACGTTTAGCATGAAACTATAACGAGCATGTAGCCTAGTAGTATTACTTTGACGTTGACGTGATGTTCCCAAACCATTGAAGATGATTCAGTGGTAACGTTTCCCTTATCACGAGGGAAACTCAAAAGTCAGATAATATGCAAACAGACGATGACACGTAGTGAATTTAATGACGTTAATGTTAACTGGGCTTTTCTTTAACAACAACAATTTTGACAAGCAAATTGACGTAAATTAACGTAATCTTTGCATAAGGTCCAATCCATCAGTGCAGCAAGTGCCTCTCAGTCCAACGCTAACGTTTAAGTTAGCGCTAAATTTTGACTATCGTTAAGCTACCTTAGCAGTACGTCTGTCTGGTCATTCACAGCATCAGACACAGCAGCACAACATTTTCACAAATAAAAAAAGTTTACGAGCTTGCACGTGTCAAAGCGCGCCAACTAGAAAAACCGAAAACAACTTACTCACGATTTAAGTACCCCACACGCTGCTACAGTCAAAGTCCTTGTGATCTGAGATCTTCCACATAGTGCGAGTGTTGATTACAAGACACGATTTGGTGCTCGCCAGAGTCGACTAGCCTGCACACACTAATAATAACAACCAGTGAAGTAGGCTACTACTACTAGCTAGTGGCGAGTGATAAACTGACTGAAAGCCTGGACTGCAAGAGGAGCCAATCGTGCGCGTAAATGAGGTGTCACATCATTGGAATGTCTGAGAGGCAATCCTCCGGTGGGGTTCGCGTTGCAACACTTGCAGTGTTGGGCGGCGCTCACTTCTACCTGAGACAGCGGTCACTCACTGATAATCTTGTGCACAGCACAGGCACTGAAAGGATAAATGCTTTCCACCAGTCTATTCTTTGTGCTCATTTTGCTCGGTGAATATGCACCACACTGTTAACATTGTAGGATATATCCAGCCTACTGTAATGTCTAGCTATAGTAAAAGTGGTCAGTCTGTTGATTCGTTTCTTTAAACAACAGTAACTAAGTTGGTTGGGATGGTCCTGTTGATCTTTCAGGCTTCCATGCAGCCAGGCTACAATTAAATTCATGTAAACAATAATGCAAAAGCATACTCTGTAGTGTTTTAGGGATTTCAGACCCAACCTGATTCTGTGTCATTTCACAGCCACAATAGGCCTACTACTAACTAGACCTACTACTACTACTAGCCTATTAGTAGTAGTAGTAGTAATAGTAGTAGTAGTAGTAGTAGTAGTAGCCTAGTAGTAGTAGTATTGCTATCATCCCTTCAACATAGGAGAAGGGGTTGATATCTTCAGATTCTACAATTTCCATGATGTGAATGATAACAGTTGACTGTCCACTGGGCAACACAACATGGGAACCCAGAAACTCAATGTGATTACAGGCTTCACAGTGCATACTAAAACTTTCCTGTCAATGCCACACTCCAACAGGTGGGGGAAAAAAAGTTTTTTGAAGACAGGATCATATCGATGTTGATTTATCAAGTCACCGATAGTACCAACAGCACATAGTGGGCCACTAATATAAACTAAACAGGTGCTGGATATTAAGTGTTATTTTTAAGTATGCTATTTGCAATTAGTATAGTCCTACAGTACTTAGAAAAGAATAGACTCTAAAGTCTAGCCTCAAAAATGACATAGCTCAAACCACCCTGAGACTGAAGGAATCATGCTACTCATAATCATCGCTGGAACTTTTTAAGGCCTAAAGAGAACAAATTAGAACCATCGTATTTGCACTGAGTGTGTGCAATATCTCTGACAAAATATACTCATATTTAAGTTTGAGTAATCTTTGGGTAGGCGACTTTGGGAAGGGCACTTTGGGGCTGTGTGTGTAATGGACATCCCCATATGAAACTCCAAAAAAATGTGTGGCATTACACAGTGTGCCTCACACCACTGAGTAATGTTTTGGCATTAGTCATAAAGATGATCTGTGTGGCACTTATGCAAACTGACATTTAAAAGAAGATCTAAAAGTTAGATTTCCAAATGCAGGACATTCTGTGTGATGCTACATGCATTCATTAGCACTGAATCACTGGAGAGATTTAAAAAAAGGGGGGGGGGTGCTTACATGGTTACAGTTCAACGCAATTTCTTTCTTCTTTTCTCAGCGGAAGCTGCTGATTGAGAGTGCATTGTAAAACTATCAGGAAATGGATTTTTTGGTGTAGTGTGGACTATAATATGGTCATGGCTAAGACATATATTTAGATAAAGTCTCTTTGCGACCTGTTGCGACAACAGTGGAAAGATTATGATCAGTTTCCGGTGCTGCAGCTGCCAAGTGGACAGAGATAGGGGCACTGTGCATGTAGAGATACTATCAATCATTGCCTGTATGTTGACACCAAGCTACCAAGTGGAACATCAGGTGCATGATCCTCCCTCTGTCAAAATAAGTAAACAGATTTGTATTATTGTTATTACTATTTCCATTCTACAACTGCTGCGGAGCCTATAGGCCTGCCAGTCTATCAGGTCTTACAACTAAACGTTATGAAAGGAAACTGGACAGACTAAGGTGTCCAATTGTTTGATAAGTAACTTGCGCCCCCTAATGGATTTTAGAGTTTTTACTTCATTGTAACAGAAAAAAAAGACAGAAAAATCAAACCACACACACACACACACAGTCACAAACACTCCCGCATTTTAAGATTAATGGAATAGCACCAGAATTGCTTTTAAGCATATATTTTCACTTTATGGTAAAATGAAAAAGGAAAGAATGTTGCCTCTACAGAGGCAATCAAACACACACACACACACACACACACACACACACACACACACACACACACACACACACACACGCACGCACACACACACCTGAATGTTTTGGTTGAATAAGAGTTGCCAGGGAGGATTAATAAAACAAGAGCCTGAGAGGTTGATGCCCCCTGTGGGCAGTGAAACAGTGTGTAACACCCAAGCCACGCTATCATTTAACACACTCCTGCTGAGTCTGCCCTGGCCAGATCGCGCTTGTTTGAGAACATCCACGTCCACTTTATTTCTCCAGTAGATTAGACCGCTATTGTAAATAAAGCGAACCCGTCTCACCGAACTGTGAGAAACCATCTGTGGCCTAATCAGAAGGGGCTGTACTGCAGCAGACAAGATTTACTGTAGAGCAGGAAACCTTGAGATGGCACCATGTGACTTCTGTGCTCTATGAAAACCCCTAGAGATTATGGGATTAGGCATTACGGGGAAGGGATTAGAGCACTTTAATTATGTGCATATTTCATACGATTCAAAGGCAATCGTTTGTCTTTGAATTTCTGAAAAAGTTTAAACTCTCATCTACAGGTAGATTTCTGTTGACCAAAGTCAGAAAATACATGTAATAATGTCAAGTACTTTATGCCACCGAAGTAGTCAATTTCCGTTCTCACAGTAGATTTCCGATTTTATAACATGCCACATTGTTTTAACAATAATAACTGACAAAATCTTTGGTTTGAACTTAACTGCAGACATTGTTTCTTTTTTAATTAAAATGAAAACAAGTAAAATAAATAAGAATGTACATAAGAGATGGATGGATTTTGATTGTTAGGTTACAGTATGATCTTCAAGGAAACATGAAAATAAGTCATTGGTTTACCATGAGCAAAAGAGATTAGAGCAATACTAAGATGCAATGCAGAGGCACCATTATCACTGTAACTTACACATGTCTTATGACACATTTGAAGGTACAAGTATTGTTTATCACTTTGGACAAATTCATGTTACCCTCAATAAATACTCAAAGTTGTGACTCGTAATAAATACTGTGCTGTACAATATCTAGATCTTGTTTTCAATGCCCAACCTAAACTGACCTATGGCTGTTGACTGACTTATCACAGGTGACTACTGTTTTCAGTGTCCAATCAGAAGAGGGACACACATTGGCTCTTTCACACTCCAAATAGAGTGGGGTGTTTCAGTTCTGTCATCAGCATATGTTGTTATGCCCCAGCTTTCTAAATTAATTCAAGCTCTATTTCTCAATCTTTATGATTATGCTGATGGCAGAAAAAAAGCAGTAATATTATGAAATAAACTAATATAAATATCATCAATGCTTTCAGAACAGAATAAAGACATAATAAAAATAAAATTTCAAAGTTTAGAAACCTTGCACTGGTTGAGAAGACAGAGGCAGCTTTGCAGAGGCTACATACAACAGTTTCTTATTGCAGCCAAGAAGCTAAGGCCACGATGGTGATTGCACCAAACATGTTCCAGTTTGATAACTGTACAAAGCAGAGCAGCTGAACAAAGTGTCTTCTCTACACAGTAAACAGTAAGCAAAGTGCAAACTGATGTACTTCAAGGTCCCTCTTTCTCTCTCTCTCTTTTAAAACAAAGTCTCAGTCTTATCACACTGTTCACTAAAATGCGGTCCCATTTCATATGCAAAAATATCAGAAAGGTGTTACCTGATTGGTTTGAAATCTAGTAGTAAAAATACAGACTGAGGACTACAAAGTGCTAGCTTTAAAATGTGCGTAGATCAGACTATTTGTACTGATTAGTACAACAGCAGTAAACAGTAACGTATAGTCTCTCTTTTGTCTCTTTGGTACAGACAAGTTTGGGTAATCACCTTTTCTGCAGCAGAAACAAATGGCACAGAGAGACCCTGAAAAGTGCTTGAATCGAATGTCCATGTCATGTTTTCTTGTGACTGTTCAACCACTTTCTCAATGCCACACCAGTGGTGCTACTGACAACGCAGAGAGCGCCCCCTAGGCTCCACCAGGTGGGCTTGCGATTGAGGAAGAGGAACTGGAAGATGAAGGCTAGCACCACGTCCATCGTCCGCATAAGTGCCACTGGCCCAGCTTTCTCCACCTGCAGTGCCTTGATGAGGAACGTCTGTCCACCGATGCCGAGTACCGCGATGAGCATCATGACCCAGCGGTCAGAGCCGCACGCCGGCAGGCTCCACTCGCCCAGCACGAACAGCATCACCACGCACTGGGCCAGCCCGATGACGGCGTAGTACCACACCGACAGGTAAATGTGCACGCTCTTGCCCATCTTGCGTAGGATTACCATGGTGCAGGCAGCACCCACCGCCCCGGCGAAGGCCGCCGCAGTGCCCTTGATGTGGCTGTAGTAGTCGGCCTCCAGACCAGCCACACGCTCGCCGAACAGGAAAGGTGGCCGCGCGATGAGCACCACACCGGTGAGCGTGAACGCGGTGAAGACCACATCCCAGATAGTGCAGCGCTCCTTGAGGAAGATCCAGGCGAGCAGCGCGGTGAAGACGGGGTTGCTGAACATGATGACGGTGGCATCGGCCAGAGGCATCTGCTGCACGGCATAGAATAGCAGGATCATGGCGTTGGAACCCAGGAAGCCACGGAAGAACAGGTAAATGCGCATGTCTCGCGGACCTAGGAATCCAGTTCTATGGAACACAAAAATAACCAAAGATTGTCACCACTCGTGAGCAGTATTCTAAGGAACTTTGGCACAATGACAAAATGATTTTAATCTGTGGACTGGTTTGAATAGCTTTTTGTCATCATAAACTACAATGCATAGTGCTTTCAAATGTCCACAATTACTACTGTATTAATAACAATTAATAACAATAAATAAATCAATAGCAATAACAATTAGTCATTAGTCACCACTGGAAAACGGATCCTCTCATTTCTATTTCGGCTAGATGTGTTTTTATACAATTAAAAACCTAGGCTAAAACTAAATATTTTTACCCAATGGTACGGCACCAAGTGAGACTGTATGAAAGAGATCTAATCTTATGACTCATCCTCAATGTGGTGCAACAGCAGGAAGAGGGAAATTGCTGTCTAGTCCTGACACCCAGCTACACCTACACTAGTTTTGTATTTTTTTGTTTCCTGCTTCTCTGGTTGACTCTACTTGTAATATGGCCTGTCACAGACATCCATTAAGCTGCTGGTAAGGTCTAAAACAGGCACTGACATGTAAATTAGGCCTATCTCATTATTATCTAAAAAAAATCTAAATGTGCCTGTCACCTTTGGTTTGGTTTAGGCCAAAGTCCACTGACTAAATCACTCTTTGTGTACTGTGTACTGAGCCTATCTATGCAGTATTTAAATAGTAATTCTCAACAGTAATGTATTAGGCAGAATAGCCTAATACTACTGTAGAGCGCGTAGCTGGTATCCTCAGAAGAGTTAAAAACACACACTTACAGGGCTTTTTCTTCAAAACAACTTCAAAGTTACTACAGGCCATACACTCTGTGACCCCATGGGGTACTCTAAATGAGTAGGGTTTTGTACACCATTCTCAGTTACAGAACATAAAAACACGGCAGTAACATGAACTGAGGAACATTCTCAAAAATAGTTTGTATAATCAGAAGCTGGGAGCCCATGGAGCCTTAAAGTTCAGTGAGGCTGAACAGTTTATATGAAAGAGCACTCTGAATCGTGTCATTACATTTTAATTATACCATGAATGTATTTTTGTGCGTAGCTACAGTCAAATCACAGCCCTGAGAATGTCCTTTGACTTTCCCTTGTGCCATAATGTTTCTGTAAACCAGGCAAGGGCTCTAGGACGTCCTAGGCAAGCCCAAAGGAAATGGCAGTAGCAGAGGACCCGCAGTGGATGTAGTGTCTTACTTGTAGTAGATCATCAGTGGTAGGACGAACACCATCTGGAAGAAGCAGCGAATGGCACTGATCTCGATAGCATGCACTCCCTCAATGGTCTTGACGAGGAGGGCCACCACGGAGAAGAACAGGGATGCTAGCAGAGCATAGAATAAGCCCAGACCTGGGCATGGTGCTTTCTTATCCTTCTTATCCACTACAAACAAGCACAGAAAAAACAGTTCAAAACTTTTGACTTTGCCCGGGGGTAATCACTCACAGATTCTCTTTACCAGTCTGTGAATAGTCAATGACAAAACAGTGTGGGACACACATCTTTTCAGCTGGTTGTCTGAGCCGGGGGTGGCCAAATTAAGGCCCAGGGGCCAACTACGGCCTTTTGCCATCTTTCATTTGACCCGCCATATCTATAAATAAAGGTCATTTGGCCTTTCTGACATTAGTCTAATATTAATATTACTGATATCAATATAACTGATTAAAAATTGGTGCTCATAATTTGCCATCTTGTTTTTTTTTGGCATATGGCCCACAACCAAAAACTTTTGGCCACCCCTGGTCTTAACGATGGACAGAGTAACACACTGAACTAACAGCATTTTGTACTGAACTAACCCCCTTTTTGTACACGTATAATTAACTTTAAGAATATCTTAACTGAACTAACTCAAGTTATAGACCCAAGTTCATGTGTGTGTGGGTTTTTTTTTTATTCTTTGCATTGGCTTTCTGGCTGATTGAAGGATGATGCATAGTCAAGATGACATGACACAAGTGATGGGTAATGGATATTAAGTTGGGCTTGGCCCAATGATGAAGAACAGTAGGATGAAATGGCTTATGTCCAGCTTCATTGCACATATAGACTACACAGAGTTACTACCTGCTGGTGAGTTGGCCTTTTCGCACAATATGCCCATTCAGGTCATGTCCATGCCAAGAGTGGCAAAGTGACATTTTCTACCCCACTAGGAACAGGACTGAGCATATTCAACATGAGCCCTGGAACACAACACATTTCCATCAATCAAGATTTAGTAGGTCTGTACCCTAAGCCAAGTGTAGAAAGCCATGCTTAATGTTCACAGTATGTCTTCCTTTTCGTTATCTTTACGCTGTGTGTAAGGTTCTGACAACTTGTCTTTCAAAGCAAGTGAAAGACCCATTCCCCACTGTATTGTTTATCTCTGATGTAGGCTACATGGCACTGAAAAATGCACAGTCATCCTGGAGGTCAACTTCACTTTAGCTAGTAAAAGAGAAATCAATAGGCCACCCATGTTGGTAGTCTGATAATGTTAGAGTTTAAGGATATGGCCTCTACAATAGAGATAAATTTTCGTAACATTTATGGCGTGCGTCTATTGCATAACGTTTGGAGAGCAACAAGTGGGGGGGCCACCATCCTATCCAAACTCCACCTTGATAACAGATTTAAGACAAGCTTGTAAAAGAAGCTATTCCAATATTTCAAAAGGAAATCACCAGATTCCTTATGGCGAAGTTGTTAATTTAGTAAAGCGCATTTATGGTTAGTTTCCGAAAGTACAGCGATGCTGTGAGAATGCTGAGGCTACTGTTCAGCCGGTGGACCCTTTACGGTTCTTGGATTAAGTAAAGCGAGCATGAGACAAGCAGCTGTACCTTTACGATCGGAGTTTCCACTGTCACCGGTGTGTTCAACATCGTCTTTCCCGCAACATAATAGCGGATGTCCCCGTTTCTGGGGGTTGCTATTCACGTTACAGCTGCCCGTAGCCATCTCGGTCTCATCTGCATCTTGGTCGTTATTCTGTGTATGACTGGAGGGATGTAATATGTCTGTAAAATGTTCATCATCGTCGCTGGCGTCGCCGTCAACTTTCTGAAACACAACACGAATGTCCCCTTCTCTGCCCGGGCCAACGGATAAAACCCTGCTGCTTTCATGACTCGTCACCGAACCGTTACTGCCTCTGTAGTCGCCCATTTTAAGATGCAACAGGTGAGCATACCGTGGCCAAATGCCTCACCTCCCTTGGTCCCTGAGGAATAATGTCTAAAGTTAAATAATTAACCTTGGACGTTATAAGCGAGCAGGTGTAAACCAACCGCAAGGGGGAGAGCGCCGCTAAGCAACACTCCAACAGTGTCGTGAGCTTGGACGACTGTAACGTTTCACAAAGTTTTTTTTCCTCCTCTTCTTATTCAGCCGTTCGTCTGCATGACGACACGTCTTCACGCGACTTTTTATGTAATTGCATGATGAAATGATCTCAGATTGTTTCAAATGATGTTAACTAGCGAAATTAATGAAATTACACTGGATTATAATAAAACATAATATGGATATAGCTTATATTATGACAATTAACATTTTTCAGCTTTAGGTCAGCTTAACAGAGTAGACTACCCTGTGATGAGCACTGGGTCCGTTCCAAAACTAGGCTGCTGTAGGATACTTGGAATCATGAGGGTGTTCTCGTTGAATAGGCTAGGCCTACTTATAATGCTTTAGAGAGAGACGAACCGCTGTTATGATTTTACTGAAGAGGTTTATTAGCGCTATGCACAATTTACAAACAAGCAAGATCACAAATAAAAAAAAACCCACATGTAGTTAGGTCTGAGAGCACAAATAACAGGTAAATTTCTGGCAAGTAAGCTATTGCTCTTCAAGGGTTATTCGTTTAAAAGGCTTTTAAAAATTTAACATCATGTATTTTCTTTTCTGAAATGGTCCCTCACTGTCATAGTACAAAAGTGGTATCCTATAAATTACATTAATGTATTCATTGTAAAAACTGTAAACATTTCTTTTGGCAACTGTTTTTAAGTTAAAGGTTAATGAAAAGATTTAAATGTTTTTGTTTCTTTATTTAAATCCTCAGTAAACCATTCTAGCACATGTTTGGGGAGCTTGTAATTTTAGAGAATACACAGACAATGGCTTTTGTTTAAAGGAGAGAAAAGAGGAAAAGTGAAAAGTGCAGAACAGTTGGTGACAACAGAGAAGGATACAAAGGATGTTTCTAGCAAGGCATTCATCTCAGAGGGGCTGTTTTTTTTTTTTTTATTATTAGCGCGAGCTATATCATGCACTTAGTCTGTCTCTGTCAGTATTTGTCAATGTTACTGCATTTTGTCCTCTTCTGCTCACAGCCTGTCTTGTGAGTTGATCCCCCTCCCAAACATTAGTTACTCAGATCTATGATCAAATGCTCATAAATCTGGCTTCGCCCTTTAAAGCTGGACGCCAGCAGGAACTCCTTGTTGTCAATGGACACCAAGGCAAAGGCCCGTGGTGCCTGGATGTTGAGTTCCTGGAAATGGACAAATTGGCCCTTCTTGGAGTCCCACTGGTAGACCTGTGTGAGGGAGTAGTCGCTGCCCAATATGGCATACTGCCAGCTGCCTATGACCACAGGCTGGAAAACCATGGAGCCTCGTGAAGGCATGGTCTGCAGCTCCACAAACATGTTGCCATCCCAGCGCATGACTTTCGAGTCGCCTATGAAACGTGTCAGGCATATGTAGAGCTCTCCTTTGACATGGAAGTGCTTGACAGCGTACACATCCTCCATCTCTGGGATGTCAGTGCGCCGGTCAAACTGCTTCAGGACCTTGTTCCACTGGTAGATGACGGGCCGCTGGGAACTGCTGGAAAGAACCAAGTGAGGCTTACTCGCAATGTCCAGGTACTCCACGTCAGTGTCGCGGTACCACGGGTGAAGTGACTGGTGAGAGTAGAAACCATTACCGTTCCACTTGTAGACGGTGGTGGAGCCGGCTTTTGAGCTGTCGGCAATCACAAAGAAGGACTCGCCGTCAATGCGGAACGTCTCGATGTCGTTGGGCTTGCGAATCTTCAGGATGTCAATGTCCTGGATTTTGATGAACTTGTTTGCTGAAACGTCCCGCTTGTAGATGTGAGAACCTCCAAACAGCTGGGCCACAATAATGAAGAGCTGGTTGTCGATGACCAATGGTTTACACACAACTGTGGATGTGCCTAAGAGGGGATAAAGGGAACATGGTTTGAATAAAAGATAATGCTAAAAAAAAACAATTGGAAGAAAAGTAAGTTCATGTTAAATCATACAAATTTGCATATACATTACCATAGCTTTCTATCTATATTTTGCATATTATAGTAATTAGTGTAACAGTAAGATGTAATTGATTGCAAGTTCACTGAAAGGAAAAACAAGACAAAAAGAAACAGAACACAAAAAAACAACAACTCTGGACTTTAGACTGCAACAAAGTTTCACTCAGTCATCAACTACAGGGGAGCAGATACAATGTAAATATTCCCATTCCAGCTTCCGATTCCATGACAACAAAACATATCGCCATCTAGTGGTCAAAAACGGAAACACCACAAAGCCCTCAGCTTGCCCCCAAGACACGGCTTACTCTCAATGCTGTCATATGTTCTAAAGACCATCTCCACATGATCCCATTCCAAGAAGCTGCATGTTCCAGTGAAGGGTTGAGCGAATACAACATATTGATCGTTTCCAAATGTGAAGGCCTCCACAGAGATGGATTCGAATTTCAGAGGCTGATGAGAGGCAAATTCTGTGAAAACAAACGCAGACAAGAGTGGACTAGTTCAGGGAGTAACAACAATTTTGTTGAGTTCGTTCATAACTCTTGGGTTCAAAACATGTTTTTGCATGTGATTTTATGGCTACATAACTTAGACCACTGAGTGAGGGACTTTTACCAATGAACAATCGACTAATTTATATGCAATGTGTACAATAATACATGAATACAAATATTTTTTTCCTTTTTTTTCACCACCTACCATCTTCAGCCCCCCAAGGCTGTTTATAAACTATGCATTACATAATATTCAGTGTTCTGTTATGGTTGGTGGCAGAGAAGCACACTACAACAACAGTCACAGTGTCAGTTACCTGCAGTGATGCAGTCAAACGCCTGGGGTGAGAGGTCATTGATCTTTTTCCCTTGGTAGAGCGGAGGTCCTGCACAGAGGACCTGATCCACTGTGGCATTGGTGCTGTACATCCACTCCACCAGCCACTTGAGCTTGCAGTCGCAGTGAAACAGGTTTCCTCTGAGGTCCCTGCATCATACAAACAACGGGCTGTGGTGGTTATTTATTCTAATGTAAGGCAAGACATAAGCTAGCACATGTGAACACAGTGTATTATTTAGCATTACAGAGAGTCATGCTGTATTTAGCATAACAAACTGTCAATAACACAGCGTGTTATTTAGATTTTTGTGTCACCCAGCGAGTTTTGTGCATGTGTGTGTGTGTGTGTGTGTGTGTGTGTGTGTGTGTGTGCGCGCATGCACACGTGTTTCATCTCACAACTGCTTTGCTGCTACTCACACTTTTGTTAAGGCATCCATACCCTTGAAGACATCTTTGGGCAGTGACTCTAGGTTATTGTAAGCAAGGCTCCTGTAATAGAAAGCATAAATCAAAGTGAGTGAAATGCATGATAACCTGTGTCCTAATTGCTAGGCCATATATTTCACCTGACACAGATAACACACGTCATGCATTCCAACTTGCTGATTCACTCTCTGGTTTGCATAATGAGGGTATATACACATAAAACTTATCACTGCTGCCATGACATGCCTCTTGATTGCTCTTAGTAGCCAGTTGAGAATGTTTAGACCCACAATAATATTTCTAACACAATACACAACAAGGGTGTACATACCTTTTGTGTATGCTTCAAGTCTCCTTACATAACATGCTAAACATACAAATGCACATATATTTTGAGTACTCTGAGTACTTACAGGTGTGTTAGAGACTTAAGACCACGGAATGCATACGGTGATATTGAATCAATTTTGTTATTTTCGATGAATCTACAAGGAGAAAATTATGATCATTAAAACAACAAAAAATGCCAATGCACTATCAACAAACAGAGAATGAAAAGCTGACAATAAGAAACCATTTCAACTTACAAATATTCAAGGTGGGGCAATCCCAAGAATGCATCTTCATCAATGGAGTCAAATGAATTGGCTGTGAACAACCTGCAAGAAAAGACAAATGAATCATTTATCATCATTATGGGTTATTACAACCATGACGGTCTATCAGTCACACTCTTTTGACTATGTAATCAAACACAGGCACACTACAAACAAAGATACAATTTCTTCCAAAAGCCTTAAGCTAAAACAGTTGTAAATAACTTTGGTCTTTCCCCTCAGGACTCCAGTTATTGTTAAACGATTATGTCAGGCTTGAGTGGGTGTGAAATATTTTCCTTTCCTACCTAAAACACCAATGATGTCCTCGGCAAGTCTGTACAGTGTTTTACATGTCTAGTGATATGGAGATTTTGCCAAGATTAATAATGCCACCACCACACTGTCCTCAGATAGAGTGTTCTTTGTGCAAAAGCGCTACAAGGCGGGTGTGAATGAGAGAGGAGGACACTGCCTCTGACTATCAAAAAGATGGTGAATACCGTACTCTTCCTTCCATGCAACGGTACAAAATGTTTATACACAATCCACTCTCATTTGTTGTTTTCAAACCCAGACACTTGAAAACTCTCTTAGAATGTTTGGTGTGTTCTCTCCAAAGCGCTTAATGGACAAGGCCATGTATCCCTGTGGGTTAGTGCATTGCATACTTTTCACGCCGATTTGAAGGGCCTTTGTGCGTAGACAGGCAGAGGAGCTCCGGGCCAATAGCCTTATTATGCTCCCCTGGAGAAAAACAGGGTGCATTTAATCGGTGCAAACCTTTCACCCTGGAAAGTACTGCGATCAAAGCGCTATTATGAGATAGCCCTGAATAAAGATGACAAAGAGCGAAACTCACAGTAGCTGCAGAGCAGGCGTGTGCAGGAAGCTTCCTCCTGCAAGCTCCGTGAATCCAGATTTCAATAAAGATCTGATTGAAATCGAAAGAAACATGGCACAAGATTAGTTGGGACTGGTAACCATGTAGGCTAATTATCAGACTCAATGTGAGACAAAGCACTGAGGTATGGGCAATACAAAGATAAAAGCAAAATAAATAAGAGACATCACTTACACTGACACCACGTCAGGTGGGAAACTGTGGGGAACGGCTCGTATGTTTTCACATAAGGCATTATCTTTGGTGCATGTGCAAGATGCGGGGCATTTAGGCTGCTTCGGTCTCCTGCCCTCCGTCAGAAGCAGCAGAGTACCGATCCACAGCAGGAGAGCGCAGCTTCTCACGGTTTTGTTTGTGTATCCCATCCTGTAGCTAACCACGCTTTGGTCAAAACTGCCGGGATCGAATATTCCTGAGCATGAACCTATAGTGTCCGCCGTGGGAGAGTGCTTTTATAGATCCCCCTTTCTGTCTCTTGAATTAGTGGCTGTGTTTTTTCTTTTACTCCAGACGCCGTGTGATGAATGCAACTGAGGAGGCTGCGAGTCGCGATGGCTAGGCAGTCATCCAAGCGATTCGTTCTGCGAGACGCAGCATGGCGATCAGTGAATAGGATGAAAATATCATAAAAGGGACGACAGCCGGCAGTTAACCAGAGTCAACGCCAAATTAACATTAAAACTCCACCAACATAAACATTAACACAACGAAAAGCAAATAATAAAAACCAAAGTCTACGCGTAAAAATTATCCTCTCCAAACCCCGACCGATAAACGCTCTGTCCAAGAATCGCTATCCTTGGGTAGCCTAGTCTGTGACGTCTACATCGATGATGAGACGATGAGGCTGAGAGTGTTGTAAGATCCGTTCAGGAGGACCACACTGCCAATAGTGCAAGGTCTTTGTCCATGCTGTTTTATTTATGTAGAGTCGGCGACAAGACAGACATGAATAGCCTAATAATAATATTCATGAGCTGCTTAAAATACCATCCTCCACCTGCGCCCCCTTGGATAAAAGCCAACAGGAATCCAACAAAATGCATGATATAGGCCTATTTGCATTGAATGTGGAGAGACTGTGACATGAAAGCTGTTGTCTATTGACAATGAAATAGGCTATAGGCCAACATGAATTTGAAACCAGAGACATATTACAATATAGCAATTATTAAAGGTAGGCCTAATTTGGAATAAACTCTCAATCAACCTTTCTAATGCATCGAGCTGTAACAAAGATCACCATTATTTAAGAATGTGATGAGGTCTTCCCAAGTAGCCTACGCCCAACAGCTTCCCCAGAACCCTTTTGAGTTAAAAGCGGAATCTGTCTCGTGTTCAATGGGGGATCTTTCTCTCAATCATCTCTGAACACAGTGTAGTTTTGTTCAAAGGCCTGGAAAAGTTTCACCCTCGCTAACCCCTCCTCCCAAATGGGTTCAGTTACATTATTTATCAGCATAAAAGATCAGTTGTTCCCCGTCGACAAAATTGGAACTATGTTGCTGGAAAAAAAAAAAAAAAAAATCTGGCAGGCTAAAAAAATAAAAATGGGAATTTGTGGTCATGAGGCGCATATAATTAAATGTCAATTTATGATACAAATAATTACTCTTGTGAATAGAGGGGAGTGACATTATTACACACTTTTTGACTCTGGTGTGGCTAAAGTAACATAGAATAAAATGGACAGTAGGAACCTCGTTCCTTTGTATGATATCAGGTAGGCTATTATTTATGTCTAATCAAGTGGGTGGGGTTAACACTGTCTTTGTCAAACATACCCGCCACGCCTATTGTCATACGTCATCTTTGAGCGACATTCTTACATGTAAACATCACATGAAACATGGAGCACAGAGGTTTGGACCTTGTGAAGGTGAAGATTAATTCATTTTAGAGTTTCCGTGACAAATTACCTTTGGCATGGTATATCGGCTGAGTTTGT
This sequence comes from Sardinella longiceps, assembly GCA_027497455.2. Classification (NCBI taxonomy): domain Eukaryota; kingdom Metazoa; phylum Chordata; class Actinopteri; order Clupeiformes; family Clupeidae; genus Sardinella; species Sardinella longiceps. The sequence goes on along the minus strand of JAODXP020000032.1, from coordinate 15,820,864 downwards.
TATACATACGTGTCTCTGGTTATACGCTGTATTTGTATTCATCTGTCCACTGCTACCTTAGGTTTGTTCAGCAAGCGTAGCCTAGCCTTCTACTACTAGGCTAGCCTGTCGTTGCTCTTTCCCATACATGAATAAAACTCTCCTTTGTCTTGTATATGACTACTTGGCATCACATCACATCAGGTAACGTTAGACTTCATTGCAGTGTCTTTTAGTTTATGATTGTGTGGGTCTACTCCACAATTCAGGCTGCAATTACAAGGAAACTACACCACGGCGGCTGACCAAATTAACGTTACGTTAAGTTTACGATGTCAATGAATTCAATAACACACGTTTATTAAGAAATGTCTGGTAGATAGACTGTAATGTAGTAGGCTAACGTTACTCATATGATCGGACACGTGAGAGGGGAGAGAACACAGGGATGCCTGCCTGATGCTGTTTCTCCAGCTCTGTCCTTGTCTGTACCGACCTTCTACAATGCGGTGTGCTAGCCACTGCGTCCTTTTCGTACCCGGTATTGCGTTTCTTTCTCATGCTGAAGCGGCTGTTTAGAGCCCCTGAGTCATCATTCAGATACCTACAGTGAGCGGACAGCGGTGCAGCCGCTGATTGTCCGACCATCACTCTGCATGAGTGCACACTGCCACACTTGAAAGCAGAAGATGAAAACAGCACAGTAGGGCATTTCTGAGGCCTGCTATCAAGTGTTTTGAATTTAGCCAGTGTTCTCAACAACACTGCTGGGTGGAAAATAGAATGATGAATTAGGGCGGATGACTGCATTCATCTTTTCGTTTGAGTTTTGAAAAGACTTTAAAATAGTTCAAAGACTGTTTTATGATGCCCTTTTCTTCTTTATAGCACATATTACTGATTAAATAAATAAAGGACCAAATGCATCATGTGATATTGAACTTGTAGGTCCATGGTGGTGGAGGGTATGACTCTGATTTCAGTGATGAGGAAGGACATGGGGGATCAGCTCATGGAACCAAAAGGTATATTAAGACCTTACTTTCACAAAATCACGTGTACACCCACATTATGTTTTCCTATTTTTGTACTTCATTGTCCTGACTCAATCTGTGACTTTATTTGTCCCATATTACAGGTCACGCGAGGATGAGTTGCTCCTGCAGAAACCGTTTCAGAAGGCAAAGCACAGTAAGGTAGCCCACAGGACTGAGGCTTCACAGGAATGGGATAGGTGAGAAGCGCAGATCACTAATGCGTCTGTCTGTCTGTCTCTCTGTCTGTCTGTGTATGTATGTACGTACGTCTGCACATAACCGGTATAATAAGTTAAGTTCACAGTGGCATAAGTAGAGTGACATAATCAGACTTGTAACCGATCAGTGACTGTTATAAGATAGGTGGAGTATAAATAATAATAACGAAAAAATAGAAGCAGAGAAAGAAAGTATAAGAGTGCATTGCAGTTCAACTGAGAGGATTTGCATCATGCTTCACCTGTTCAGTCTGACTGCCTGGGGGAAGGAGCTCTTGCTCATTCTTAAAGTGTGGGCAATTATGATGGGTACCTTCTACTTGATGGACCAGTTCATTCTTATGTTTGTTGAAATGTCCCCTTGAGAAGCATTGTATAATTTGACCATATTAAATGGATGACGTACTGTCTGAATTTCTCCTTTGTCTGTGCAGAGAGGAGGCCCGGAACAGGAGGCATCACATCATATCAATGAATGCTGTATCCTTTCAATATACTACTTGCATCAGGCTTGTCAAGCATGAAAATAGACAAATTATAATAGGGGTATAACAGGGGCAACATCAAGACAAATATTTACCCTGACAAGAAATCAATATCACTCTACTTTGTTACTTTATTTCTTGTCTCTCTGTCTTTTCCTATTATTTTCCATATTTGTTGGATCCATTGTTTGCTCCCCTATCTAAAAATAGTTGTTTTGGTATTTTAGAGGACACTTCTTTATTAGGCTCTACTATAATACTGTGATATTGATCTTGCTGCAAGAGGCATTCTAATGTTCTGGGCAAGTTGACCTGAACAGTGTGCTCTCAGTTTGACCGGCACAAGAAGTTTGTCAGTGACTATATCTTATACTACGGTGGGAAGAAGGAGGATTTGAAACGTTCAACGTGAGTATTTTTGGCATTGATCCCTCTAATGTCCTGGTTGTCTTGAAAACCATCTGGCCAGTTTATTGAAAATATGAACAATGGCAAAAATGTGGCTGAACATTTAGTCTTATTAACAAGCATTTATAATATAGTAGAATAAATAATTATTGTACAGCTGGGTGAAAAAAATGATCATGTAATAAAAAATGTATAACTATATGGATTGTTCAGACCCACTGTGGATTGCTGTTTGGTTATATGTGTCTTTCACTGTGATGTCAATAAGGCACAAAGACAAGAGAGACATTGATGTGGTGCGGGAAAACCATCGCTTCCTCTGGAGAGATGAAGATGAAGAGGACATGACATGGCAAGTCACAAACAGTTCCTCCCAATTTAGTCCAGGCAAAATGGCATTTGTCGGCCGACTAATTGTAAAAGAATTCTTTTCAGCTTGGGTCATTTCTATGAGATGTCCAGAACAACATACTAAAAGTCCTAAGAAATTAATTTCACCATATATCCCAGACATTTTCTGAAAGCAAACACCCTTAGGATATTATGTACTGTAGAATGGTATGGTTTGACATTGAGGTATGCCCCACCCTCCTCATTACAATAAATCCCCAAATTAAGAAATTTGGCATTTGCAAAATGGGCCATTTTTGGTGACATTTAGGCCAGTGACATGTAGAGGAAACATATTAGACCCCATAAACCATATATTTTCTGAAAGCTTGATACCCATTTATAGATCAGCTGGTATTGGTGATTTAGGTGTATAGCCAATGCATTTGGACCTGAGGCATTAAGAGTAAACTAAACTACCCCTTATGCTATACAGTACCTTTTCTTATAAGCTTATACCCACAGGGTGTCATTTGAAATGAATTGGGACAGGTCCCACCCGCTTCATCTCTTCACTATCCATGTATATTGGTATATTTGGGACTAATTTGATTAGTGTATAGCTCATTTGCATATAAAAATTATTCTTCAGAAAAAAATGCTACCTTTCATAAGAACTTTCATTGTGTAAAGTTTTATTTTGATTGGACTAAAGGAAAAAAATAGCCCTATTCAGACTTATTCTGGCCTACTGTATATCGGTACACATTGAGATTGATGAGAATTTAACATATTTCCTCAACTAGGATTTCTTAGGACTTTTAGTATGTTGTTCTGGACACCTCAAAGACATATTCAAAGCTGAAAAAAAACTTTTACAATTACTCTTGTTTTTGGCCCCAAAATGGATTATTTTGCCTGGACTAATACACAAATAAAGAAATACACAGGGCAAAAACCAAATCACCAGAACTGAAGTGGACCCATCATTCAGAGCTTATGGTTTCATAAATGTTGTTCATGTGTATGACTAATTCTGAATGCAGTCCATAATACTGTACATGTTCTAGAACACAATGCAGTGTTTGGAGAAAGAACGTTAATGTCTGTGTCATGTCTTCCTTTTAAATTTTCATTTTTTGTTTTTCATATATTTAGTCTATGTCTAGTGCAACCCCAGATAGCTCCCACTAATACATATTGTTTTTACACCATGATGATGTGCAGGGAGAAAGAACTGGCTAAGAAGTACTATGACAAGCTCTTCAAGGAGTATTGCATTGCAGACTTAAGTAGATACAAAGAAAACAAGGTAGGTCTCATATCAAAGTAGTCTTTGTCAAAAGTTGTGCTTGTATTCTTGCCACGATTCTATTTTAGACATCAATGACATTTTTTTTTCTTAAATGGTATCTGCAAATTAAACGCATATCCTATTCTCTCCCTCATCCATACCACATGCATTTAATCTATGCTTCGAACTGTTTTACAAAACTTGTTTTACAAAACTTTTTCCCCTTCCCATCTTGATGCTAAAAGCAAATCTGCTCTTCAATGTATCCCTTTAGTTTGGCTTCAGGTGGCGCATAGAACAGGAAGTCATCTCTGGAAAAGGTAGGATCATTTGGCATACCAACTTATTTAATTCAGTTTAATTTCCCAAATGTGTGGCTTGGTTTAATAACATTGAAATTGCAGTTTGATGGAGATTACCTAAAATTTAATTTGGATTGGGATTTGAAGGTGAACTTAGTGAGTCTTACATCTGAACTTTTTACAGACCTCTGTATTTAAACTTAATTTAAACCAAAAAATCAACAGAATCTATTTGCACCACTCAACTTCAGTGTTGCTTGTAAATCTGTGCTGGAAGGAGAGATGAAGAAGAAATAAATGAGCAGATTTATTTATGCTCGAACTGACCACTAGATGGTGATGGGCACACAGTTGTCACCACAGGGTGGTAACAGAGGTCCAGCGGAACCTGGGGTTGAAGAACTCAGACTGTCAGGGTTTGTTATATCCTAAATCTTTTCATAGATTTTTTTTATGTTGCTCTTTTGCTAACTGTTTTTATCAGAAATATGATCTTATTGTGTTTTTTTCTCATATTTTGTTGTACTTTAGTAATCCTGTGATAAATATCTGTTCATTTACATTATATCACTGCTGTTGACATCTTCACTGTCCATTCGGTCAGTTACACAGTGTTGAAGGACTCTGAGTGGAGGGTGTCTGACACCAAGTTCAGTGACACCATTAGGTGGTGTGCCTACAGAGGACTATTCTTGCACTTCAGGAAGGGCAATAAGCCGTTGTGCTGCAGCAGATTAGCTGTGGGGTTAATCCCATACTGCCTTTTTATTTGCTGTCCCACCCTGTACTTGGAAGTGGGTCCAGATTAAGTGAGTCTGAAACCGAGATCAAATACCCACCCACACATGGATACACAGAAGTTTAAATACAGACTAGATGTGCTAAGTTGATGTACAGACAGCACAACATGCTGTAGATGAAGGCACTCTGAATGTGTTAATGTGTTTTAGAATGGTGTGGGATGATGAGAGGTTATTCATTTGAGAGGCATAATGATTAATGATCTTATTCACGGAGGTTTAGGTCTTTACTAGCACCCCTAAAAACCTTGACTCATGGATCTAAAAAAAACACTAGTCAGTTCTTTAGTTTTCTAGTTTTTTCCTTTTTTTTTTTTCATTTTCTGGTTTCCATGGCAGCCAGTGTCCTGAATGAGAGCACTGCACTGAAGGAGACAGTACTAAACAGAACAGAGTGAGACACTACTGTATCAGACACTAGTGAGGTACAGTATATGGGCACAATGTACTCTATGGTGTTTTTGCCCCCACTGGCACCTTGCAGGCAATACAGCCGAAAAGGCACTACCTTAAAGGTATAATCCGGCGTGAATCAACACCTAGCCCTGCTGTTTTATACTGCTAAGCGCTACTGAAAGCCACCTCAATGATAAAATTTTGTGCATCGTAGACCGAGTTTGCGAAACGGCAGCTAACACTAAGTGAATGAGGCATGTCAAAAACGGAACCTAATCGATTTGCTTTCGTTTTGAAATGCCCTATTCTGTTAACGTTAGCTGCCGTTTCGCTATCTCAGTCTGCCTTGCATGAAATCCAGTGATTGAGGTGGCTAACAATAGCGCTTGGCACTACAAAACAGTAGGACTATGTGTTGATTCACGCCGGCTTTCTCCTTTAACCCTAACTCTAAACTTATCCCCCTCACTATAACCTTAAATTAGGGGGAGTAGTGCTTTGAAGGCAGTGCTGCCTGGAAGGCACCATTGAGGGCAAAAAAATACCAAGACCACACAATGCGTCCACCATTCACCCACCATCTTTAGATAACGTTCCCTTTTCTATTCAGTCTTCAGTTGAAATCAATTACTCAAACATGAGTGACATTACAGTTGAAAAGTCAAATTGTGGGAGAAGTTCGAAATGTGTTTTCATTATGTACACTGTGTGTGTGTGTGTGTGTGTATTTGTGTGTTTGTGTGTGTGTGTGTGTGTGTGTGTGTGTGTGTGTGTGTGTGTGTGTGTGTACGTACGTGTGAAAAGGGACAGTGAATCAACAGGTTTGTATAAGCACAGCAGCTGCTAGGGGTTTCCTGCTGACGCATCTACTCTCCCACTCACTCCAAGTTAATCTTTGATTTGATGATCAGTGTGTATGTGTGGTGGTGTTGGTGTTTTGGTCTTGACCCACACACACACACACACACACACACACACACACACACTCTCACACCCCCTGCCAGCTGGTTGGGGTTTTCTCTGACGCAGTCTCCGGCTGTCCCACGAGGCTGCCCCATACCCACCCCACCCCTCACACACATACTGTACACACACACACACACACACACACACATACACCCTCATCTTCCGTGCTTTCGCCAGCTTGAGTGAATCTCACGCGAGCTCGCCGCAGCGGGTCACGCTATCCTGTCCCAGCACTGAAGACGTCAGCGTTTCAGCACTTAGACAGGATCATTCGCCTGCATGGGCTAATCCTGCCAGGTGAGCCCTGCGGTTGCTGGGATAAGCACCTTGCCATCGCCTCAGATCTGAACAGAACAGAAGGCTCACCTGAGCACACATTCATTGTAAACAAGATCTATAGAAGTTTTGACTTCACCTCTGAAACTGTCAAGCTATCTGAAATATTATTTATTCCAGTTGTTTAGAGGACATTTATTAAGGAAGGGGGCAGGTTTGTGCACATTGGAACACACAGACTTTGGGGAATATTATTGCTGTAAGAGAGAGAGAGAGAGAGAGAGAGAGAGAGAGAGAGAGAGAGAGAGAGAGAGAGAGAGAGAGAGAGAGAGAGAGAGAGAGTCTTGTGTTCCTGACTGACACAGGCTCACGTGAAGATGAACACTCTGGTCCGTCTGTCCCTGGTCAGAGTGTGGCATCGGGGTGTGGTTTTTGTCAGTTGTGACGCACTTTCCCTGATGCAATCTGGGAAATCTCTCCTTGATTAAGCTTGCAGGAGTTAAACCTTGGCTGCTGTTGTTGAGGTTAAGGGCCAATCGAGGACCAGAGGGACAGACTACATTAGATTAAAAATACAAAATGATTTCTGTTTGCAGTCATATAGCCTAACAGTATTTCTCACACACACACACACACACACACACACACACACACACACACACACACACACACACACACACACACACACACACACATCCCCTATCTATGGGGCTTACCAATACACTCCTCATGCCTTGCAGGTCAGTTCCTGTGTGGGAATAAGCGCTGTGAGAAACAGGAAGGCCTGAAGAGCTGGGAGGTGAACTTCGCCTATGTGGAGCTGGGCGAGAAGAGGAACGCTCTTGTCAAACTCCGTGAGTAGTTAGCTGAGGAGTCTCTGTTTGCCACTCTGGACAGACACACAATATTATATGTACATCCTTGTATCTCATATTTCAAATAGGATGGAGTGAATGAAAAAAAAAAACAATTTGAATCAATACGTGACTGCCCACCACGAAACCAGGCATAAGTAGCACTGGCACGATCAGAGCTACAGCCAAATTTAGACAAATAAGCAATTTTTTATGTGTTTTGACATCTTAGCAGAAAACAGTACCTTAACACTTATATTTTCCATTTCTGTGGTCATTACATTCAAATTTGGTCAATAAAGGTGTTTATTCAGTTAAGTAATTAAGGGTAATCTTAAGTTCCGGGTTCACTGAAAAAAGCTCTGTAAAAATCAGAAGATTGTGTTACACTGCACTTGGAACTGTCGACATAAGATTGGCATTACCCTGTCATAAACATTATATGATGTGTCATGAACATTGATGGCAGTTCTTTGCCATCTATGCCATTCAGTTTTTGTAAATGTCTGCACTTCAAACTGTCAACGTTATATTACAAAAGCCAAATGACTATAACAACAGTCATGAACAGGATGTCACACTTGTGACATGCATTGATGTCACCAATGAGTGTCATGAATGCTTTAACTAAGAAGTCCGTTACTGTTTCACAGGTTTGTGTCCTGAGTGCTCCTTCAAGCTAAACTATCATCACAAGTGAGTCTTTCTACTAATTCCACACCTTGGGTCTGACCAACACACTACGTTTGTATTTTGTATTTTTTTAATCGTTATGCGATTTCCTGTATCAGGAGGAAGGAGGTGACCAAGAAGAAGAGAAGACGTTCGGATGGGGAGGGAGATGCAGACACGCCGCAGGTCAAAAGGTCAAAGTCGTCACACTCGAAGAAGCACAAGAAAAACAAGAAGAAGCACAAGAGGAGGCGCAGAGGTTATACACACACACACACACACACACACACACACACACACACACACACACACACACACTTATATATGATATAAATCCATTGTTGCTATTATTGTTATTTTTATTAGTTCACAGATGGTTATTGTTGTTGTCATTCTATTCACAGAATCATCATCATCATCATCAAGAAGTTCAGATGAATTCCAAGATTCAGAAAAAGGTGCATGCATTTTTTTTTCAGAGTCCCACAACATATATCACATACAGTACATAATGTACATAGTGCACATACAATACATAATGACTGTTGAAAATTACAACACAACAGCATTGGAGAAGTGTTCAGTGTCACCTAAATGGTTGTTGACTGTAAGTTTGACTTTGACTTGAACTGTGTGGGGAGCCACTAACACCCCCCTGAACTCCCGTCTGCACAGACATTGAGCGTGAAGAGGAGAAGGTGGAGGAGGGACCGTCGGAGTCAGACCACTGGAAGGGCCCTGCCCCAGAAACTGAACAGAAGTCCAGGTAAGGTTTTCACCTCGATACTGCTCAACCATCAAAGTATAAACCTGTTAAAAGTAACATCTTATGGTGCCATCAAACCTTCGTCAGAAATCTCTGGTATAACTATATGTTTGTAGACTTAAAAGTGACAGGTGAAAATGAGTGATTTTTTGACCATATCTAGTGAAGTACAAATATTCCTGTACAATGTAAAAGAAATGTGTAACTTCATGCATTAGGACTCACCCTTAACCTTGATCCTAATCCGAATGGTCAAAAATAATCTTTGTTGTTTGTAGAATTTTTATTGATGTTTGTGTCTTTTTTGTCTCTTTCAGGGAAGAGGAGTTTGATGAATACTTTGAAGACATGTTTCTGTAAAGCAAGGAATGAGGTTGTTCCATATGTTTTGTATCATATCTGTGTTTATTTGAATTCATGACTTGTCATTAAATTTCTGACATTTTGATGTTACTTGTTATGAACATTTATTTTAACATCTGAATTCCATATTACAGAAACTTATGAGAAATTACATTGAATCTTGTCATTTTCAGTTCACAGTTCACACGACCCTAGCCTATATTCTGGTTTTGTGGCCAGGAGATTACAGTCCTTGGTGATCTGTTAACACCATAGGGTCGTTCTGTTCTGATACACCTGAGAAGCTGCGTGAGAGTTCCACCTGGATTAACAAGAGGGGACACTAGTTGGGCCACTAGTTGGGTAAGAACATGGTTTAAGACCAGACGTGTGGGTTGAATAAATTCACAGAAGAAATCTAAACTTCCTGAGCTTCATTGATAACTGACTTCGTTTTAAAACGACACCTACTGCTCACCTGTCCCCTCAGAATATGAACTATTAGTTGCCCAACAATGTGCCTGTCTGGAACCATGGCCGTAGCTACAATAGAGGACACCGGTAATTTTTTCGAGCCGAAAATAAGTTAAACATTCTTCAGACGCGCGTTAGTGGCGCAAAACATATATCCGGTTTTGCTTCATTGTCTTTCGGAAGCTTTATATGGGCATGATACCTCTTACAATCGAGGTATTTGGTATTGAATTAAACTAGACAACCAGATCTATCAATTGGTATCATTGGTAACCTACTTGCTGGAGAATGAAAGGGTTTAATTTCAGTGTAAAGATCGCCTATATTTAGGCAAGGTATGTCTTTATCTAGTGTTAAAGGCTGAACTTTCTAGATCATCAAACATTATAATATAGACCTATAATTTGCAGAGATAAGTTTTCAAGTTTATTGAAACCTGTGAAATGAACACAATTGTTAAAACTGTAATCTGTGGTGGAAGCACATTGTAGACTAAATGATTGGAGCACTTAAATCACATCAACTGGACACAACTCATTCACTGAAGTAAAATATATTTTCTCCAAACACAATCAGTGGCAGGTTACACTGTTGTCACAAAATCATAAATAGCCTAAATAATTCTGTGCTAAAAAGATACAGCTGCATATTCAGCATTGCTCAGTTATGTAACCTATTAGGAAGGAAAGAGGAGCTGTGTCTCATTGACTTTCAGTGGGTGTAATTTCTGTGTTTCCATCAGAAAAAAAAGTCTATCATGATGTGCTCCCACCATTGCATTTTTAAGATTTGTGTTCATTTCACAGATTGCTGTGAGATCACTTTGAAGTTTTCTATCAGCCAATTTCAGAAATGGAGCACCCTCATTTTAGGTGGTGCTGAAGTCTCACACAATTGGTGGGAGAATGCAAAGGGAGAGGGGGTTTGGAGTGTCTCAGACCTTTCCCTTTACTGTGGCAGCTATGTATCTAATACAATAAGTGAGTTTAGCAAAGTCAGTATGAGCAGGGGAAGTTCAAAGATTAGTTCAAACACTATTTCAGTAGATCTCTTATGTTGAAAAATTTTCATCTAGGACCTCGGTAATTTCAAAATGCTGGCTACGGCCATGTCTGGAACCTCTTTAGTGAGATAGCTTTCAAGCCCTTTCTACCAAAGTGTTCAAGGGATGTGTGTCCGCCCTCAACCCAGGCCTGCTTCTGGAGGGGAGGTAGAGGTCATTAGAAGATTACCCCAACCACACTAAAAGAAGAGAGGTCATGTGTCGCGGCCGCCAGCCAGTTATCTGATCGTCTTTGTCAGTGTCTTAGCTGTCTTAATTGGGTAATCCTTGGCACTATAAGGCCGAAAGGAAGACTCTTAAGTCCTTCAAGGTTCCCTTTCCACCTTGGGCGACTTATACTGATGTACATTACTGGAGTTATCCAACCTTAACATGGTGGTCAGCCAGTGTATGTACCTGTATGGACATAAATGATGACAGAACCGTTTTAAACTTTAAAAGAATGTATTTTTATTTATTTGTAATAATTTACAATATCTTGTGAAATACATGATATGCAGCAGTATTTATTTATAGACTATGAAACAGAAGAAAAACAGTGTAATTTGGAGCTATTATAAAGCCATATTGACACTGAGAAATTGCACATACACTCTCTTTCTCATGCACACAAACACTCTCACACATAAGTCCAACCCTATAAATGTAACACACACACTCACTCACACACACACACACACTCACACACAAAGTCATACACGCAAACACTTGCCCAGAATCACTTGAGATGGGATTAACTCACTTTCCTGCTCCCAACACAGTTTAGCCAACATGTCACCTTCTTGATTTGCCTCTGAGAAGCGAGAGGTAAGTTCTCGCAGAAACATTACCTAAGATACAGGCCACTCGGGATGTACTAATTGGATGATGGCAGTGATTGATTTCCCCTCCATGGATGTATTAGAGGAAGTGACACCAATTAGACTTTTTACACAACACCCCCCCCCCCACACACACACACACACACACACACACACACACACACCCTTATCTTCAATGAGCAGATCCCACATCCACATCTCCAAGCCATACCAAAGAAGCACATGTTTTAAGGACACATTTTGTCCCCTAGTAGTCTGAATTGGAAACTTCAAATGGGCCTTGTTGATTAGTTAGTTCACTGCCCACACAAGCAGTTGGAGACAATTGTAGGGTTGGAGTGCCTGAACTTTGGGAACTCAACTGACATAAACAGTATCTTGGTGCTCTCTATGTTTTTGAGGTAACGTCATTTCATAACAAATAGGAACCTGGATGAAAAACAAACAAACACCCCCCAGGACTTTATGTTATACTGCTAAGGGGATATATCAATCTGTAGAAGTCTCCATTGGTTTCCAATCAAACTTTGACCTTGACTTCTTACTCCTCTTTGTCAAAAGCAAAATGCGATTTTCACAAAGATTTATATTCTTTGTTCACGTTTGACAATCATTAATAACTAAGTAGAAGATGTATGTTATTATTATGTGAAATATATAGAATGTGATTCCTCATTGTGCTTAAGACACAACCTAAGCTTTGTATACTTTTAAATGAAGTTAGAATATTTTAAATACAATCCGTCTGCCTACAAAGTGGCATGGCCTTCACACGCACCAAGGTGCTTGTTAAATTTGCATGGCATCCATGCCGTTCTCAGCATGATAAATCCATCAGTAGAATCATCACCCCCATTCCATCTCCATTTTCGTATTTTTTGAAAAGACAAAAAGTACAAAAGTGTATCTGACAATGCTTTAAAAATATATACTCTTTGAACAACTGTCGAGCTTGTCCTGCAGGGCTACAAGACGTCTGTCCTTTCTTTCGATTTGCAAAAAAATATATTAGTACATCTGAAAGATTCAGTGGTACTTGCACATGTACATGAAATGAGATTAAGTACTTGCATGGTGTCTATTATGGATTCATGTGCCATATCACCAGAAGATTGAAAACTTAAAAAATAAAAATAAAATAAAAGTCTGTTTAGCACTTCTGAACTGACTCTATATATCCAATTTTACAATACTGATAACTCGGAAAGACAAGATAAGTACTGTCCGTCTTTGTAATTATCGGTTGCATCAATATAATGTGAACAAAAAGGTCACAAGTCCAGTGATTTTGTTTATGTGCCGTTACAAAACTCTACCTCGCTACACTGAATGTTTGATCATTTTGTGCGTTTTCAAAGACAGACACTAAGAAGAATGAAGATCCAGAGTGTAATTGTTGTCTAGTTTTCTTTTTGTTTGTTTTGTTTGACATTTTATCATTATTAAATAAAATAAATAAACATTTTCATTAAAACACAGTTGCTGTTTCACTTCTTCACTGCCTTTGAAAAATACCAGAAAAAAAAACTAAATGGAAAAAAAGCAAACTTAGCACAGGACTTGTTAAAATAATTTGCATACCCTGAACCACACTGTTACTTTGGAAAACTCTGTTCTGTAAACACTGACCAGTAATGAATGACTTTCCCTCAACAGACCCATTGTCCAATGGGCTTTACATACTGTATGAATCCTCTTTGAACAGATGAATCATTGAATCGTGTGATTACATGAGACACAAAAGAAAATAAGTAAATAAATGAGTGATGTCATCAACAGAAGAGTTGTGTTTTGAAACAAACTCTAGAGTTAAAAGCATCCAGTCCCAATTTCTTAAATCACCCAATGAGAACAGTCCTCCAGGGGCAGTTTATGAGATGGAGCAGGTCTTTGACTTTCCACCCTCAGCAGGTTCATCTGCAGAGCAGAAAACACACACACACACACACACACACACACACACACACACACACACACACACACACAAAAACACATAAAGAAATAGTGTTATGCCATTCAACTCTAATCAAGAAGCTGAAGATACAACCTTGCTAACAAACCCCTGCATATACAGTATAAGTATGAATTCATCACACTGGACCAGGGCAGAATTACAAAATTCCATACCAGTGTTCTATCTGCATTTATGCTATGCAAGTAGGCTAGTGGAACTTATTGGCAATAGAATCTATTGGCACAACAAGCATGAAATCTAGAAACCTCTCTCTGCACGCAACCTAAAATATACATGTCATTTCCAGCACACTACAGGTACAGTACATGGTTTGGTTTTTGCATGTGGCCTGGGAAGTGAATGGCAGGATTGAGTTAGATTACACCCAAGTCATACTACGATGCATAACACCCGATCCAAGAATATGGGTCAATATCGGACTGGATCGGACATCTGCAATCAATATTGCATTTCTGTCTTTGTATTGATGCTAACCAATTCATTATAGCTCTCATTTCAATCTTTAAAACATGATGTAACAGACCTTTCTTGTCCCCCTCCTCTAGTTTCTTCTTCTCATCCTCAATGGCTTTCATCTTGGCTTCATAAGCATCAGCTCGTTCCTTCCAGTGCACAAGGTTGTTATTGAGACCATCAAACATAGGAGTGATCTCCTTGTGGAACCTGGAGAATTCCTGGAGCACAAAAGACACAAAATCTCTTCATTTCACTCACCCTTAACTTCGAAGGTAACTATGTAAAAGGTGTGTGTGTGTGTGTGTGAGAGAGAGAGAGAGAGAGAGAGAGAGAGAGAGAGAGAGAGAGAGAGAGAGAGAGAGAGAGAGAGAGACTAAATGACAAACATCAGAGGCTAACTATATACCTACCTTGTACACAAATGAGCACACAAAGTTAATGAAACCGCACTGCATTTTGGGTAGCTCATCAGCTTTGTTCCTGTCCATCATGGGCTGTGGATGAGAACAGTGTATTCAGTTAATATTTAGCGCTTCTGACATGGCAATTACATTATAAAGATTAGCTGTCTTTCATAGGTTTGCCAGCCTCTACTTCTTATGCTTGTACTTTCTGTGTTTCTATGGGCAGAAGTTCACCACGATATCTGAATACAACCTAGAATGTTGTGATTGGATAGACACCACCAATGCCTGAGTACAACCTAGGGCTCATAGCCAAACGTACACGCTCAGCAAATTCAATTTGCTACCGCTAGAGTACTCTAGAGTTCTAGGCTAGGCAGAAGTAATATTTCGGTTGTAGAATTCTGACAGGAAAGTAATACAGTAAACATAGGAAATAGTAAACATTGCAAAAATAATCATAATAATCACTCACAATGGGCTCCTGTTCAAGGACTGTTCTCTCCAGGTCACCCTGCTCCCAAAATTCTGCCGCCACCATCAAAGCCACCTAATGAGGTACAGGAAGTAGAAGAGGAAGCAAGATCATTAATGAGCACAGAGTCCAAAAAGGCCAAAAACATGAAGGCTTTTTTTTTTTTTCGGCTTTTTGTTTTTTTGTTCAACATAACTGCCAATATTCAGGGGGGAAAGCATGCATGCGCTAAGGCAAAGCAATTTGCTTTTCCAAATTGTACAAATACGTTATTCAAAATTGTGTTCCTGATCAGTAAGCAAATGTAAATCTCCCCCCGCCCCCCTATTCCCAGTGCCTACCTTACTCTGGACCTCCCATGGCTTGGTGATAGCTGACAAGTCACATCCTGTCATCATCATGGCCCTGAGCACAAGAGGAGAAGAACTCTTACAGAAACAATCACGGCACAGGATGGTTAAGGGGTCGCTGACGATTTACAGGAGATTTCAGGTGCATTTACTTCCTAATGCTTACATGATGATTTCCTTCCTGGTTGGATTGTTGGAGATGTGACTCTTTGCTTCTTCCTCCTGCATTGTTTCCGTGGCGTTAACAATGTTCTGGAACATTGTTCTCTTCCTATATTGTGTAAAATAGGCAAAATAAGGATCCAACATACCCTAGCATCCAAATTCTTACTGAGATGGGTTGCGATTAAAAGTGAGTAATCACGATTAATCATTGCAAACTTTTGTGATTAATCAGATTTTTTTTTTTTACTTTTTGACAGCACTAATATTTACTGTATGTTTCAGTATATTTTAAAAAGACATATTTATGTGACAGTCTGCACATACAATCAGCATAGAATATACATATATATGTCTATGTATATATGAGCTCACTTGAAGTACAGAGCCAGATCAGTGGCAATGATGCAGACGTCATGCAAATGTTGCACAGTCTCAAACTGACGCTTCTGCAGGGTCTGGAAGATGTTGACTTGCTGCAAAGTACACACAAAGTACACAGATGTAATGGATGCTGCGGCAAACAAATTACTAAAGATGATGCCTGCCATTTATATATATATATATATATATATATATATATATATATATATATATATATATATATATTTGAATATATATATACTTGCGCACACACACACATACACACACACACACACACACACACACACACACACACACACACACACACCTCGTCTGCCATCAAGGTCTTGCTGTACTCCAAGTGGTGCCTCTCAAGAATGGAAGAAGCATGAAGCCTGGCCAAAGGAGATGCACTCCTGCAGAGAGAAGGACAGCATCATATTTTGGGTTCGCAGTGAGATCGAAATAACTATTATCATATCATATAATTGTGTGTTTCTGTAGTGTGTTGTCATTAAGGCACTTTCAGATGTGCATGTAGAAGCTAACAGTAGCCACGCACTTGGTCTGGTACAAGTTGTTGGTTCCTCTATGGTCAATATCATGGCAGAAAGCTGCCGCCACCATTGCGAAGGCTTCGAGATCAGTGTAATACTTTCTCAGTTTTCCCGTCTGTCGGTGAACATAGCACAAGTCATTTGAAACATCAACTGATATGAGCAAAACATGATCAGACTTTCTGTTTAGTATTAGATCACTTCATTGTTTCTGTAAATATGTTATGGTACTTTTTTTCAAATTCAACTATTTGTTGATAGTACCATTGTAAAGCTGGACCTAAGTACTTTTATGCCACAGATTGTCTTATTATTATGCCATTAGGCCTTGATATTTGTACTATTGGATTTATTATTTTATTTTATGTATTTGACATTACATATTATTTTATGTATTTGACATTTTCCATTGTTCTCTATACAATATACCACTATGAGCTTTTGTTTGTCATGTTTAAATAAACATTTGAAAAAAAAAATCAACTATTTGTTTCTGACAAAAGAGATGGTTCTGATTAGATTATATTTGTATTTGTGTTTAGGTGCCAGAAGAGTTACACACCAAATTAGGTGTGGGAGAGAGCTCACCTGCAGAAGACAAAACATGGTCTGTCCTACGTTGAAACCGTGTCTCCAGTTGTGGTATGTGATGTCTCTGTAACCTTTTCTTACTGTGTACATCCATCTAGTGAGGATCTGACAAAACACAAAGAAAATCACGTTCACTTGGCAGCTTCACCATAATGTGGAAACTAGAGCTGCTTTAGGTAAGGAGTCACATTGGACTGTATTGAGCCGGGGACAGTCCTAATGGAGTGGGAGTTTTTTCAAGGACCCCTTTGGATTGCAACAAAACTTATTGCCATTTCTTCTTCCAGATGCTTTTGAACTCTTATTCTAAAACACATTTTACTAAGGACTATACCAAAACCGTATTAAACAGGCATGCTACTGCGATTGGTAAAACTTTACAGTGCAGGAACAGTTTTTTGTAGGCAAAACATGTTTTAATAAAAATGTTTAAAAAATGTTTAGAATTTTTTAAAAAATGCCAAAGGAAAGTGTTTTGTTAGTATTTCTCTCCAAATAAGAAAAGTTTATATTTTGTTGCAAACTTTTTAACAACCCCACTGGGAACATGCTGTGGACCCCTGGGGGTCCCCGGACCCCTGTTTGAGTACCTCTGGTCTAAAAAACATCTGACAGCGCTGGGAGCAGTGTGGAAAAAACACGCAACTGAAGTCAGGAGGACCGTTCCCCACATCTTTCATCGTCATCGTAACCACTCACCTCAGCTGGCACTTTGAATTTCTCCACCACGTTGAGCTCAAAGAAGCAGCGGATACCGGCCCGAATGAGGTCGAACTCAGACACAGGGAGGTCACTGAAGCTGAATACCAAAATGTCACAGTCTGCAGCCTCAGGTATGTTGCCCCTCTGCGGAAAACATAAATAAACAGGTAAGTGATCAAAAAATGTAAAGCTTTATTTGCATGTTTGTTTCCCAGATGTACAATAAAGCAGGTGTAACACGCTGCCCATTACCAGAAGTTTGTACATCTCTTTCTGTTCGCATTCCTCTGGTGTCTTGCCCAACTTCTCCACTGTGTTCTAAGGGAAAAACAGTAGTCATCACTTCAAAGGTGTGTGTGTGTGTGTGTGTGTGTGTGTGTGTGTGTGTGTGTGTGTGTGTGTGTGTGTGTGTGTGTGGGTAAGGGAGAGAGACAGACTCAATGCGGCTCACTGATAATGAATGAATTGCTCCTCCTCCACAAACTATATACTATAACTATAACTATAACTATATATATATATACAGGGTGCAATTTCACGAAAAAGTAGAACCTCACCTTAAAACGTTTAAGTCTCACCTACATGGACATACAAATTCTTTCAGAAAACTTCCAATACAAAAAAGTGTCTCGTGCCTCTGAGTGCTACAATATTCAGATCTGAGCCAAGCCTTTCGAAAGGACATCTGTTTACGAAACTTAGAAACTCTGTTTCAGACCCTATTCAGCTACTAATGTAAGTCTATGGAGGGGCTTATAATGGGCATAAGTGCGGTAGATAACATCACTTAATGTAGCTGCAATAGCTATCAGTTATTTTTCATTGTTATATTGACCTAATTTAAGTCATTCGTTGGACGACGGTTCGAGAAATCGCACCGTTCACACTTGTTTTGTATCGTTTTGGAGGGTTTTTCCAGACTGTCACGTCCATAACGTCGAGCATCCATAACAGCCAATGTCTCCCAATGAAAACCAAGCCTTCTACTTAATGTACTATTTGAGCATTTGCAAATTAAGTCATTTCTCTGTCTTTACTGCAGGTGTCCTGTTTGCGTATGAAGTGTAGTAATCCATTTGGACATTTTGCTCTAGAACATTTCACACACTTCACAGCAAACTTAAACTACGCCTTTGCTCAAACAGTTTGTCCGTTTCTTCGTCACGTCCATAACGCAAATTGAAAGGTTCATATTCTTATGATGCAAATCATGCATATTAGTTTTTTCTGTTTGCCTGTATTCAGCCATGGAGTTTGTCAGAAGAATATGCAAAAAAGTTGTGAAATACTGCTAGGTTTGCAGAGGTTATCTGGCCTTTTGTTCATCAATAATGCACGAAAATGTCACGTCCATAGCGCTAGGAATTGCCCATATATATATATATATATATATATACTGTATATATATATATATATATATATATATCTTAACATTGCTTTAGAGTGTTTTTATTGAGATATCAAGCAAATGGATATATAGTAGATACTGTATAATTCCAGGCAAGGGTGGTGGTGCCTCACCAGGATGCTCTGCACATCATTGAGTGTAGCTTTGGTCTGGTACATGAGCATCTCCTGATAGATCTCCATGCGCCACTCTGTGCGGTTCAGTTTGTCGTAGGTGTCACAGTTCAACACAGACCAGCCCAGAAACTGAGTCAGGGCCTACGGAGAGAGAGAGAGAGAGAGGGAGAGATCAACCCTGTTTAACACAGCTGTTGAATATTGGTTGTGGGCAGCCATTATTGAATTGGACGTGTAATAATCGGACGCAGACTGGTTCCTGAATGAGTGTAGATCCATGTTTGACGGTGATTGGTGTAACAGCGTTGGTTTCATCAGTGCGCATAACTGCATGAAAAAGCACAGGGTGCCTTGGTCATAGTATAAATACCTCAGTGATTTGTTCGTCAGGCTCATCGAACGGCTTGCCATCCTTACGGTTGAAAAAGGTGGCGACCCCCACTATTTCTTCTTTCTTGTTGACAATGGGTAGGGACAGCACGTTCTTGATGACAAAACCAGTTTCATCTACTGCCTCTTTCTGGAATGGGGAGAAAAAACAACAACATTACAAATGGTTGTATGTCATAAATAACAATGGGTAGGAAAGTCCACGAGATACTTAGAAAATAAGAACAAAATAATTTATGCTATTCACCTGGAATGTGAAGTACTCATCTGCAGCGACATTCATCATGTTGCAAATCTAATTTAAAGAAAACAACAATAACAACAACAAAACAAAACAAACAAACATTACATCACAGCAGAAGGTAATAGGACAAGTTTTTCCAAAGGCCAACTTTAACAATGTGAAAAATATGTTTAGGCG
Source organism: Sardinella longiceps (assembly GCA_027497455.2). Lineage (NCBI taxonomy): Eukaryota > Metazoa > Chordata > Actinopteri > Clupeiformes > Clupeidae > Sardinella > Sardinella longiceps. Next base: position 15,801,011 of record JAODXP020000032.1, on the reverse strand, counting down.
CTGTAGTACGTCTTTAAAGTACAGTAGGTGAAACTCACAAAGCCCTGCTCAGCCACGTAGGTTGGAAGTCCACTGACAAGAGCCCAGTGGTCCGCCGGAGGTGTCCTTTAAAAATCAGAGCATGAAGAGGTATCAACACAAAGCTTATCTAAAATCGGACTGGAGAAACTAGATTCACATTTGTATTTATGTATGTGTGTACTGTATGTAGTATTTTAGAAAGCAGATACTCACGGTATAACTTTGATTTCCTCTTTGCCTTCTAAGAGATAGTCAATGATTTTGTAGAAGTTCACTTCCTGTAATTGTGTTCAAACAGAATTCATCATTTCTTACACATTAACCAAAAACAGTTATAACACACAAAAAAAGACTAGACAGTGTTTAGGGTTGCAAAGTGCTATCTCCATGTAAGTGTCAGTTCACTGATTGTGAATAAGTAGGATTGTCTTATAGGTTTATCATCACCCAGACTGTAATATCTGAGGGTCTTACCCTTCCATCGGGAGTCTTGGGTCCTTTGTAGGGTTCCACGTCTCCAAGTTTCACTGGCCATTCATCATAAAACTCCTACAGAATCATAGCAACAACACAACCTTTAATATGGCTGTCATGGTGTTTAACCCACCTCATGCCTTCTTCAATTACAATCAATTCTGATTCTTGCATACTATAGGTCTTATTATGGCTATGTCAATGGCTTTCTTACTTACCCCTATAGGATATACAATGATACAATACTCTGACACAGCATGATGAAATTGAAATGTATTCTTTTGTGTAAGCCTACACGCTTGCTTATGTTGTTGTCTGTGCACAGCTTTTTGAAATGACTATTTACTAACACTGTTACTGTACTGTGCCGCCCAACAGCATCAGGAAAGGAGGGAGAATATCTCTAATCTAGGTACAGTAGCTCTACCTTCTCTTTGGTCATGTCCAGAAGACCCACAGAGTAGCGTTCAGCATGCAACCACACTCTCACTGTGTAGAGAGCTTTGTGGAACTGTCGCTCAATATCTGTAAGTTCTTCAAAGACTTTGCTTGCAGAATGAAGAAGAACCTACAGGAACAAGATCCAAAATACTACATCAGCATATCTTCGCATGAGTTAGACTACTGTTTAGTTGGCAGAGGCAGCACTTTCAAAACAAGTTAGCAAAAAAGTGATTAGCATGATGAAGCTCTATTAGCATGTTTAACATAATCAAACTCTGATCCCACAGACATTACTAAACCTACATTAGATTTGAATCATGTGTTAAGGAAATTATTTGCTGTATAGATTTTTAACATTACAAATATGTAAAAATGATTAAAAAAAAGACATGACCAACTTACATTGGCCTTTCTTAATTCTACATTCCACATATAGTTGGTGTGATGCTGAAGAGCGATGACGCTGACAAAGTTCATATATTTGGTGAAGAACTGTAGAAAAACAAATCAAAGGCATCAGTTTATCTGTCTAACTGTCTGTATTACATTTTCTGTATCCATATGAAATGTCTGAGCTGGTTCAAATCTAAAGACAGTCACACAAGGTGAGACTTACTTCCTCATCTGTCTTGGAGAATTCATTGGCTCCAACTCTGTTCAGTGCTGTGACAACCCCCACTACTTCCTTGCCAGACAGAATAGGGGCAATGATCATGTTTTTGGTTGTGTATCCTGTCTGCTTGTCAACGAAGTCGCTGAATTTTGGATTCTGACAGAGAAGAAAAACAATCATGTTATTGTAATTGTTGTGTGTTGTGTAGTAACTCTAATTTCTTCCTTGAGGAATAAACCTACTTGGTCTGTGATACACCTCAATAGTTTTACTCAAAGTCATACACACACACATACACATACACATACACACACACACACACACACACACACACACACACACACACACACACACACACACACACACACACACACACACAACAATTCATTTAACAGAATCAATAACATTGAGAAAAATCGATGCTAAGATTTAGTGCACACCGTTAACACACTTTTAGCCTTAACTTGATTTTCATCCAATTCCTTCCCTTATAATCAGCATATTTAATTTATAGGAACTTAAAAGAGACAGCAATTATACAGGCTATTTCCATTTCCTATAGGCTTTCCACATAGGTATAGGCCTCCATGGTGTCTGACTCAGCGTGCTATATAATTCTTCACTGACTATCGCTGCCTTATCCTTTCACCGGCTTAAGTGATAAAGATGCAGCCGTTTGCTTCATAACCCAAACATACTTAAGGGTTAAGCCCATTTACTACCACACCCTTGACTTTGTAGTCTACCTTTGTAGTCTGTATTTGTCATTTTTCCTGGAACTGCACCAAACTTTATGGCTTATATCACAGTTTTAACAGAAGGTACCTTGCTAATGACAATCAAAATTAAAGTAGGCCTATTATTTTTGCAATGCTTATTTTGGTAAGCATTTTGCCAATTTGTCAGTTTTGTCAAAACCTGGAATCCTCTCTTTCAAATAAAGGAGGTAAATAGCAATGGTATGCTATTTGTTCATAACTATTATTTTGTATAATTCAGGCATTCATAATCATACATTTCTTACAGTGGGTAACTCAACAAATGTTCATACCTTACTTTTAGTAGCCTATATATTACTCATTACATGGATAACAGACTGAGCAGTGCCATTCATGCCACAGGGACTGTTCTTTAAATGTTGTTGTAACATTGTTATAACACTGTTGTTCAACACCATCCTGTGATTCACTGAGGGTAGGGTTTAGCAGGGCAGAAAATTTGGTATCACCTCTGAGCTGCAGCGGAAGGATTGAATTTGACCCTACATGTCAACAGTCAAAAATCTCCTCTGAACCCATTAGGGCCCTATGTACTCTTTTCAGCGACTGACTTAAGAGTTTATAGGTTTAAAATGAAGGTCAGTGCCTCATGATAGCCCAATAAAAGAGTACAGAAGTCTGTTGTCTGTGGGTCCATACGCCTGTATTTAATGTTGTTTAAAGATTTTTTTTATTTTCATGCATATTGGGCCGAAATGCAAGTTTCTTTTTGGGAATTCCAACAGAATATAATTATTCAGAGAATCTTGTCCATGACCCTCTATTTTTCAGTGAGACCAAAAGACTGTGAACGGATATGAGAGTTGGATTAGGCTACTGGATCACACTTTGACGATTTGTCCCATGAGAATAAAAATATCCTGGAATCACATGAGATCTTTTTTGATGATAGGCCTACACCAAGCAACCTTTTGAAACATGTTGAAAGAAAAAGAGGCATTTCCAGAGGGCAGAGACTGTTTCAAAGTATTTATGTAGCCTTCTTTAAAATGTTTCCATTGATATTGAGACATTTAAAAAAAAAATCCTGCATAACATTCATCATGGTAAAATAAGTATGAACTTAATAAAACCAACTGGACCAGTTAGGCTACTATGTGGCTTCCCTGCAACATCGCTCAGAAGTGGCCCTCACCTATTATCTTCATTAGATAATTCGTCCCAAGATTTGGGCCTAGGTTTACTTTTACTGGTGACTCACCTGTTTGACATCAGGGATGTTGATTGTCTTTTTGGAAGTAGCAATATGTCCAACAATACCCATGTCAGTGGGGAAGACAATTTCGGACGAGGGGTTCACCAAGTTGGATTCATATTTGGAGGTGGGGGTGATGTCGAACAAACAAGTGGCCAACTCAGGAATACCGTTTCGGGCCCTCAGCACAAAATAACTGCAGCGGTCTGCGTTCACCAATAGACATAACCTCTGGATCGCCGTATGCATAGCTTTCTCCATCACAGTCTCGGTCTGCATGGCTTTGACCAGGTCGAAGATGACATTAGCCTCCTGGACCTGCGAGACCTCCGCGTAGGATGCATCGGCTTTGAAGTTCTCTTTGAAGGCAGCGGTAATCACGTCCGGCCGGACCTTCTTGTCAAAGTACTCCTTGGCAAATTGTGGATTGTTCTCCAGGTACTTCTCCACGCTGTCCTTGTCAGCCATGGTTGCAGGTTTGAGGTGCGGCGATGCTTTACTTTAGGGACTCTCTTTTCAAAAGGGCCTCACTGAAGCATCACTTGCGAAAGGGGAAAAAAAACGACAGGGGAAGTAGCTCGGTATTGCTCAACAGACTCGTCCTCTCTTGGGCATCGTCTGCTCTCCACCAAATGCAAGCCTCAGTCAAGCCACACTCTATGATGCCACTGTCACGCAGGTAAGTCAGGCAGACCGCCGTGGCTTAGCGGGATGATAGGATCAAGGAGGAGGGCTAATTAATGTGACGTCATGACATTAAACCCCCACTAAGCTTTCTTAACCTGCAAATCCCAACGCTGATGATTTTATGGTGCACAATCCAATCAGATGCCAAACCTACACTGTTGTTTTCTACTTGCAGTTAAGATGGCACGTCGGGGGAAAAGTGATAGTGTTACTTATTTTTTTATTTTTTTTTCGGCCAACATCAGACTTTAGAATGGTGTTTTCACTTCTTTAACCCCTTGTTAGCAACCTCCTGATGCAAAATTTGGTTATTGCATGATCAGCTATTATATTTTTTTGTTAAGTAGGCCCACTTTGTAAAATTGTGTTTTTACTGCAGTTTGGTCTTTCACAAACAGTGTTTTAGTACAGATAGAAAAAAGGCTAGACAACATAGCCTAATTAGGTGGGATATTCTTCAGACAATATAGCCTAATACTAAATAAGGCTATAGTGTTTTCTCTACTTCAGAATTCTCTACTGTACTAAATTCTCTACTAAATCGATATTTATTGAGCAGAACAAATGACTAGTGTTCATGTCCATCAGAGTGGTAGCTTTTAAATTGGCAAACATCCACAGAATGACAAAGACAATTCCAGGTAAAGGATTGCACAGAACCAGACTTCTATAATTATCTTTTTGCACTGTCTGCAAAGACCTGAGGGGAGGCAACCTTTTAGTCACAGAACAACAGATTTAGCAAATTGAAGACACAGACAAAAGGTGGGACCTTGGTCAATTGCGTAGGGCCTTCTAAATGAAGATAATCAAGCAGGGAGATTCTCAGAGTATTTTTATAGATTAGTCAAAAGGCCCAGTGATGGTGGACTCTCTTTTGCATAGGCTACTTGTCTGCAGTGAAGGATGGTGAAAATTTTCAGATGATTTATTTAACTATTGCCTGTAATGTACAGTATGTGGGTTTGCCTGTACACAAATCTGCTTTGTGCAACATTTAAACTAAGTAGTGAAAATCACATCAAATATATCATAATATATTTTGTAAATGGATTTTGCATTTGTCTTTGTGTCATTGAAACTGAGGACAGCCCCAGCTTGAGAGGCAGTCCCATAATGCCTGTGGGAATGTCAGGTATGCCCACACCCCCTTGGCTCCTGCGCTCCCTCTCTCGAGTGACAGGTCAATGTGAGAAGTGTTGGCACCGATGCCTCAGCCTGCTGTTTCACTGATCCTGAGCGTCACTGTTACGCAGGCACACAAGCGAGAGGTGGAGACCTGGCTGGCACAGAGGCCCTGTGCCACTGTAACTGCTGCTATATGCCCTTCGGATACTCATTGTGTGTGTGTGTGTGTGTGTGTGTGTGTGAGTGTGAGTGTGTGTGTGAGTGTGAGTGTGAGTGTGGGGGAGAGAGAGAGAGAGAGAGAGAGAGAGAGAGAGAGAGAGAGAGAGAATTCTGCCAGGTTCTGCGATGTACAGTACAGACCAAAAGTTTGGACACACCCCCTCATTCAATGCGATTAATTGATTTCCAGGACAATTTATATTGTAGATTCTCACTAAAGGCATGAAAACTATGAATGAACACATATGAAATTATGTGCTTAACAAAAAAGTGTGAGATTATGACAAACTTTTGGACCTGAACCCGATCAAGATGGTTTGGGGTGAGCTGGACCGCAGAGTGAAGGCAAAAGAGCCGACAAGTTCTTAGCATCTCTGGGAATGAATAACTCTTCAAGACAGTTGGAAAACCATTTCAGGTGACTACCTCTTGAATCCAAAAAATAAAAAGAGGACAAAGCAGTTATCAAAACAAAAAAGGATACTTCGATGAAATAACAATATAAAACATGTTTTCAGTTATTTCACACTTTTTTGTATTAAGTACATAATGCCACATGTTCATTCATAAGTTTGTTTATTTTGTAGATTGTCACTGAAGGCAACAGTCATGAAAATAAAGTAAATAATTTAATGGGAAAGTGTGTCCAAACTTTTGGTCTGTACTGTATCACTCTGACCCTCTTGGGAAAACTCAGATGCTGATGATACAGCAGGTGGCAGGTGCTACTCTGAGGCTAAAACTGACGACAAATGTTTGTGCCGTCTTGTTGAAGAGGTACTATCAAAACTACTTTATAAATTGCAAATGATAAACTATTCAAAATAGAAAATATATTTTATATCCAAAACTAAACAGTCATAGGTCTAAATAAATTAGAGTGGCATTTCTTTTGTGGCAAGGTATTATTCCATTTTTTTGCTCAATCAACAGAAATCCAATTGTTATCATTAGTACTGTATGTGAGACCTTTCTAGATTTGGACTAGAAAAAGATCTGTACTTGAATGAACTCTTTCTTTTTTTGGTTCTTGCAGAGTTGCACTTTAACCTCTTCCCTGGAGCATTGTCTTGGGAGACCTTCTTAGCCTCTGTGTACAGTGATGCAGGAACTCCTATAATCCCCGCTGTAAATAGTTTAATGCAAGGACTTACCCAGGCGATCTTATCCCAGGTTTAGATGAGGGTTGTAATGGCAAACATCAGGTATGGAGGACTTCCCTGCTCACAGGAATCAGATTCATCAATATAGGAAACCCCGCTCTCAAAGACAAATTTCCCTCATCTTTACATTCTTATCAGAACTCAGCCATTTCATCAACATCACATTTGATTACAAGTTCTGGAAACGTTTTCATCTCCTTAACAAAAAGCAAATAGGATTCAATTTGTTATTATATGGTTTTTATTTTAGGTAGCAAAGTAAAGCAAATATATTGAAGTCACCTAAGTCATTAACATAAAATCCCAAGTGCAAATAAAATGTCCATTTCCATTCTAACCATAAATTACTAGATGTTACCTAAAATAAAGAAACAACACAGTGTCAAACATAAATAACTTCAAGCATACCTGACAGATTTAGGACTGAATCTAATAAATTCAGCATCAATGATTGTGGGTGTGTGTACATAAGTCATAATAGGTTTGTGGGAAAACACTGAATAATGGAGGTTCGTTCAATCAAAGTACAGTACAACATAAAATGCCCGAGAGCAAGTCAATACTCAGCAATAAAGCAAACACAAAAAGAGTGGATTACTGATACCCACCACACAGAAAATACAAAAATAGCCAGAATATTTGGTTATAAAAATTCTAAAAAATACTTTTAAATGATAAAATTTTTCAAATACAATCAATAAACCAAAAGAGAAAATAAAAATATAAAACACTTCAGAGTGCCTTAGGCACAGCAGTAGTCAATGTGGGTGAGCAGCTCGCGATGCTGGCTTGTGGGGTAGGTGGTGTGACATTTGGGACACTCCAGGAAGCTCTCGTCCAGTAGATTGGCCACCTTGGAGGGGGAGGTGGGGCTAGAGATGGGGTCGTCCATCGTGAGACGCTCCAGTCGGGTGTAGGAGCTTGGCTCAGAGAAGCGAGACTGGGGCTTCTGTAGATTAAAGGGAGGGTGTGGAATGGGTCAAACAGCAGCAAATCAGATCCGAGATCATTATGAATTGAACCCAAGAAGCCACATTTAAATGAAGTTGCTAAATGAATTCCACCACAAACTAACTGTGAAACCACAAACTTATATTGATTTAACGTAACCCTGTCAAACAAAACTGCTGTATGAATTGAACTCAAAAAGCCACATTTAAATGAAGTTGCTAAATGAGAGAGAGAGAGAGAGAGAGAGAGAGAGAGAGAGAGAGAGAGAGAGAGAGAGAGAGAGTGTGTGAGTGAGTGTGCGTGCGTGCGTGTGTGTGTGTGTGTGTATGACTCACAGCAGCCTCCAGACGTGAGATCTGCTCCCTGGCCTTGCGTAGCTCCTTGAGCATGCGGTGTAGCTGCTGCTGAAGGTCTTGGCGGTCCAGCTTCTCCGTCTCAAAGTCCCTCACAGACAGCTGCACCTGTGAAGGAGCACCAGGCCAGAGGCAGCCATGGCTTCAGTTTAGACTGACAAAAAATATACAGGAACTTTGCTCCATAATATAATTAATAAATAAATAAATAAATAAATAAATAGATTCCTTAAATTTCTTAATTTTGTCAAGTTTGATTTAGTTATTGTTTATCTTCCTTAGCAAATAGTATGAATACATATAATGTATGATCAAAATACAGATTCAGTATATAAACAACCTTTTTTGCCTTCAGCCCTCTTTGTTATGTTGGTATATATACTGTATACTGGTACTGTATACTGTGTGCTGTATTTTGTGTAATGGTATAAAAGTGATATATAATGTTTTTCTGTTCTGTAGGCACCTGTTGTTCCAGCATAGCCATCCTCTTCTGCTCATCGTGTTGACTCAACATGGATTTCTGAAGCAGGTTCACCTTTTCAAGACATTAAAGTTGCTCATTTGTCTTGCACGCACAAAAGTGCATACGCATCTCTCTCCAAAATGCATACACACAAGCACACACACACACAAGCACACATACGCATCTCACCCCAAAATCCACACACACACACACACACACACACACATACCTGTAAAAGTAGCTCGGACGCCCTCTTCCTCTCCTCCTCTAGGAGTGTGTCTGCATTCTCCAGCTCCCTCCTCTTCTCCTCATACCTCCCCCTCAGGTTGCGGGCCTCCTCCTGGGCCCGGACCACCTTCTCCCTCAGGCCCTCCGCCTCTCGCTCCGCCTTGGCTGCCCGCTCCCTCTGCTCCTGCGCCTCTCGGCTGGACTGCTGGTTCTGATGCCTCTCCGCCTGGGCCGCCCCCTCCGCCCGGCCGGCCTTCTGCCTCAGCTCCATCAACTCCCGCTCGGCCTGCATCGCCTTGGAGACGGGCCAGGAGCAGTCAAATGAGGCGCTAGTTATTCAATCGGTTTGTTTTCAATGCAAATTTCTGCACATTTCAATGCAGTTCTATGCCAGTGATGGCTGGAAATTGTGTGTTTGAATCACAACTGCCACCACTGTGCCTTTGAGCAAGGCACATGGTGTGTGTGTGTGTGTGTGTGTGTGTGTGCGGTGGTGGGTTGGAGGTGTTCAAACACTATTTGTATTTCTTGTTTGTGAGGCACTGTACAGTATTGACAGCGGTAACAAATTTCCAGGATGGACAAAATAAAGGCTGGCTATCTATGGGAGTCAGACTGTGTGCAGTATGCAGTATATGGTAGCTTAGTTTCTGTGTACAGTACAGAACAGTACAGTACATGCAGAAGAGTTGAGCTGATCAGACCTACCTTCTCCCTCATTGCCCTGGCCTCCCTCTGGGCCTCCTGTAGCTGCTTCTGTTGCTGCTCCTGCTGGGCGGCTGTGGGGGTGTTGCTCGCTGAGGGAAAATAAAACAGCAACACACAAGGGAATCATTACTACGCCTACAGTAAAAACAATACCCAATCACGGCGACTGAGAGAGAAGTGTAATGTGGTGGTGTGATGAACCAGAGATAGTGTGTTTAATTTGGGACTGTGTGCACATGCAAATTAAGGCACAGGGGCCAAAGGTCAAAAATCCAAAATAAAAACAGAGAGAACACTTTGCTTTGATTATGTTTTTTTGTTCTATCCTCAAGAGCCAACAGGCTTGAAATATAACGTTGGGGATGTAACAAGAAATCAAAGCAAGTGTGCAGAGCTTCTGTTTGATTGTGAACCATAGAGAGGGAATTAAGTTGAATATACATATATCCTGTTCTCTTACAGGGAGGAAAGTGGTGAAAATTTCCCCACCTCCAAAGTGGGGAATGACAGAATTCGTTTGAGTAGCACTGGTCTACTGGGGGAACTATCCCACATCCTGAAGGATGTAATTTGAGCATTGTTACACAAAAGGTGCTTAATGAAATCAGTGAATCAACTGATATCTCCCTCTGACATATAGAAAAAAGTCAAGCAGCATGAAAGCGAAAGAGTGCACGTTCATGCTTATCTTTGACAGGAACTTAGCACTAGAAAGTTGAATTTGGAAAGCTCATCAGTATCAGCATGCCTGGGTGTATGGGGTGAATGTTCTCACCCTCTGAGGTGCCCTCTTTGCTCTGCTGTTGGGCGGTCTGGTTGGCACGGCTGAGCTGCTGCTCCAGCTCCTGGGTCCGAGCCAGCAGCCCCTGGACGTAGGCCTCCCGCTGCTGGTCATACACCAGCCAGTGCTGGTTCTTCTCCAGGGCCTTTTTTTACACAACAGTCAGCAGCACAGAGTGAGGGGGAGAAAAATCCGTTCAGATAACACTGTATCCGCAGCGCAGAGTGCTTCTCCACATGAATTATGTATGATGGCATAGTGTCTGCTTCCTTAGGCTACATGAATTATGTATGCTTTATAAGGCTTATGACATGAAATTGTGCGAGTGTATTGCTAAAACGGACTCAGGGGGCTGTGGATAAGTTACAAACAGAGATGTTGTACAATATTCAGTCACAGATGCCGGTTATTGCCTTACATCTCTCAGCTGGTCCTGAATCACTGCCAAGTCTCCAGGGGGAACCTACCAAAGACAGTAGCAGCAAAGTAAATCAAGATATCAAGGAATCAAGAATGTTTATCATCTTTGATCCATGCAGATGATTACTGATGTAAAAATGCTGTGAAAGTATGTCTAGTGTCTGTCTATTTATTTTACAAAGTACAGAAGTGCAGTAAGAGGACGGACACCTATAAAGTACACATGCATGTCTTCAAAGGGTGTCTCTCCGTCTGATATGAAATATAAAGTTTGTCAGTGCTTGTAAATGTAACAATTAAATAACAGTGGCAGTTTTAATTTACTGCCAAGGTACTATGGGCCTTCAATATGCCATTAGGTTAGCATCATAAGCTGGAGTGTTATCTGCCAGCCAGCCACAAGCAACCACGACCTCTTGCTGAACTGCATCCTCAACCATCCCTCGAGAGACCCTCTCACTCATCTCATAACCGACGACTTCTCATCCTATGATCGTCTAACAGTCTTGCCATCCCGTCTGATCCACAACAGCGTTCATAACAATGCTTTTGGTCCGATCATCCACAGTAATGCCCTTTGAGCCACTCATAACTGGTTAACTCCGTCCAAGCTTGCCTATAAGCCTCTCAACTTTAACCTTGCGGGGTCATTATATCCCATAATTGGTTAGACGGTTATTAACATGCTCTAGGGGTCAGGTGGTCGCCGTTCCTCGGTTGCACAGATGAAAGGGGATTCTGTTTCACCTGACCAAGTAGTTGTGATTATGGATTTAAGAAAGTCTGCCTGGGGACTCCCTGCATTCGAAGAAAACTTAAGCCCTCACTGTAATACTGTGATGGTGACACATGGATGGTTCAACACAGTTTTTGAATCTGAGCTTTCTGGTAAACAATTTTCCAAACCACCTAACAGAAACTAATGAGGTGTAATTACAGTCAGTAACAAATGCACTAATATTTGTCCAGGGGCAATTTAAAGAAATATTTTTTCCCCCTCATATCACAACAACAACATAGATATTTTAAACAACAACAATAACAACAACAACAATATAGATATTTTAATCATCTGTTATTTCAATTCAGCTGTAGAGGTTTGATGGAAAAAGTACAATAGGCTATACTATGCTTAGGCTACTCATATTCTGTCCTATGAACAAAACTAGAATTATTTTTCAATACTAGGTTTAATCACTATGAGGGCCTGCAAAATCCTGTGGCATGTGAATGCAGTTGGTCTTAGGACATTTAAACCTTTGTTTTGAGTGATCATGCTGCCACCTACTGGTGACTGGCTGTTTCACATTTCATAAACATTCACTCGAAATGACAAAATATCTTTCTCGAATATTTGGGACAGAAAGGAAAGGATAAAAATCAAACACAAAAGGGAAAAATTATTCTACAAGAAAGTCTTAATCTTGAAAACGGATTTCCCTCGTCATCACAAAATGACGGTTAGAAAATGCCAATTGTTATCACTTCTCATGCACTTTGGTCTTTATCCGAAACTTCAGTTTTATGGGTTTCCGTTAGGTGAAAGTGAAACTAAACGTTGTAGGATGCTTTTCAAATAAGTCCTTTCATAGGAGTTGAATGAGTGTTATTATTCAGAGGTTAAGGACTACCATTTCATTAAATGCGACATAAAAGTTAGACTAGTTATACTTTCAGAAGTTTGGTGAAATTTGAATTGACAGGTCATGTTTTGGCTCCGAAACCAGAACCACGCAAACAAAAAGAATCCATTAAACTTCTCTCACCTGTGCAGCAGGGTCACGCTTCTCCAGGGCCTGGCACCTTTCAGTCACTGAAACCAACCTGTTCTTCAGGTTCTCAGTCTCTAGAGTCAACGATTGGAAGAGTTTCTCTCTCTGCTCGGCCTCCCTCTTCTTCTCGTCCAGCTGTGTGTGCAATGACGCGACCACCTCGCCCTGAGCCGAGCGCAGCTGCTGCCGGAGTGTTGCGATCTCCTGATCCTTCGCCAGGAGCTGTTGGGAGTTCTTCTCCCTCAAAGTCTCCAGAGATACGATCCGCTAGAAAGAAAAGCGAGGAAAATTGAGAAAATGAAGTGGATTTGTTCTGTTGCATCATCCCACTCCCACTATAACAACCGGCTAGCTCACCACAGGTCCAATATCTCTATAATTACAATAATAACAACAGTGAACATCATAGATTCAGCTGCAGCTCTGCTCAATCTGTGAAATTATTCCAAGCTAGCCAATTTTCATAACCAACATTGTATTACATTTTTAAATTTAGTTCTAGGTAACTTACCTCGAGTAATTTTGTCTTATCTGAATCAGAGTTCTTTCCATGTCCATGACGTCTGGAAATGTCATCCAAGTTCTTCTTCAGATGTGCATTTTCTCTGCGGAGTTTATCAAGCTCTATTTCCAACTTGGACCCACTTGATTTAAAGCCCAATTTATTAACAATAGCATCCTTTGCACCTCTGGCAGTCATTGTAGGAGTATGGTCTGTAACATACCGGTAATATAAGAAAGTAAAAATGTTAGGCTAATCACTATGCTGTGATGTCTTCATATCGAAACACATAACGTTACCTTTAAGTGTTAACGTAACATTGGCATAATTTGCTAAAGGGGTTCATTCAAAGCGACAGGGGTAACATTTCCCCAATCAAACAATACAGAAGAAAAAATTAAAATGGAAACACAGTTTAGATATCACGCAAAGTGTTTGTCTTGTCTTGTCTTAAATCACCAATGAGGTTAACGTTAGATCCTATTCATGGATAATATTTAAGGTAGCCTTTTTCTGAAAATAATGTTTACCTAAATATTTGGTATACTGGTCAAGTGATCAAAACAACATCAAATATGTTTATGCAAAGCTACTCACGATTAAGACTTATGTTCCAAAATATTTACAGCATCACAGCGTTGTTGAAAAACCTCCTAAACGGTCTTGTCGTGCTTCCGTATTGAAAACAAGTTTGAATACGGCGCGTCCTGCGTCATATCCGGTTGTGCAATGTCACACTTTTAAGATATCGATGTTTTAACAGATAAAAAAAATCCATGATAATAATAATAATAATAATAATAATAATAATAATAATAATAATTGATTTTTTATGATAATAACAACAAAGAAATTGAAAGCATTTACCAATTCAACAAGTTGTCTGCAAGCAAGGATCGAGACAAAGGTCCTAAATTAACTTTAGCCCTACTGGTAGGGTCATTCCTCTCAAACGACAGGCAACAATCTGGAAGGATCACAAAATGTAGTTTGTGGACATTGAAACAAGAAAAGGAGAGAGGGGACACCATTTGATGCACCTACCGTATATGGCCATAAGATGGCGCAAAAGTGCCCTGAGATGAGAGCGAGAGAGATAGATGGGCTGCGCAGTCGCCTAATTATGGTCATTACAAAGTTGTTTAGGCTAACTCTTCTTCTGCGACCTATGATAGCCTCCAACAAGCATTTATGTACGTTTTTTTTCTGGACTCAGAAATAAATAGAACAGAGATAGGTCTGTGAGTGTCCAATCCGCAAGGGGTCTGTCTGAGCAGTATCATGCTCCAATCAGGTAAAGTGCCACTTCCACCACACTGTAATCATCAGCCTCCTTCTCCACCCATTTCCCTGAGTTTAACACAGACCAGTTCCCTGGAGTTCCGCTTATCCACCGTAGCCTAATGTCACTGCCTTGAGGGAAAGGCATGCGATTACATCTTTGCGCATAACTTACTATAAGGATTATATGCTGTTGCCAATATGTTGCGAGTTGTTGTGGAATCTGCCAAAGGACTTCCCAAAAAGAAGATTGGTGCCCCCGATCCTATTACGTCAATCATTTTCAAAGGTAGGTTGGATGATGATATGCATTCATTTTTATTGAATGAGTTATTATGAGAGATGGATTATGGACATATGGGGAATAAAAATATGACTGACCATCACTTAAAGAAGATTGCTACAGTAGGTTAACTGTCACCTGGCTTTTTCAACCGACTATCACCTGCTTATTCTGTGTATTTCTGTACATTTTGGATATTTTCTCTTGATTCACTTTGAAGACTATCATATAGGCTATAGCCTAGCATTGCCAAAAAATATAAGATGCTTCTTCTGAGAAGAGGAAACCACATCCTTTGCCATGCCAGCTGCCAGCTGCCAACACCCTACCAACATTGACCTAGGGTTTATGTGAGGCAATATTGGCATAATGCTGCCTTAGTTGATCTTATGACAGACAGAATTTTACGGTCATTTCTGTGTGGGCCAGTGTTTGGTCACACTCACAGAAACATTTCATTGCAATGCTGAATTTCTCACTGTGCTGTGGTGGAAGTATTGAACATATCTCATAATAAAATACATCTCTCAATATTTCAGGTGAAAAGAAGAAGACCAAGTCAATTAACAGTGAATTAAATCCAGTTTGGAATGAAGTAAGCATGCCACCATGTACTAGTTTTATCTGTTTTCTTGATACATTGTTTATGTTGTTCATAACATTATTTTGTTGTGTGGTTTTCTTGCAACATTTCTATTGAGCTTCAGTGCTGAACCCTTGTCAAAGAGCCACAATTATGATAAGGGTCACATAAAAATGCTTCTAAGAAGTTACTTTAAGTAATTTCATTCAGATGTGAATTTAATTTCCCTATGCATTTCCAGGTCCTTGAGTTTGATTTAAAGGGTGCACCACTTGAATCCACTGCCTTCATAGATGTCATTGTAAAGGACTATGAAACAATCGGCAAAGACAAGTAAGTACAAGGTTGGTGTTAACGCCCTTCTGTTGACACAGAAAAGCACTGCCAACATTATGAAAGTAAAGGGCATTTAGCTTGGCTTGGTTTCCCACAGTTGCTTTTGCAGACTGTGTGCTATAGACCGTGACCTATCAACTATCACTATTTACATTCACTGCTGCAGCCTCAATGTAACGATATCAACAAGCTCAACATTCTGTGTCACTGACTTGCTGAATATAACAGTGATGCACATGATCACAGAAGTGAATCATGCCATAGTGTGCCCCTACTTGATTTTAATTGAATTTTCCCCACAAGATGCCCCTAGAGTGACTTTACGTAACTCAGTGTAATGTTATTAGAGGAGGTGAGGGCACACATGCCTCACAGTGCTCTCCGTCTCTTCTGTGGTATGGTTTAGTGATATGGTTGAGATTTTGTGTTTAGGTTAGAGAGACTTTATACCATGATCTTCTTGAGACCGAAAGCATTTAGGACAGTATTCTCCCAGGTGTTTAAGTTTAGAAAAGTTTTTAGTTACAGGTTTCTGCCTGCATATGCACTTTGTTGGACTTAAGCACCTGGGAGAATACCACCCTTTACTGCGCAGATACCAAAATATGGCTGGTCCGTTCTGACTTTTCACACTTTCACACGCTATTGTCGCTGGGATAGTACTAAAATGGTGAGAATATGGTGAGTTTGGCAGTAGCCCAGTGGTCAGTCTTTAACTAATAGTGCTGGTTGTGTGTAGTACACTATACTAACTGTACTGCATACTGTATGTGTATCATCCATGTACTGTACATGATAAAGTCGTGCTACTGTATAGGGTAGTATACTGCATGTGAGAGGAATGGTATGCTGCAATCCCTTCAGGAACAGTATTGTGAAATTCAGGCAGCTATGGCTGTGCAGGTGTAGGTGTAGGTGAGTGAGTGTGCCATTGTTGGCCCACTCTCAGCGTCACACCCAGTAGGTTGTGCTTGGACATGCCCAGTGATGAAGGGGATTTGAGCATGTTTGCTTTTTTTTGGGGGGGGGGGAAGGCATGAGCAGGATCCTTGGACCATGACAGAATGTGTGTTTGTGCACGTGGTTGTGTGTGTGTGTGTGTGTGTGTGTGTGTGTGTGTGTGTGTGTGTGTGTGTGTGTGTGTGTGTGTGTGTGTGTGTGTGTGTGCGTGCGTGTGTGTGTGTTTGCAGTTGAATGTCAAGCTGAAGACTGCTAATGGTTGGGTTGCTTGTGTTGGCTAGATTTTATGGGCACATTCTTTTAAATATCCTTTCATAAGAGCTGATTCAAAGCTGTAGTGGAAAGAATAGGAGCAATGAAATGCAGGTAAAATGCATCTCAACGAAGGAGTCTTACTGTTTTGCTCTCTGACTGTAACTTTAAGCTTCAACTCGGCTAGACGGAAAAAAGTCCCCCCTTCTATTTCCTTCAAATGAGTTTTATATGGTCTTTGTCGAAGTTTCCACCGACTAAGACAGACATGTGGAACCAATCTGCAAGATCACTCAAGGACTCACCACAGCTATGTGCGTTACACAGTTTATTTTTTTTGCGGATGTGTATGTACTGTATATCTTACATGAAACTCAACAGCGTAACACGCCATGCCAAATACATTTCTATATATTATCCTCCATCATTGCCATACATACTGTAAAGTCATGCATTATCAGTACATAACTCTGCATGTCTCAGAGATTGGTCATGGGGTTGTAATTAGTCTCATGTGAGTGAGGCATTATTCCAGCCAGTAATCCAGACCTCTGTTCCAGCTCTGCTTTGTATCTCTGGGGAGTGGAGCATTTCTACTCCAGTGGAGACTTCCATGGCCCAGACTGACTCTCTCTCTCTCTCAGAGTCTCCCTTTCCGAGGCTGCGTTTGATGGGGCTGGGGGGGTAGGGAATGGGGGGGAGACAGGGAGGGACTCTCTGTTTCTGGTGTTCTTTTTGTTTTTTTTTCTTGTGTGTAACTTAGCAACTTGGGAGAGGAAAGTTTTAGCCAGCCTTATTAGATTTCATCCCAAACATGCCTGAACTCAGGGGTGAATAAGCAGTGCAGTCCTGTGATTGGTTCAAGAATAGACCTCATCACTGCTGTGACGAGACTTTGTCTCTGTTGCCTCATCGGACCTATATAAGCTTATGTTTGCCATAGAGAGCATACACACACACACACACACACACACACACGCCCTCATACATGTCTGTGCAGTGCATGATGTGTGTTGAAATAGCACAAGTAATTATTCTTAGCCTTTGGAAAGCATGCTTTGATGAGTTACTGTGTGTGTGTGTGTGTGTGTGTGTCTGTGTGTGTGCGTGTGTGTGTGAGACACACTTCAGTGAGCTGGTTCAATGGAGCTCCAGAGTTTCTCAAACTTTCCATCTACTTTGGTTATTTTGACTGTTTCCTCATGACTGTAAAATGGGTGTCTCACTCACCATATGCACCATACTCAAACAGCACATATTACAATACCTCTATGAATAGACCAAATGACTTGCAAAGCATGGAATGTTTTGCAAAAATGATAATATCATTTGACACATTATAGACAGCCTAATAACCATGTTAAAGTCTTGCAAATGTACAGTTTAGCCTTGTAAACACCAAGTAGACTACAAGCCAAGTTGACAGTACAGTAGAAATCGTTAGCAACCAACAATGGTGTGGGCCTATACAGCGAACCATCAAAATGCATTTGCTAGCTACCGACACATATGAGTTTTAAAAACATTGCAAAATGTCTAAGGTGTTTTGAGGAGTTTCTACCACCTTCTCCACGCCCTGATGGGAATGGCAGATGTGGAATGTGTGATCCCAGCTCTGTTGCCCCATTGTGTTCAGCTACCAGCCTGGCATCCAGGATAGGGCCTGTGTGTGGGCACATGGCATGCAGTTCACAGCTGGCACAGTGGGCCTTTTCAGTGGTGTGAATTATCCCACTGCCCAGAGCATTTGTCACTTCCTCATAGTAACAAACTTCAACACATTTGCTCGGTTGCCAAGTGAGTCATCAGTGGTACAGTACCTACAAGTTTAATGTGTGCTTGTTTGCTTGCCTCAGGTCATTTTGGAAGTTTTCTCTTCCATATCAAGTTGCAAGAATGAAAGTGGGAAGTGCTACCTGGGTACATTATGCTGCTAGTTTTTTTGTGTCAGTTTGTATAGCAGGATGGTCATTGTCACTGTACATAATAATGAATAGTCTCCTGCTACAAGGGAAATCAGACGTTAAAGAAACACAATGTAGGAATTCCCCTTCTCAATGTTCTTGTTCCCCATTTAATACTCAGGGTGAGCCCAGTTTGTGTAAAATAGGCCTAAGTATAAAAGGGTCACACTCCCACAGTAACAGGTGTTGAGGGAATACATTTGCAATATCTGAGAATCAGTTTTCTATTTCTATTTTGGGTCAGTGTAGATACTGTACAATGTGTTGCTTTAATCAAGAAATGGTAAACAAGTGCAATGAAAACTCTTTAATATGAGGGAGTCTGCTTTTGGCCATTGTCCCTTATCTAATCAGGAACTTTAGGCTTTGATTGAGTGCTCTGTAGTTCTGGAACAGCAGTGTCACAGTCATGCCGTCTGCATTATGGAACAGGATGTGATGTCGTCACACACTCGTGGGGCTACCCCCTGGCTTGTCATTCTGGAATTTCTCTGCATCACTGAAATGCATTGAACCAGAGAGGATTGAACCGGAGCAATAATGAAAAATCTTTGATTGAGCATTAACTACCAGCAGATTCCTGTTTTTTAAATTAAGACACTGGATTCAGTTTGTATTCACTTTGAATTACGCAGCATGCAACAGTGTGTGTGTGTGTGTGTGTGTGTGTGTGTGTGTGTGTGTGTGTGTGTGTGTGTGTGTGTGTGTGTGTGTGTGTGTGTGTGTGTGTGTGTGTGTGTGTAAAGTTTAGCAGGGCCGGACTGGGACCAAAAAATGGCCTGGGAATTTTTGCCCATGGTGGCACACCATTATTTTAATAATAGCGTTGTGGCCATCAAACATAACACTGTAAATTGGACATGTTGCATGAACAGGAGAGATTTAATTAAACTAGCCCAATATCCTTCATGAAAATTATGAGTAAATGACAGCCCCGGCCCAAAAATGACCATCAGCCCACTGGGCATTGCCCTGTATACCCTATGGCCAGTCCATACCTGAAGGTCAGTGAGGCACAGTGCTTGTGTATCAGCATCCTTCTTCATTGTACCAAATGCTGTCTATCTCTGTGTACAAGACCTTCAGTCTTTCCATGAAGTTGTCTGACATATGGCCAGCCTGTTAAAGTGATTGTCTTAGTGATTTTTTTTACAATGATTTTATTTTTGTTCAAAACATCAGAAAAAGTTGTAAAATGAAAAAAATGTCTAAGCCGATTATTTTAACAGTGTGACCTACCTAAAAACAGTGAGATGTCATCTCTACTGAGCAAATTGTATAAACATGAAGTTAGATAGCCGCATGCAACTCCCGGTACAGATTACTCTGTTTAAGCTCAGCACTCACTTTCAAGTGTGTTAGCTATGCAAACATTTGCTTGCTGTGCATTTGAGTTTTGAAAAGCATGGCTCACTGTTGAATTTGCTCCCGGATCCCTTTGTGGCCCAGGCCACATTGCTTACTGGGTAGCCACACTGGCTGTTTGCTATGGGAGGAGATCTCCCATGTGTCAGGGGCTCTTGGCTCATACAAAGGGTTTGTCTCTGGACTACTCCCTTTTTCATTAGTTCACCACTGCAGCACTCTGTCTACGCTTAAGAAGCCAGATGCTTCCTCATGTACCATCCTATTAAACCCCCTTGCCCTCCTTCACTACACATTCCACAATTTCCTGACACCTTCAGAGAGTTTAGACTCCATTGTTATTTACAGTAAATGTCTTGAAATACTTTTGAGCTTTTTTGTCCCTGTGTGAACTCAGAGATTATCTCAAGGATGTTTGTATTGCAGTTTTGCCACAGATTTTGACCCTGTTTTTCAATCAATAAAATGAAGCAACTCAGAGCTCAATTGAGGCCCATTGTGGGCTTGAAACATGTTTGGTATGAATTAGTTATAATAAAGGCAAAGGTTCATTGGAGTGCTTGGATTGAATTATCTGTTACTCCTAAATGGATATTATGAAATTTGGAAAATAGAATGATTGGTGCAGTTTACTAGAACTAAGTTGTATGAAATTGTTCATGTTGCTGCCAACATGCTTTGCTAACTGAGACTGAGTTTCATCCTGTCATTGTATGATTGTGTTTTAGATTCCTTGGCTCAGCTAAAGTATCTCTAAGAGACCTCGCCAGTGGCCAGGTCCGATCTCTCCCCTCCAAAAACCTAGCACTGTCCAGCGAAAGTGGCCATGACATTGGGGTAAGTGTTTGAAGTAAATATCTTCCTTCCTGCTGTCAGTGACGTTAAACATGACAAAAAATGACTGTCACTGCTGTGAAACATCCAAGCTGAAAAAAAAAAATGGCACACATATCACTCTTCAGTCTGTGGGCCACAACTCCACTGAATGTCTCAGCATTGTGAGCTGTTGTTAGCTAACAAGTCAGTCATATTTCATAATTATGACAGCAACCGGATGCCAAGCCTGAGAAGCATTTACAAAGATTCAGTCATTACTTTAAAGATGAAACTTTAACAAGTTAAATCAAAAACAGACACTGCTTTGGAATGTTTTTCATTTTCAAAAAAATCTATGTAGCTATTTGAACTTCTGTTATTTGAATTATATTTATATTTATTTGTTCTGGTATGTCATGCAGGCAACTATTGACATTGTGATTGGATATGAACCACCTGCCAATGCCCCGCCCAATCCTAATGAGCAGAAGGATGCAGACCTCAGTGCTGGAGATGCAGGTAAGCTACAGTTTTGCTTAGCTAGCTAGCAGCCATTAGCATTCCTATAAACATTACTTTGTGCCCACACCCCTTTCTAAATGGAAGACTACTATGACTTTGACTATGTTCTTGAGGGTAGGTATGTTGTAAAAGCCATTCTACTGTATTAATGGACTTTGACGTCCTTATTTGGACTATGAGGTCACTGGAGTTGAAGGGATGTTGACTCTTTTCCTTCTGTGGAATGTGTGGGGAAGCTAAGCCATGCTTCACTTCTCTTGTATTGTGCCGGAGGTGCTTGGCAGTCAGTGAAGGATTATGGTTAACATAGTTCATTCTAGTGGCTACAGCTTTGAGCAGATATGAGTAGAAACACTACACACAAAGACACATTTAAAACGTGTATATTAATTCTTAGAATTTTTTGTGATTTAGATGAAATTCTTCAAATGCTTGTCAAAACAACACTCAGGCAAATCTTAGCTATTCTCTCCCTTATATGGTTGTGCATGACTGCCAAGTATTTTGTCCTTAAACAGCCACAATCATAGAAGGAAGGCAGAGTTAGTAAACAAAGTTCTGTGAAGCAT
>JAODXP020000032.1:15671676-15774176 GCA_027497455.2 Sardinella longiceps | reverse complement strand
GCGACTCCAGTCTGAATGGCCATGTCGCATGCATCCGACCTACACCAATAAGCTTAACTACATGTCAATTAAGCAGCCACGATTACAACATATGTTACCGTGTGTAATACATGGAGTGTATAATTCACTAGAAATGTCATACAATCTTTTATTCATGATGAAGGTTTATTGCAACTGGGGCTACTGCTTGCGTTCATGTTTACCGCTACTTCCTTAAACACTGAGCATGTTTGCTGTGTGTGACGTTATTGACACTTTTGGTGCGTTTGAAGTTCATACTGGAGATCACATACATGTCGCATTTTATTGGAAATGTGAATGCCCTGGCAAAAAGATCGGATCCCACAAAAATATCCGAATTGAGCATTAAGCCCTGCTGTGTGAACGTAGCCATTGAATGGATGATCTCTGGGCCTATTGCATTGAATTTAATAACATTAGTGTTCTATTGTGCTGACTAGAAACCGGATATACAGTATTATAATATTATTATTATTATTATGTTATATTCAGGTGGTTGCCAGCAGAACAGTTTCTTCTAACTGTAGTTTATGATGTGTCACAATGATTGCATTTGAAAGTTAAGTCCAAAGGCTTGTGGTGTGAGTGTTCAATGGTAGATGGTTGATGAATCTGAAAACACAAATGAGAGCAGATGTGTTGACCTGTGTGGTAGGTTACTAGGAACTGACTTGAGTACGGTCAGTACTTTTGAGGAAACACACACTGACTATTACACTAAAGTGGCTTGAGGTCTGCCTTGAGCTAACCCCATTGACCTAAAATTGAATGAGGCTCCGTACGGGTGACTGGTTTGTTTCTTTTTCTGCGTGGGCACTTGGTGTGTGTGGTAGGTTAATATGAAGGCAAAAGAGAATGTTGCTTGCAGGTGTTACTAGTGGTGGCTAAACGCAGTTTACTCACCTCTCAAATTTTGGAAATAGAATTTATCCACCTCTAAATAGTTTATGCACAAATGCAACTTTTAACATTGCCAACTCTCACTGCATTATCTAATTTAAAATTTGATACAACAACAATAATCTTCCATCATCAAACATGTTCAGCATGTCTTTGTAACCATCAGACTCTGCATATTGCAGCCCACTTTGCAGTGATTACAACATTTAGTTAAAAGAGTTTACCCACCTTTTATTGTAGCACTCCAACAGGGGTTTGTTTGTCCTTGGTCACAGGGGTCTTGGCTTATAGAGTGCCGATCAGAAGCTCATTTGGCTCTTGTGTTTATCATGGCACTGAGCTCCCTTCCTGTCCTTGACGGACGGCACGGCTGGTGGGGCACAGAAACGCCATGTCGGCTTCCTGTTTGGCCTCTCCCATTCCACTGTTAAAATACTGACTCATTCCACACTCTGTGTGTGTGTGTGTGTGTGTGTGTGTGTGTGTGTGTGTGTGTGTGTGTGTGTGTGTGTGTGTGTGTGTGTGTGTGTGTGTGTGTTATCTATGGGGGTATGAATTTGTTTTTGAGATGTAGAAATGCTCACAGAACAATTGAGTGGACCTAGTGTAATTACAGAGTTTCTCTGTTCTGCAATTGCTTTCAGTGTGTCCCACAGGTCCCTAGAGTGTGTGTGTGTGTGTGTGTGTGTGTGTGTGTGTGTGTGTGTGTGTGTGTGTGGAATATGCAGTGCACTCCCACTAATTTGATTACAACTTCATGTCTTCATGTTAAAAAATTAGACCTGTATTACAATTGCAATCACCAGTATGTATGTATGAGACAATGGTAGACTACATTGGAGTGGGAAAGGTTGACTTGATATGATTCCAGTGGTCATTATATTGCTTATAAGCTACAGTACCTTCACACCTGTCATCAAGTAAATTTATATCCAAGGTTGGATAGGTGAGGTTGGAGACAATCATCATGGTAGCCCCCTTTTCTGAATCTGTGTTTCAGTGGACGATGCTTTCGCCCAGTCTGTCAAGGAGTTCTTTGGCGGTGAGGGGAACAAAAAGAATCTTGTGGACCCTTTTCTTGAAGCGTGGTTTGCTGGGAAGAAGGTAGGATGGAAGGAAGGTTTTTTTTATGTATTTATTTATTTATTTATTTTTATTTTTTTTACTTAAGTGCATGTTGATGTGTGTGTGTGTGTGTGATTGACCTGTGAGATTTAAAAGCAACTTCATTTAAATTTCATTATTTTGAATTGAGGTAGCTCTCAGGAAATGCTTTGCTCTAATGGCCTCTAATTGACTTGATCTGATGTCCTCAGCTATGCACTCAGATTATCGAGAAGAACGCCAATCCAGAATGGAACGAGCTGCTCAATCTGCAAGTGAAGGTAAAGCTCACAAGATATACAGTAGAAAGTAAAAGGTTCCGCTTTGTAAGAGGAACATTATGCATTTACTTTATTATGAGGAAGTGTATTTTCTCATGCATTTTGTAGGAGGAAGGAAGATTATAAATGCATTGGAATTCATTTAGCTTTTTTTCCCCCCATTTCCGTAGTTCCCATCAATGTGTGAGAGAATCAAACTGACCGTCTTTGACTGGTAAGCCCACCTGCACTCGGATGCCTCAGGCTCTTGTTTTAACTGCTGGCTGAGCGGATCCATAAAGGCACTCCTCCCTCTGCCTACTGGTCCAGTAAGGATTAGAGAAACTCAGCGAGATGCTTGCCTGATATGACTCAGCCACACACTCACCTCACACACATCCATTAACATCCTCCCAATCTCCGCACACCTCTGACTAATAGATATGGGCTCAGAACATACCTCCATTACTCAAACCGTGTGTGTGTGTGTGTGTGTGTGTGTGTGTGTGCGTGCGTGTATGTATGGGGAGTGGTGCACCCTTTGGAGGATGTTGAGTTTTTACTAGAGGCTATTTGTAATGGAGTGTTGTTATCATAAAGGTCATGGTCTGTGATCTTAAAATGTGAAATTCAACCTAGGTACTGTATACACAGGAAATGCCTTAGCCACACTGCATTTGCCTCAAGCTTCAGGCTCAACTTCTCACTTATAGTATTTCTGATCACAGATTTCTGTTTAATGGAAATGCTGTCTTTGCACATAATGAGTACATGTCTGAGACTTTGAAGTTACAAAAAAGTACAAATTCCCTCATTGCTTGAAATGAACGTCAAGCTCGTTCCTTCATTACTAAATACTTGCAGAAGTACAGAGCTATAAACCTCTATGTCATATCTCCCTCAGGATATAGATGAGGCCAGACTTGCCTCCATACTTCAGTAACGTATATATCTATACATTAAACAATGACGAACATGTCATGACATGAGTGGACTTACTTAATGGCCTGTTGAAAACTTTTCAGGTGTTAATGAGGCGTGTGTGTGTGTGTGTGTGTGTGTGTGTGTGTGTGTGTGTGTGTGTGTGTGTGTGTGTGTGTGTGTGTGTGTGTGTTTAGACGGGGCTGTGTTTAGAGTGGCTGTGTGCCGCCCAGGCGTGAGAGGTCACAGGCTTGAGGGAGTTTTCCACTGTAAGAGAGGGAAGAAGGGAGTGAGAGAGAGAGGGAAGAAGGGAGTGAGAGAGGGAGAGAATGATGGAGTGAGAGGGAGGGAGCTCGGCAGGACGGTGACTCATCTAGATGGGAATCAACCCAGAAACAAACTCTTGTCTCCCTCCTCAGCTGCTTCCCCCTTCCCTGACCCCCTCTCTGGAATCTGCCTCTCTATCGCTTATTTTGTCTACTTTTTCCATTATTGTTTTATTCTTTGTCCCCCTTTCAATTGGTTTCCCCCTTCCTCCATCTCTCTCCATCTTTATGCTCCCCCCATTCTCAGTCCCTTTCCAACTCCCCCTCTCACTCTTATTCTCTCTCTCTCTCTCTCTCTCTCTCTCTCTCTCTCTCTCTCTCTCTCTCTAACAATACCCAGAGCACTGCCAGAGAGAGATTTCCTCCCCCAGTGCCCAGCTACTATGCTCCAAAAAGTCCCTGTGTAACACTTGGGTCACAATCACTCCACAGCTCTTTGGAGGAACAACACAACCCTCCCCTGGATCTCCTCTAATTCAGGATCCAGAGGTTGACCAACACATTCCTGGATCCCTCCCAGCTGGATGAGTCATAGTCCCTCTGCCGATGTCCCTCCCTTGCTGTTATTCTCCCAGAATACCCTGGACAGGCTCGGGATTCCAAGCATAATTAGAGAAAAGTCAGCTAACTGACTAACTGGCCCTCCACCCATTCCATGTGTTTCAAAAGCATATATGAAAAACTATTTGTTGTAACTCACTGGATGGTGTGTGTGTGTGTGTGTGTGTGTGTGTGTGTGTGTGTGTGTGTGTGTGTGTGTGTGTGTGTGTGTGTGTGCGTGTGTGCATGTGTGCCTGCCACATCTGTCGTCTTCTTCAGGGATCGTCTTACAAGAAACGATGCAGTTGGCACCACCTACCTGAACTTGTCCAAAATAGCGTCCTCTGGTGGCGAAATGGAAGGTATAACATCCAGAGTCATTCATACCCTTTTGTAAGACTGATCAAGGGTTATTGGGAAACTCCATACATCCATAAGGTGTATTTGGGTCTATTGGGCTCTCTGGTGATGCGCTGTGAATATTGATATATTAAACAGATTATTTTGCAATAAGTTAGTAAATGAATAATCATATTCATACTAAATGATTATCCAAACTTTGAGTCTACAAAGTATTACTTTAATGCATGGGCTATAGCATATTTAGAATTACGTTTATTATGTATTATATATGATGTTCTATATTATAATATTATATACATAAAAGATCTTGTTGGTGTTGGTTGATTAAACAGTTTCTGTTTCTTTTTTCTTTGGTTGGTTTAGATGAAAACTCAGAGTATGGGGCTTTATCACCACATGAAGGTTCAATCACTGATCTTTGGTGTCTGTCTGTCCGTCGCTGGGTCCAAAAGACTGACATTTTTAGATGTATTCTAGCATCTAACTTAAAGACTTGTGTGTTGAGTCTGGACAACATATCCACTTTGCAGTATAATAATAAAAATATCATAGTGAAAAGTCTACTCAGACAATACAAACTAATATCAGTCTTTTGGATTCAAAAGTCTTGCATCTTCATCGGCAGTCGCTTTCCTTTCATTCCTAGTTTTCTCTATGATTCTAGATTTTTCCTGTATTCATTGTTTGACTTGCATGTTTCAGTAGATGCTGTTTTGCTTGTGTTTACATCTGTGTTGTTTGTGTATTTGTGCATTTGTTTGTGTGTCTGTGTACAGTATTTGTTTTTGTAGTCTGCACTGCCTTGTCAGCGAATGCCACCACAATGAAACCTCCGCAAATAACCCCTCCACACGTGCATTTTAACCCAAGCTGTGACTTACTGTAGCATGAAGCAATATAGATCACAACTCTACTGACACAGGCATGCCGTGGAGCTAGTCCTCATAATGATAAACCGTAATTAACAAAGCCAGCATAAGCCATCCACCCCGCATGTTGCACCACCTCACTAACAGCCCACTAGCTCCACGTCTCATTCCTACTC
The DNA here is from genome assembly GCA_027497455.2 of Sardinella longiceps. Taxonomy (NCBI): domain Eukaryota; kingdom Metazoa; phylum Chordata; class Actinopteri; order Clupeiformes; family Clupeidae; genus Sardinella; species Sardinella longiceps. The sequence goes on along the minus strand of JAODXP020000032.1, from coordinate 15,768,696 downwards.
ACCTATGTGTGATGTGGCTGTATTGAGGCCTGTCTGACTAACCTCTGATGTCATTTCCTGTCAGTGCAAGCTGGGGAGTCTGAGGTGGGCTTCCTCCCCACGTTCGGGCCCTGCTATGTCAACTTTTACGGGAGTCCCAGAGAGTTCTCCGGGCTGCCGGACCCGTATGAGGACCTCAACCATGGCAAGGTGGGAATGAAGTTGGGAAAAGAAGTTGTTCTTTCCGCAGTCACACTCGTTTTTCTTTTTACACGTCTTTATTTTACATTTCTTAATTTACATTAAATTCAGCAGGGTTACAGATCACAGTTTTGGCCTCATGAGATAATTGATATGAGATCTTTCTTATGTTTGTGAAAGTAAAAGTTGCTTATTTGAGAGTTAATCTGTATTAGTGTCATTAAATAACATACTGTACCTGGTTTGCACATGCATTATTTTGACCTGTAATTTTAAGACCTTATGAAAGTGTATTAAATGATGAATTGTATTGGTCGGTTGGATGGTTGGTTGGTTGGTTGATTGGTTGATTGATTGAAGTGTATTCATTTGCTTAATTGGTCATTTTTAGGTTGAGCTTATGATTCTAATGAAGTGTATTGACTAGCTTAATTGGTTTGTTTTCAGGGTGAGGGTGTGGCCTACAGAGGGCGTGTGCTTGTTGAGCTGTCTACCCAACTGGAGGGCAAAGCAGACAAAGAGGTGGACAAAATCCCCAGTGATGACATCTTGGTTGTTCAGGTATCGGCCGCTGCCCTCGCTCAAATCAACCTTTCACTTCAAAATCACACAAAACGTACAAACTGTTTAACATTTTATCGTGACAGCTAGATGATGATGACATCAAAATTGTGTAGAAAGTTTGCAGCTCTTTGCAAGATGTGCTGTAATAAAGGTAAACTGTGCCCAGTGTTCCTTTCAACAGCCACTGGAGTGCGAGTGATGCAGTGTAATATGGCAGGGTGTGGTGTGACTGTTGGGTTGCTTTGTGGGCGGAGAACCCAAACGCATGGAACCGCACCCCTATGATGCAAATATGTGCACACCACTCTCATCTCCTCTTGGCTTCTTTACACTGCGTGAAGGAAACATTGTGTATGCACACGTGTGTTTTGCATAGAAATACCAGCGGAGGAGGAAGTACAGCCTGTGTGCCGTGTTCCATGGGGCCTGCATGATCCAGGAGCCTGGCGAGCCAATCCAGTTTGAGGTCAGCATCGGTAACTATGGCAACAAACTGGACAACACCTGCAAGCCCTTGGCATCCACTACACAGTACAGTTGTGCTGTGTTTGATGGTAAGACAAAGACACAAACTCAGATATGTACTCTTACTGTGCGTTCAGACCGAGACCGATTCAGGCGACATGGGCAACGGAAGTAATTGACTTTGTATTGGGGCTGGCGATTTGGGCGACAAAAGCGGCAGGCGACTTGGGCGATGCAACTTGGGCGAATTGGGCGATAAAATCAAGTTAAACTTCGGTTAACTTTATGTAATGAGCTATGATGCGGTTGGGCGATTACCAATCAGAATGTCGATTTACTGGTGAGATGCCAATAGAGAAGCAGGATTAACGTTTGACTGCTAACGTCATGGGCAAATTTGCCGTTTTGGTTGCTGTGCTCAAGCGATGTTTCTTGGGAGTCTTCGGCGACTCTTGGCAATTTATCGGTCTCGGTCTGAACGCACAGTTACAATGGGTTTTATAATAGGGTGTGAATAGCCTCTGCTGTAGTACAATTTAAATTGACAGATTTACTGCTACAGTGGGTACTGGTCTATGGCTCTGTTAATTGTATGTATAATAAAATAATTCTCATTATAATAATAAAAAATAAAATATAGTAATAAAATAATTTTCATTATTTGCAAAATCTGATCTGTTGAAAGGCCAAAGACTATGCATGCCATATGATGGATCAGACCTTCAGGTATATATTATGTATGACCTACTTCTCTCATTGAATCTCTAAGGGAATCACTACTACTACTTACCCTGGGCTGACACCAAGCCTGTGGTAGTTCTCACCTCCTTCTGGGAGGACATCAGCCACAGACTGGATTCTGCAAACGTTATCCTCTACATCGCTTCCAGGCTGGTAAGGATATGAAATACCACAGACTCTCATACAGCATATGCAGAACACACATGATCTGACCTCCCTTTAGAAATGTATGCAAAGGCTAGATAGAGTCTACCTAATCTGCTATTAAAATGGCAATATTGTCAATTCTCTCTCCTCTTAGCAAGAGAACATCACTGCCCTGAAGATAGCCATTGATGCCAAGATCCCTGACAACCGTTTGGATGAGATCTGGGTGAAACTTATTAACCAGCTGGTGGACGATCTGATCAGGTGAAACACCAATTTCTGTAACTTCTGCCAGAAGTATCCTTTAGTTATGTTTGGCTGTTGGTTTCACTCTAGCAATGTAGTAAATAGATTGTTCAAGAAAGTGAAATCACATGTACAGTACTTACACTACATGACTTGGGTACATGGGTAAATGTTTACATTGTTCTCTCTACCTGTAGTGTTAAGTTACCAGAACTAGAAGGGAGGGCCAACCTCACAACCTTGGACATCCAGATCAAGAAGCTGCGTGACCAGGCTTTGGCGATGATGAGGGAACACGCTCAGAGGATGGTGCAGGAGGCCTCTGATATCCGGGAGACCATGCCCACCATCGAGGGCTGGCTGGACAAACTCAAGGAGCTTGCAGAAGAGGTTCCCGAAACTTCTGAAACAGCCTTCATTAACCTGTAGAGTATAGAAATACAGTCATAGCCCTGTTGCACAATGAGTGCTGACTGCTGGAGATGGCAAAGGGAAACAAAATAGTCTAGTAGCCAACTAGGTGAACCCGGAAATGTTGAGTACACCAAAGTTTTATCGCATAAATGTGATGTATGGGTCCCCAGTATACAAAAACTGCCGGATGCTAATTTGCATATGTTGAGCAGTTTTTTAAATTAGCATTATTAGCCAAAAAAGAATTTGGAACAACATTGACCGAACACGAATGTGGAGTCAATGGTACCAATGACCTTACTTTTGGTTTTGAGGGATTTTGGTGCTAACGACTCAAAGTGAAGTGCTTGCTTCCATTTGCGTTCATGTTCGGTCAGTGTTGTTCCAAATTCTTTCATTTCCCTCTACAGCAGTCAGTAAGCTCATGCAACTGGTCTAAGATTGAATGAGGCCAAACTATCGCTTTAAGCATCTCATGATCTCACCTCCAGTTTAGTAATCCATACAAATCCATACAAAAGCTTTCATTGTAGCATTTTCTATTGGACTAAATAACAGTTTTAATTTCATCTACCTTGTTAAATGTAATGTCAAACAATTTTTTTGTCCTGCGTTAGCCCCAGAACAGTATGCCTGATGTCATCATCTGGATGCTGCGTGGTGAGAAGAGAGTGGCCTATGCCCGAATCCCCGCCAACGAGGTGCTTTACTCCACCCACAGCGAGGAGGCGTGTGGACAATACTGCGGGAAGACCCACAACATCTTCCTTAAGGTGCACTCACATATCTTATAAATGTGTCTCTTTTTTTCTCTTTCTCTCTCTCTCTCTCTCTCTGTCCCTCTCTCTCTCTCTCTGTCCCTCTCTCTCTCTCTCTCTCTCTCTCTCTCTCTCTCTGTCTCTCTCTCTCTCTCTCTCTCTCTCTCTCCTCTCTCTCTCTCTCTCTCTCTCTCTCTCTCTCTCTCTCTCTCTCTCTCTCTCTCTCTCTCTCTCTCTCTCTCTCTCTCTCTCTCTGACTGTGTGTGAATGTGTGCTTGTGGGAGATCACGGTGTGCTTGTGGGAGATCACAGTGTTCTGAGCGGACCTCTTCCTCTGTTTCCACCCCAGTACCCCATGGACAAACACAAAGGGCTGAAGGTCCCTGTGCAGGTGCGCTTGAACATGTGGCTGGGCCTGTCTGCAGATGAGAAGAAGTTTAACGCATTTGCTGAAGGAACCTTCAGTGTTTTTGCAGAGCTGGTAAGTAGCATAATCATTGACATAATCTGACTTTTTAGTATATGGTGTCAGTGATCCCTCTTCAAACAAAGAGCTCAGATGCAAAGCCCATTAGCAACAGAAATGTATGTATATTACTTTCATAAACTCTACTGTCAGATCACCACCCAACTTTGCCTATTTCTGAAATTGACTTAGAAGGTTTATCATAAGAACTCTTGATTCACTCAACTCAAATATTGATTTACAAACACAGCATGCTTTCTGTGTGTTGCTAGTATGAAAATCAGGCAGAGGTGTTTGGAAAGTGGGGAACCACAGGCCTGATGACCCGGCCCAAGTTCTCAGACGTGACGGGCAAAATTAAGGTGAAGCAGGAATACTTCCTGCCCCCTAAAGCATGGGAGTGGGAAGGAGACTGGTTCGTCGATCCAGAGAAAGGGTGAGTAGGCCCAGAGTTTATAGACTGTGGAAAAAGACCTGCATGACAATAGTTACATGATTCTATATCATAAGGGCTTGAGGTTGTAGTTTCTTTTATTAGCATTGAGGACTTTGCTTTGACTAGGATTGTGTTTATTATTTGGTATATTTCCATTTTATTAAAGGGGATTTTGCATTGGATTCAAATTTCAAATCAGAGTTTATAATGTAAGTTTTTCTGTGTGTGTGTGTGTGTGTGTGTGTGTGATCTAGTCTTCTGGTGGAGGCTGATGCGGGCCACACAGAGTTTCTGGATGAGGTGTTTGAGAATGAGACGCGCCTCCCTGGGAGAGACTGGAAGCCCGCCTCTGAGCCCTACACAGACGTGGTGAGGCATTTGCACAGAGCCAAATCAAATCATAGTTGATGATGTTGATGAATACCTTTTAGCTGAAGAGCCAGCATTGCAGCTCTCACACGTTTCTGCTTGATAGGAAATATCTATTCAACTTACAGTAACTGTTAATGTAAACTGTCTTATTGAGGAGTGTATGTATACGGCATTATTGAGGAGTGTTTTATAGCCCCTACGCTTCTCTTGGTATGAGGGTCTGGGATCTTGGCTATTGAGAAACAATTGCTTGCTGGAGAGGTTTCAATTCAAAATGATTGGATCAGCCTTTTTAGCCTGGGAGTTCCCATGCTCCTTTGCGCGCTTATTTCATTCCACTCTGCAAAGCAGCATGGTGACCATGGCCGTTTTTCTCGCTTACTTTCGGTATCCAATCGCAGAACAAAAAGGGATTTGTACGGCCCTCGATTGCATTTTACGTCACGTGGTGGCTCTGGTATTGGCTCCGAGGTACAGACGCTCTGATAAACATTCGTAGCGCCCAATAAACGGCTCTGGACAATCGTAAACGATGCTTACACTACGAGAAATGCAATAGGTAGGTCCCCAGACTAAATATCACTTGTGATTTTAGTTTGGCATTCGCCAGGCTATCAGCCTTTTACTGACAGCCTTGTATTCTCGCGCTGCATGCTTAAAGTTCACTGGATTGGACACAATGCAGCTGATGCAAATGAGGCCAATGGCCAGAATCCCAGACGGAGTCATGGAGGGAATCTGAGCGGAATTACGTAGGAAGGCAGTGGCCAGGCTATGTGTTTGCTAGTGTTTCACTGTTCTGTGCTTCCAGAATGGGGAGAAGGCCCAGAGTCCTGCTGAGATTGAGTGTCCACCTGGCTGGCAGTGGGAAGATGCTTGGAGCTTTGACATCAATCGAGCTGTGGATGAGAAAGGTCAGACATCCTCACTGCCATGCTCGGCAAATTCTCTCCAAACTCATGTTTGGGGGTTAAAGCTGAATGGGCTCAGGAATGGGTTTTGGTGTTTTCAGTTGTTTCTGTCAGTTCTTTAGTCACCCATCAGAAGCTGATGTTTCCAGAAGCGTTGACTTAATCATGCCTCACTTTGTAAATTCCTCTACATCCATTGAGGGTCCTGTAGTTAAAAAATCGTCTTTGACCCCGACAATTGCTTCTTGTGCATGTGTTTTCTGTTTAGATTTTGTTTGTTTTTAAACTATTTACACTTACATTTAAGGACTCAGATGAAACACTAACAATAGTACAGTATTACTGTAACACTACAGTATTGATGTGTGTATTGTTGTACTGTATGTTGATATGCAGGATGGGAGTACGGCATCACCATTCCCCCAGATGACAAGCCCAAGTCCTGGGTGTCCGCTGAGAAGATGTACCATGTGCACCGGCGGAAGAGGTTGATCCGACCCAGGAAGAGGGTAGCTGGCGCTGGTACCACTGCTGAGGTCAGTTTGGAGTGGACCTCCTGAACCATCTAAAATCATCAGAGCTGCACACAAAATGGTTGCACATATCATGAGCATTGTCAGATGGGATGCGTCTCCATTTGAATCTTACCACTGAAATTACATTAGGTCGTTGTTCATCACGGGTTAAGTCGTGGACAGATTTTATTGATAACTAGAAAAGCGCTCAGAGAGCGCAGACCTCCACCAAGGCAATGTGGTCACAGACACAATATAAATTCCAGATCATGTTCTGGATCACCAATCGGCACCAAAATCGAATCAGCTCTTGCTTGTCCCAATATACATATTGTCCGAGAATTTCATCCAAATCTGTTCAGTTCTTTTTGAGTTATCCTGCTGACAAACAGACACATAAACAAACAAACAAACAGACAGACAGACAGACGAACCAACGCGACCGAAAACATATCCTCCTTGGCGGAGGTAACAATGATGTAAAGAATTTGTTTCTGTATATTAATTGGTTGTTGATTATTTCTTTAATATTTCCCACATCATCTCTGATTGGTAGAGGAGGGATGTTGGAGATCCAGAGGGCTGGGAGTATTCCTCCCTCATCGGCTGGAAGTTCCACAAGAAAGAGCGCTCTTCGGACACATTCCGACGCCGGCGATGGAGGAGGAAGATGGCTCCGGCCCACCGTGTCGGTGCATCGGCCATCTTCAACCTGGAGGGGGCGATGGTGAGGAGAATTATTTTCATGGACATGTCTTTACTGTCCAACACTTCAGTGTTTCTTGTAGCCCTTCTAAAACTAGACATGGATTTTGCTGATAATTATTTGCTGAGTCAAAGTGAACAATTGTATTTGAAGACGACAAGCATAGGGAAGTGTTAATGTTGACTTATGGTGTGTGGGGGATTGCTGATGTTTCTCCTGATTGTTCACAGGGCACAGATCATGAGGAAAAAGGCTCTAAAGAATCCAGCAAAGTGTTTGGTGCCAACACTCCCACAGTCTCCTGTACATTTGACCGTAAGATCACTTCATTTCAGTGTAATCAGTAATCGTTACTTTACATAATTACCAACATGTATTTATTTGCAAGTACACGAATGTGAATGCATGGACGTCATGATGCGTCATGATGTATATGCAAGAGTCCTTAGAGGTCAAAATATCTCAATATACTAATACATTTGTGGCACCTGTTTGATGAAGAGATTGAAGTGTGTGTGTGTGTGTGTGTGTGTGTGTGTGTGTGTGTGTGTGTGTGTGTGTGTGTGTGTGTGTGTGTGTGTGTGTGTGTGTGTGTGTGTGTGTGTTGACATTTTCTGTCATATTTCAAACAGGAGCCTCCGTTTATCACCTGAGAGTGTATGTGTACCAGGCCAGGAACCTCATGGCCTTGGACAAAGACAGCTTCTCTGGTAAAAGTTTGAGCATTGTGCTCTATGTGTTTTCTACCATGACATTTTTCAGCATGTTCACCAGATCAGGGTGTGATTACAAGAAAGATTTAAAGGGGCTGTAACATTTCAACCATGCTACAGAACAATATGAATAATAATGAATACTTCACACTCAGATCACGTTTGCTAATCATTTCTATGATTTAAAAAAAAAAAATCTATTTGTCTGTCTTCTCCATACAGATCCTTATACTCACGTGTCCTTCCTGCATGTGAGCAAAACCACCGAGACGGTGAAGTCCTCCCTGAACCCAACGTGGGACCAGACTCTGATCTTCAACAGTGTGGAGATCTACGGAGACCCGCAGGCTCTGGCACACAACCCTCCCCCAGTGGTGCTGGAGATCTATGACAAAGACCAAGTGGTGAGTACAGCCAAAGGGTCTCTGGTATAGCTATAGTATATTTGAAGAGTTCAGATGCAAAACCCCCTAAACACCATTTTTGTGAAAACTGAGTTAATGATATTGTGTGAATCCTGTATAAATCTAGAATATGTAAATGAAATGTTTTTGTGAAAAAATTAAATAAAATCTGCTCCCCGCCGTGTCTAAAATATCTGTTTACAATCAAAACACTGTAAACGCCTGATAAAAAATGGCCTTTTTCTCAAAAAGTGGTCAAGTGGAGTTAGGGGGTTTTGCATCTGAACTCTTCATTTATAACCAGGCAAGCGTCAGCTAAACATGAGCAGTAGTTTTAATGCTAACGCTCTAGCATATTATATGTTGATTGTAGATTTTTTTTTGTAAGTGACGCATATCGAAAACATTTCAATTGTTTGTCATTATGAGTTCTGTTTTGGCCTTGTGCGACAGAGTGTAAGTCTATCATATGGACCCATCTATACTATTGGCAAAAACATGCTCTGAGCCTTTGATAGAAGTGCCATTAAACTCTCTCCGGCCTGCTACTGGAGCTTGTGTGTGGAATTCAGTCCAATGCCTAATGTTCTCCCCAGGGGAAGGATGAGTTGCTGGGCAGGAGCTTGTGTAAGCCCCAGGTGAAGCTGCACCCAGGCATGGATGGCTCGCCCAAACTACTCTGGCAGCCAGTCATCCAGAAGGGAGAATATTCTGGGGATATCCTGGTGTCTGCTGAGCTCATTCTCAAGGATAAGGTGTGTGTGTGTGTGTGTGTGTGTGTGTGTGTGTGTGTGTGTGTGTGTGTGTGTGTGTGTGTGTGTGTGTGTGTGTGTGTGTGTGTGTGTGTGTGTGTGTGTGTGTGTGTGTGTGTGTGTGTGTGTGTGTGTGTGTGTGTGTGTGTGTTTGATTAAATGCATTAGTGTGTATTTTTAACACAGTTGGTATTTGTCTGTGAGGAATGATGTTTATACAGTATATAAATTTTAAATATTGTTTTGTGTTGCTTATGAAAATGTTGTTACTCTCTATGGGAAGCGGGAGTTACGCTTAACCCTGGCCAGTTTAAGAAATGCTGTTGTGATCCACAGGCTCATTAATCAAATCTACCGGCACTGCTTTAATGTCTAATTGATTTTAACTTACATCTGGTGATTGTGTGTTTGTTCTCTCTGCAGGGCAGTGACACAGACCTGCCCCTGGTCCCTCCTAAAAGGGGGGAGAAACTCTACATGGTGCCCCAGGGAGTGAGACCCGTGGTCCAGCTCACTGCTGTTGAGGTAAGGAGAGTCTAGTGTCCAGAAAAGGACTGGGAGTTTATGGATGTTGTGTGCAGGGAGTCTGTGTTGATTTGTAGACAGCTTAAGTTGGACCAGTTGAATACGCGTCCTGCCATAAGCATTGTAGTATATTGAGAAAGATTGCTGTATTCATTTACTCTCAAGTTTTAGCATAATAATGCTAAAGGAAAAGGTTGGACCATTAATCACACATTTTACAAAATCAAACATTTGCACAAACCACGCCATCTAGTGTGTAGTGCAAGTAAAGTCAAGTAAAAGATAAGTTCAAATTCATTTGTATATGGGCATTTCTTTTGCTATCTACAAATAAGAAATTTTGTTTGGCAGTCTCTACCCCTTGACTGGATGCTCAACTAACATCCCTTATTAAAAAGGACAAAGATGCAGCGCCAAGTTATGCATGCCTGGGTATTCTGTACTATACAGCTGTTTGTTTCCCTTGTGTGCCTTTTGGATTGGATTGATCACTTTGGAACTTTGAGACTCCTCTCTGAGTTCTGAACTGGTCTTCCCTCCTTGGATAGTTTCTGACTTGAATTGAAAGAACACTTTTTAATCCTCACATGGACTTACTTATTGAGATTCATATTTTCTACGGCCAAAGTGATTTTGTTGTCTTGTTTTCTTACTTTTGGTCTGTGTCTGTTGTTTGTGTCTGTTTATGTTTTGGCTCTTCCTGTGCTTTACATGGCATGTCCTCTGACATGTTGCTGTCAGAAAAAAATTCTCAAAAATAAAATGCATTAAATAAAAAAAATCCTCTATATGGTGGCGTTAGATTTTGGCGTGGGGCTTGCGCAACATGAAGTCGTACCAGCTGGCCAGTGTGTCATCTCCCAGTCTGGTGGTAGAGTGCGGGGGCGAGGTGGTCCACTCGGCCACCATCAAGAACATGAAGAAGAGTCCCAACTTCCCAGTCTCCGTCCTCTTCCTCAAAGTGGTAAGGAGAATCATTTTTCACTGTCCACAACACAAATTAACAACAAAGCACATAGAAATATCCTTTTTCAGAATCCTTGAAAATGACTAAAGGATACTGTAAGGACTTGGGGATATGTGTAGCTCTGTCTTCAGGTTCTGTCAGCAGGAAAAAGAAGCAGAAATATTTGATAGAACATAGATTGAATAGCGAAGTAATAATTAGTATTAACTGAATGTGACGTAGCAAAATGAAACTGAAAGTGAGTTTCTGTGCCCCATTCAGTTACTGTTAGCTCATATTTTGCCATATTGACGTACATTGCATCAATACTTTTTTTTTTTTTTTTAACTACTGACAACTCTTGGTGACCTCGAAAAACAGGGCTATGGATTGATTCATCCCTGATTTTTCCTTTTATGTAAAGAAATTATTTTTTTTAATAGGCTTTGTGAATTACCTGCCCAGTTTTAATCCAAAAACAGATGAGGATTCTGAGAATCTGGTAGTTGTATATCCAATCCTGACACCCAAGGGCAGAATCTGATTGGCTCTACTCTGCTGTCTGTGTTCCCTCCCTACAGCTCCTCCCCAAAGAGGAGATGTACACGCCCCCTATCGTGCTGAAAGTGATCGACCATCGTCCGTTCGGCAGGAAGCCAGTGGTGGGCCAGTGTACCATCATGTCTCTGGAGGAGTTCCGCTGTGACCCCTACATGGCTAGAGCAGACGTTTCTATGACCTCAAAAAGTATGATGGTTTATCGGTAATCAGTCTGACTGGTTTTTATTGTCTTCTTTTGGCATGTAGTTTGTCTGACGTGGTCAGTAGATGATTTGATCTTCCATGGTAATGGTAAGATTGGCTTGCCAGATCAGATATTGGGATCGTCACTGAACATTACCATAGGACCTTCATAGTTGTTTGGCTGATTATAAGCTTCAGCAGAGAAAGGTTTAATGTTGTAATCAAACATGGCACATGGCAGTTTGCTTTACTTTAGTAGAAATCACACATTCATTCATTCATTCATTCATTCATTCATTCATGTTTTGTGTTGCAGTGGCTTTGATGGCATCTCCCCCTCGCGACCTGGCTATAAATATGGAGGACAGTAGACCACTGCTTGCTGCAGAGGTAAATTATGCTTTCTAATAATATGTCTGAGACCATGTGTCTTTGATATTTGATGACCTTTATTGGCGCACTGTAGTTGTTCCAGTGCCTAAGATGAGTCCTATATTTTCCATTTGATGGTGCCATACTTAAAGTCTTTCAAGCAAAGCCCTGTTGCACAAGCCGGCAGACTACCCTCGTGCAACAGGGCTATGCTTGAATGATGCCGAACCATCACTATAAGGCACGTTAACGTCATGCATTGTTCATCTTTTAAGGCCTCATAATTAAAACAACAACAAACAACCTATATTGACTGAATTTCTTGGTCAACGTTCTGACTTGCAGTTTCTGCATGGCATGTCTGCTGCTGTAGACAAAATGGCCCCTACCCCTCACCATATAGTATGTACTGCCTGGTCCCAAGCATTCTGAACTGATAAATCAGTAAAGAAAACGTGAAGTCCGTGTCATGTGTGGCCTCTCGTTTTCTGAAGCAATTTCATGAATGTTTTCATGAAATTTATTTCCTGACTCATTTTAATTTGGTGTTTCCTGGCTCAAAGGAGAATTGTATGAAGCCTCACTGCTTTGTCTAAAATCTTGGGGAACATGTAATGCTGTGGTTATGTCAAGCTCATGTCTTAAGTCCCTAAATAAATTACTTTCCATGTAACTTTCATGGCCCTCCACCTTGACATGGTAAATGATTTATGCAAATTAGAATTCACCCAAAGGAGTGGATTCTAATTATTTCGGTGTGTTCTCTGCTGTTCATTTGTCGCATCTTTCATTTGATTTATGATTTAAAACCAACAAACAAACAAATTATTAATCAACTTCAAATCAGCATTTAATTAACATAAATCAGCATTTAATCAACATAAATTTGGCATGAAGAAATTTACTGTTTTTTCAATTTCACTGTTAATTATTTTTCATTTTCCCTTTGTCAGCGGGTGGAGAAGGTAAGAATTTGTTTCTTCTGAAATCAATTCAATTTTTATGTTAATTGATCGCCCCATAACTAAAATATCTACACTTTATTTATTTATTTGAAATACATCTGCCACAGATGACCAGTGCTATCTGAGTAAAGTATGCATGTTTACCATCCTTGCCATATTATGTGTTTATCTATATAACATCAGTTTGTTTTTGCAGGAAAAAGAGGTGGTTGACTGGTGGAGTAAATTCTATGCCTCTATTGGAGATCATGAGAAGTGCGGCCCCTACAGGCAGAAGGGATATGACACGCTCAAAGTGAGTAGGATATTGTAGGCTATTTCACTGCAGGTAATTGAAAGCAAGTAATTTCAGGGCTTCTTTGTATAATGAAAGACTAGAGACATGTTTGGAGGAATGTAACTGGTCACTGTTAATGTAGCAAATATCGCTTGGGTCACCAGTAATAACTGTTGTGTGAATACTTTGTCAGGTGTATGAGAAGGAACTGGAGGAATTGGAGGAGTTCAAGGGGCTAACAGACTTCTGTAGCACCTTCAAGCTGCTCAGGGGCAAAAATGAGGATGGTGAGAATGACCCCACAGTGGTTGGAGAGTTCAAGGTCAGACCCTTTCTTGTTATTTGAAATTTGTAATGAGTTTTTGCTCAAACTTGATCTCAACTAAAATGGTTCAGAAAACATTGGGAAACGATAGTATTTTTCCCTCTATTTGCTGCCTTATATTTGCTAAAATTATTTAATCTTTGAGGAATCCTCCAGTAATTGACTGAATCCTTGTGTTCTTCAGGGTTCCTTTAAAGTGTACCCCCTCTCTGACGACCCTGGGGTTGCCCCCCCACCCCGGCAGTTTCGGGAGCTCCCCGAGAGCAGGCCTCAGGAGTGCCTGGTACGGATCTATGTGGTTCGGGCTGTGAACCTTCAGCCTAAAGACAACAATGGCCGGGTGAGGTGCACATTTAACATCTTTTTTTTTTAATTTTTTTTTAATTTATGCTTAAAGGGATCATCAGCATTGATATTGTAGCCATTATTTGTGGTGTTAACTAAGCAAACCCAGACCTCAGTCATTCTTATCTGTGTGTTTTATTGTGTGCTATGTTCCCACATATTTGGAAAATCCATGCATTATTCCATCATTTTTTTTCTCTCTTCCTTAAGTCAAAAGATTTTTGCTTTTATTGTTGTCTGGTTATCCTGTCTAAAGATATTTTTCCCACCATGTTCAGTGTGATCCATATATTAAGATATCTTTGGGAAAGAACACTGTTGACGACCGAGACAACTATTTACCAAACACCACAAATCCAGTATTTGGAAGGTAATGTTAATGTGTGCAAAATATTTATTTATTATTGATTATTATTATTTATTGTTTTAATGCAGAGCTGTATAACAAATCAAATGTTGTCTCTTCCTTCATCCCTCTGTCTCATTTACTGCAGGATGTTTGAGCTGTCATGTTTCCTCCCACAAGACAAAGACCTGAAGATTTCTGTCTATGATTACGACTTGTTGACCCGAGATGAAAAAGTTGGAGAGACAGTGATCGACTTGGAGAACCGTTTCCTCTCACGTTTCGGTTCTTACTGTGGTTTGCCCCAGACGTACTGCGTGTAAGAACCATATACCAGATGTATACCGTACATACACAGCTGAAGTTGATTTATTTTTATTTAGCGGAACATTGTTTCAACTGTAGTCTTAAAAGCTTGAGCTGAACTCCAAATATCTTCAACCTTCTTTGAATCATCATCTCTTTTAGAGTTACTTAATTATTACTGGTCAAATGATTTAATCATTCTTAAATTAAAGTGGGCCAGGCTATTGTGTAATTTTGTGATCCTTGCAAGAAATGTAATAACAGCATTTACAGTAAGATGAGTTGCATGAAAGCATTTTCAGTGCTACAACCTTTCGATTGTTGTTTTTAAGGGCATATCATACAGTATTTTGCTGTTTGCTTGATTTATCTCTCATAGATTTAGGATAATTTATTTCCATATTTAACTTCCATGCATTATATTCACAAAATAAGTTCTATGATGACTCTTCTAGCTCTGGCATTAACCAGTGGAGGGACCAGCTGAAACCCTCTCAGATCCTCCAGAATCTAGCCAGACTCAAAGGCATCGCTCAGCCCCGCACCGAGGACAACGGGAACACACTCTACTTTGCTGGAAAACAGCACAGCTTGGAAGGATTTGGTGAGTCTTTCCTAATTATGCATACTTGTTTGAGATTGTTTATTTATTTATTTTTTATTTTAGGGCGGTATTCTCCCAGGTGCTTAAGTCCAGCAAAAGTTGAAATGCATGAAGCTAAGCACTTTTCTGGACTTATTTTTGGAGAATACTGCCCTTATTTAGTAAAGCAATATCTTTGTTTCTATCATGATAGGATAGTGTATTTGCAGTCTCATGTTGGGTTTGTGTGTTTTTAGAGGCTAACAAGGCCATGCACCAGCACCTGGGTCCCCCTACTGAGCGCATTGCACTGCACGTGCTCAGAACCCAAGGCCTGGTTCCGGAACATGTGGAGACTAGAACCCTCTACAGCACGTTCCAGCCCACGCTTTCTCAGGTACAGTATATGTGTACGCACGCGCACACACACACCCACACATACACATACATACACACTTCACTATTTCACTGTTCTATCTTACTCCTAATACACAAATCTGAAGCATTACCAAAGGCAGAATCTTAAGTGCTTCTTTTTGTTTACCTGTTGGGTTTGTGTTTTTTCCACCTTGTAGGGAAGTCTTCAAATGTGGGTGGATGTATTCCCCAAAAGCTTGGGTCATCCAGGACCTCCCTTTGAAATTGCACCCCGCAAGGCTCTAAAGTAAGACTCATGGAGCAGAAACCAAAAAATAAATAATTTGAACATTTCTGAATGATAAAAATAATGTTTTTTTGTTGTTGTTGTTTTTTTTTTGTCAGGCATTTCCTGCGTGTCGTTGTTTGGAACACCACAGATGTGACTCTGGATGAGACAAGTGTTACAGGGGAGAGGATGAGCGACATCTATGTGAAAGGGTAAGATCCACGGTGTTTGGTTGGGGTGCGCACATCCACAGACAATTGCATGAGGAAGATCCCACTGGTGGATCGAAACGTTGCCGTTTATGTTTTAAAATAAAAAGTGCATTTTGGAGCTTATACTCAGTGTGCGGACCAAACAATTACAAAGGGTAAGATCCACCCCATGGGAATGTACTGACTGTAATTAACATGGACATTGTGCTGTCCATTTTAGGGGAGCTGATATGAACAGATACTCCCAATTACATTTTATTTAATGTACCTGTAGCCGAGGTCAGTTCAGATCACAGATCTCGAGCCCACCCCCATCAACTACAACAAACCCATGGCATGGGAGTCGAAAGCTCTAACCGCTTTGAAAAGCCCAGGCTTCCAAATCAGCGGTCAGAAGCATTCTTAAGGTTAGGGTTGTGAGAATTTGCCACATACTGCTGTCAGCTAGCCTATGGTAGTTGGCATTCATCAGTCAACCCCTACCGTAAATCCTCATACCCATCCGAGCCACGACACCATAGCTGATATCCTTCCCTGATATGGCCATTTGAAGAAGATGGGTCTGCAAACATGGCAAGAATAGCTGGGCATATGCTTATGTTGATGTGGTTATGTTTAGATTTGGTAACAATCCTGTTTGTCTATTTGACCTCTTAACTGGAGAATCACATAGAATGACTTGAATTTGCTTTATCAGCTGGATGCCAGGAATGGAGGAAGACAAGCAAAAGACTGATGTTCACTACCGCTCTCTGGATGGAGATGGCAACTTCAACTGGAGATTTGTGTTTCCTTTTGATTACCTGCCTGCTGAACAGCTGTGTCTTGTCTCCAAAAAGGTAATCTCTGTCTGAAATGTGAATAATTTAAAAAAAAAAAATCTTTATGCCTTTTATTGAGTAAAGACTTCCTGTAAATTCATTTTATTTTCAATAGGAACACTTTTGGAGTCTTGACAAAACTGAGTTTAGAATACCACCCAAACTAATCCTTCAGATATGGGATAATGACAAATTTTCACTAGACGACTACCTTGGTGAGTGTTAATGAGCTGCTGAACTATTTTTAGACCATCGTAATTTTCTTCTGCATAATTTTCCTTTGCCATCAACAACAGTCTCAAGAGTTTTGTCTTCTCGCTGTCTTAGGTTCTGTTGAGCTTGACTTGCATCATCTCATAACGCCGACAAAGATGTCACACAAGTGCAGTATTGACATGCTGTCAAAAGAGGGCGAAATCCCCCACCAGAAGTGGGATGTGACCAAGTCACTCTTTAGCCAGAAGGCTGTTAGGGGATGGTGGCCCTGTGCGGTTGAGAAGGATGGCAAAAAGGAGCTTGGGGTAAGTACATGTTTTTGAACGTAGAGGTACTGTATACAGCATGTGTTTATTGGGGATGAGTTTTAGTTTAGTTTCATAATGAATGTGTCACTGACACACCTTTCTTTCTTTCTTTCTTTCTTTCTTTCTTTCTTTCTGTCTTTCTTTCCTCCTTTCTTTCCTCACTGTGTGTGTGTGTGTGTGTGTGTGTGTGTGTGTGTGTGTGTGTGTGTGTGTGTGATGGTCTCCAGGGGAAGGTGGAGTTGTCCCTGGAGATAGTGGCTGAAAAAGAAGCAGATGAAAGGCCTGCAGGAAAGGGCCGCGATGATCCAAACATGCACCCAAAACTGGACGCACCAAAGTAAGATGATCGTTTAGACTGGTATTCTCCCACAGGTACTTAAGTCCAAAAAAGCACTTAGCTCCATGCATTTCAGCCTGCACTAAGCACCTTTTTGGACTGAAGCGCATGGGAGAATTCTGCCAGAAGTTAATTAAAATGTACCAACAAGTCTATTTAGTTTTACAAGTGTCATTATCATCATGGTGAAAATAATGATTGAAGAGGTAAATATTCCTATTTTACTTTTGCTTTGTAACAGCCGTCCTGAAACGTCTTTCTTCTGGTTCACCAATCCATGCAAGACCATGAAGTTCATTGTGTGGCGAAGGTTTAAATGGCTGTTCATAGGCCTGATCTTCCTCATCCTGGTGTTGCTCTTCATCGGAATCCTGCTGTACTCACTGCCGGTAAGCACCAATCTGGACTGCTGTATAAGAAAAGACCTGAATTATGATCTAAATCTATTACCTATTATATAAATCACTTTTATTTGAGTGTTAATATTTTTTCAGTTTTATCTAACAGGTTATGTGCAGTTTTGCTTTATGTAGCCAGCTGGTAGATATTTGTACAGACAGCTTGATGTTAAGAGGTTGTTTTAGCTCAATTTTTACAGTATTGTAATAAGGACTCAGCCTCGTGGTTTACAGTTACATCTGCAGTATTTGAATGGATGTAGTTCCAAATATGTGAGATCAGTTTTCTCATGATGACATATCCCTTTCTTATTGCTTCAGAACTACATTTCTATGAAGATTGTGAAGCCTTTCTCAGCAAGATGACCTGCTCCAGAACAACACAGAGAAATAAGAAATCATACAATTTAAAGCACTAACTCTAACTCTCAACAAAAGTCTTATGTTTTTTTTATTATTGTTATGAAATTCTTGTGTTTTGTCTTCATTTGTCTACATTTGTCTTTGTCTTTACAACTTAATGTCACTGTGGTTTTAAATGTTCTGTGTTTGATTATGTCACTTATTAGTCTCATGCTGGTTCTTACACTTCTGCCAAATGGTAAAGGAACGTTTAAGCACTTTTTCCAGTTTTGCACTTTTAAAAGTTGTTTCATACTTTTATATATGGGATTATCTATGTAAGACTTTTACTTGTACAGCTATGGACGTCAAAATATGATAAAATAAACAATTAGAACACACAATTATGGTTGCCTACAGTGATTTAGTAGACCTCCCTGCAATGAACATTGGTCAAGTTATGGTCATTATATGACCATAAGGTATGGAAATAAAACGAAAATTCCCTTAAAGTTTGTGGATCACTTTTTTTTATGTGCACCTTGTCATATTGAAATAAAAGTAGCTAGGCCACTGACAGGCAAGGCAGATGGATATATTTTGCTTCAGTCAGAGTTTAGAAATTAAAAAAGCATACCATGCATATTTATTACTTTAGTTTATGATGTAATTATTAGGTCTAAATTTTGCAGTTTTGTCTGGCTGGTAGAGGTCGCCTTTCATCTTCTGACGTCACTAATTAAGGCCCCAAGCTTCAATCAAAGGGCAACAGGCCATGTGAGAGGAACGTTTGTGTATGTATGAATGTAGCTATGCCATGTAAGAAGTGCTACATTTGATTAACACAAACTTTTACAAAGTTAACTAGTTCCTCACATCATAGTTGCGTAGGGCACTGTTTTAATGAAGTTAAATGCTAGCGTCACCCAGGTTTACTAACTGCATTTAGTAGCCAACTTCCCCAACGTTTCTTGTTGACGTTAGCATTAGCTATTTTTTCTTAGGAGTCGATAACTTCAACAACCTATCATCAACAGGTAAGCCTAAATCGACACTAAAGCCACTTTTCTACAAAGGCATCTGTTCATAACACTATCGGTGAAACATGGTTTATGTTGACCAAGAAAATATGTATAAACTTTGGTTTAGTATTATCCGTTTTTAACTTGTGGAGTTAAAGGGATAATTGCTAACTTTTTAAAGCTAATCAGACCTAGCTAACGTTAAACGTCCTTTGCCATTTTTGGGGATGTTTGTTGGATTGCTACTGACAACGAGTCAAGTATATAACGTTACTGGACTCTTTGATCATCCTTGCATTTACCTATTGATTTCACCTGATAGACAGTTCTAAGGTAAATTCAATGTGTTGACAATTAGGTGACAATTTAGGTAACATTAGTAACGTTAACTTTTTATTCGACCAGCCATCATTGCTAACGTTAACGTTAAAGGATTGAGTGAATCAACACGTAGCCGTTAAAACGGTAATTGATTCTTTACCAGTTTTACCCAAGTTGCCATCTAGCTCTCCTACAGTAAATTGTTATCTTGATTAACACACCTGTTAACTTGAGTACTCAAACACCTGTTACGGGCACTGGTGAAGTGTCAGAAAGATTGCTTTGAATGCATTGAATAACGTTATACATACGAATTCCCTATAATAGTTGAGTTAATATAGGTGTCCTGAAAACCAGGTGCATAATTGTATTTATCAGTGAGAAACCAGCACACCGACCATCCATGCTCTCATGTTCAAAGAATCCATGTACTTTCTCCCCTTACCACGCCCACTGGGGAGCATCGTGGACTGGTAGCGCGAAGCTGTGAAAGGTGAAGTCCGTGTGGGATGTAGAAAGTGTGGGTTTACAGAAGGCACAGGACATGAAGGACTACAACCGACCCTCATGATGCAAACCATTTGTTTTTATTGTATCGTTGCGTATTTCATTCTTATCTAAATCAATTGTAACAGTACCGGTAAGTTTTTGACAGTATATTCACTTGTTGAATAAGCAGACGGAGAATTTAACTGATTGATTAACTTATTGATTTTACTTTAGGCTCAAACGTTATTGCGTGGGGTAGGAAACATTTCGAAGTTATGCATTATTAAGTTGACCGACACGAACACTAAGAATAGGCTAAACAGTCATGTAGGTTTGTATATCCTCGTGATCGGTGGGTTTATTGCCCCTGTATAATTATTAGACAACCTTTCTGTTGTAAACAACCTCGGAGTTGTGCACTTGTTTGGTTGTTGCGGATAGAATATTGCCCTCTGCCCTGCCCTGCCCTGTAATGCATGCCATTATACTTCACCACAGTGTGCTCTGTCAATCTTGTTTGTAAATAAGCACCAGGGTTCTGTGGTATGCACAGCACAAGTGGAAGCAGTGTAGCCTATAAGATGCAGCACTGCCTTGTGACTGGCCTAGACTGCAAATGTAGTGAAAGTGTTTCTTATAAGCACCAAATTGACAAATTAGGACAGGTGACCTACAGGCAGCAAGACATGTCAGCAAGCCATGGCATCTCTATACACAATGGCTGTTTTTACTCTTAGGCCTTTATAACATTAGAAAACAAATCACATTTTCATTTTGGTTATATCAACATAACAACGTAAACTACTGTGAAACTGTCTGCCCTGTTGACTCCTTGCCTAGTGGACAGATGTGTAGCACAGAGAGCATCCTGTAGGCTAGCCTATCTCAGTGGCCTGGCATGCAGTAGCATGGGTGAGACTTGGTGAGTTTCCAGGGGAAATAGCCTATGTGTCGATTGTGGGATAGTTGTGGGTAGTTTGAAATTGACTCCATCAATCAAGCTCTCTTCAACTGGCACGTTGTCTGTAATGACTTCAGCCCAGTTAGGGGCTCAGGGCATTTGGAAGCTAGGCTTACTGTACATCCCATGAGCTTGGAACCTTTCAGAGAGGGTAAAAGTGGAGCAAGATCTGTGATCTGCGATCATTTCTTAAGTGTTAATTTCGCAATGGTGATGGGAATGGAATCTCCCTTTATGCAGGCCAGAGTCAAGCTCAGATACCAATGGTCATTGTCTAGGTCAAAGTTTAATTTGTGATGTAATGCGCTTGCAGACCAGAATTATTCCCATTTGCTCCTATTGTAATGCTGATCTATCTTGGTAAGCGTTCAGTGATCATTGGTCAAACATGCAGATTCAGCTGAGGAAGAAGGGATTGCTTGACTGTTTTTAGAAAAAGCAATGTGACTTGTAGCAGGTCAAATAGGCAAATGTTTGAGACCATCCGCATTTATAAGCACTCAAATCTTGAATGACTGTTCTACAGATGCCCCCCATAACTGTTTGACAGGCTTTAAGGCCTATGCTTTGCTTGTCTTTGGTGTGCTGACTTGCCTTTGCTCCTGCAGTTTCTACTGCTGAAGAATGGTAGTGGGTGCAATGTCTAAGGAAGACTCTGACACGCCCCCTCACCCATCCACCTTAAGCCATACAGGCTACACATACTCCCGCAGGTGAGATATCGCTACGCCAGTTGCTCTGCCGGCCGCGCCTCCCCACCCACCTACCTGTTCCCCTCTCTTCCTTCCATATATCGGGGGCCATGTGCTGGATTTGGAGAAGCCTAGTTCACCCTAGGCTTACATTTGTCAGGGCACTTCTCCATTGGCTCAGCAGTCACAGGGAGAATACAGCCCTAAGGGTTTGTTTACACATCTAGATAGTTTGGGCCACCTTGAAGAAAATAATATTTTGAAAAACCCTCTGAATTGGAGGTATTTCAAATCGCTGGCTGTATTCTATGGATATGTGTATACACAATTAAAAAAAAAAAGGGCTAAAAAATATCCATTAATGAAGTTATCTAGATGTGTAAACAGGGCCTGAACCAATCTGCTGCTTTCAACTGGGTCAATTAATCGCATGCTGTTGCCAAAGATTTCCTGTAATTCTCAGGCTTTGTGTCATTCTTTCTTGTCCTGCATGTTGGGAATCCTCCATAGAGCTGGGCATGGAATCGGATAGCACATTGGCTTCAATTATTGCATGGCTATGCAACTGAAACTCTGTCCTTATTACCCTGGGCCCTATTAAAGTCTATGGAGGGAATGAACATCATAATCAAGTCTGGACAAATGATTGTCTGTAGGCACTACTTACTCCACTGCTCTCGTAAATCTTAAAAATGTTATTCAAAATGTAGGATCACCATAGATTCATTCTCCCACATAAACGACAGGCCCTTGTCTTGCTTTATCTCGTTCTGGAATTCAGTTTCACTTTGTTTAAGAGGCCATTACGTGACCGGGACAAGGGTTTGCAATCACCTGACTACTGCTGTTCTTGTTTGGTTGGTCTAAAAGCCTCTCATCTAGCCTAACCCATGAAATATGGCAAAATAAAATATGTCCCATGTTACTTTTTATGGTGGTGTGTCCCATCAACGTATTGCTTTTGTTCCTCATTGTAAATGCTGCATAAATTACATCCAGGAATAGCAAGGAGGTGTGTGTGTGTGTGTGTGTGTGTGTGTGTGTGTGTGTGTCCGCACGCACGCACGCATGATTATGTGTGAGAGAGAGACAGAGATTGATTGTACTTAGGCCACCACTTGCACCCATGCTGCTGATGACGGTTGTGTTGTTGACAGGCAGCCCAATTGCCAGCTTACCCGTCTGTTGTCTCGTGTCTAATCGCTTGGCTGCCCGTCTGCCCTGCCTCACAGCTGTCAGCACAGGCTCTGGTTCTAATCAGCCTCGCTGCTGCTCAACCCTTTAAGTTGCTGCAGGACTCAGGTGTCTGTTTCCCAAAAGCATCGTTGCTAATCAGCTGATAACTCGCTTGGTTGGCAATGGGAAATTGCATTGCAACTAACATAGTTAACTAAGTTAGCGACGACGCTTGGTGATCCAAGAAATTGGCAGATTTTTGTTGACAAGACTTCTGTTAATTTCAGTATGATTAGGCCTAGTTTGTAACTTAAGTTAACAGTTAGAAACTGTGTTGGTTGCAATGCAATTTCCAATTGCCAACCAAGCAAGTTGTTAACTGGTTAGCAACTATGCTTTTGGGAAAGGAACCCAAGCTTTGCAGAGGGGTTGTTGAGTTAAGCATGCACCGGTAGGCCTAGGCCAATATGATGCCAGTCAGTCCAATACTTTGACCAGACACCAGGTTTAGGATGCAACATTGAAGAAATGTTGTCTGATGCTGAACATTTGCCAGAAAATGTATCCCTGCTGTAAATGACAATTTTAAACAGCTGCCAGATGGTCTAATTCTAATGCCATTGTTTGTTGTGTAGAATGCACTGTTCCGTCTGTTGTTATAAGCCCATCTGCCTGATAAGTGGATAAGTTGATATGATCGGTTCTTGAGTTTGTTGGTGATTCTGTGATGGCCAGTATTAGGATTTTTTTTTTTTTTTTTAATTGACAAAAATATTTCTCAGGTGTCCTTGAGTTAGTAGGTCAGCAGATGTTTTGCTAAAAATGGTAACATAGTGCCATAGTTTTTATGCGTGACTACTTTAGTCTCACTGCCGTGAAAGGCTACTCTCCAAAACGTGGATTAAGCACCCAGATTAGAACTTTAATTTGCTTTGGTATGGAGATTATCCATTTTAAAATTCAATTTGGCAGGTTTTGGTTGTCAAGACTTTAATTTCAGTATGATTTACCTCTTAGCCTACAGTGCTACAGTGCATATTCTCCTGGGAGTAAAGTGGTGTGAAAGTGATCACATAATCCATGGTGTGTGTGTGTGTGTGTGTGTGTGTGTGCGCGTGTGTGCATGTGCTTGTGTCATATGTGTGTGTGCACCCATGTGTAGCCTACTCGATGTGTGTATTGCTATGGTCATATGTGTGTGTCTGCCCCCATGTGTAGCCTGCTGTATGCATGTATTGCTATGGTCAGATGTGTGTGTGTACCCATTTGTAGCCTACTCTATGCGTGTATTGCTATGGTCATATGTGTGTGTGTGCACCCATGTGTAGCCTACTCTATGCGTGTATTGCTATGGTCATATATGTGTATATGTGTGTGTGTGTGTGTGTGTGTGTGTGTGCACCCATGTGTAGCCTACTCTATGTGTGTATTGCTATGGTCATATATATGTGTGTGTGTGTGTGTGTGTGTGTGTGTGCACCCATGTGTAGCCTACTCTATGTGTGTATTGCTATGGTCATGTGTGTGTGTGTGTGCACCCATGTGTAGCCTACTCTATGCGTGTATTGCTATGGTCATGTGTGTGTGTGTGCACCCATGTGTAGCCTACTCTATGCGTGTATTGCTATGGTCACGCCACTGTCCAGTAGTGAAGATGTGTGAGTTATCTTGGCCCAGGCGCTTCAGTGGAGAAAGCAGAAAGTTTGCCCAGTATAATTGGCTCTGCTCACGGTCCTGCCCCCTAATCCCACGGGATTACAGCCATAGGGGAAGGGAGGGAGGGAGGGCCGGATAAGGACACAGGGAAGCCTCACAAGATAATAGGCTATTTATTCCTCACTCTCTTATGCAGCCTGCAACATTAGGCCTAACGTGTCTGTGTGTCCACTTGCATGCCAATACTAAAGTTGTTTCTGTTTTTGTCTTGAAGCGTGAGGGGGGGCAGCGAATGAGAGAGAATAAGAGAGGGGGAGAGTGAAGGAGAAAGGAGAGAGAGAATGCAAGCTCCTTTGTCGCTTTAACAGGAAGTGATCACTGTTAGGCGCATTAAGTTGCACGATCTCGCTCTCGCTCACTCCCTCCTTCCCTGAGCTGTGCGTGCGTGCGTGTGTGTGTGTGTGTGTGTGTGTGTGAGTGAGTGAGAGAGAGAGCGAGCAGTCATGCATGTCTGGGAGCACACAGCTTCGCAGTGGCATGAACCCTGACGACCGGTGGGCTCTGGAAAGCTGGGGCTGGACAGTGCTGTGTGTATTCCTTTTTCATTGTTTCGCTGTGTGTGTAGTGTGTGTGTGTGTGTGTCTGTCTGTCTGTTTATCTCTGCCACTTTGTTTGCTTAGTGTCTGTGTGACCTTTGTAACTGTATGTTGCATGTGTATACTTGTGTCCAGGCCAGCCAGATTAGAGTGCAACCCTTGGCGCAGCAGTAGCTGTATGTACTGTACTGTACTGTGGAGGTTTAATGTTACAACACAGCTCCTGGGCTAGCCTATGTTGGCTCAATGCGGGTATTGTTCCCTTTACAGAGGGACCTGGGTGCCTGCTTTATTTTGCTTTCTCATGCTATTGCCTTGATTGCTTCCTATTGCCCTGTGCCAAAGCATAGGCTACATTATGGAAAGGATTCCACTCATTTGGGATTTGGGTTGGCACACAGTGACTGACTGGTACTGATTTTGGGAAGAGGCCTAGAGTGTGTGTGTGTGTCTGTGTGTCACAGGTCTTCCAGCCTTTCCTGAAATCACTGCCATGTGTTAATAGGCAAGCAAATCTCAGCTTTAGTTCATGTTTGCCCAAATCACTTTGCGTGGACGTGTGTGTGTGTGGACGTGTGTGCTGTAGTCTATGCTTTTGTGTGATTTGAGAAACTGTGCGCTGACCTTGTGTGCTATTCATAACAAACAATGGGGCAGGGGCATCAGAAGACAATGTGTTGAGTCTGAGCATGTGACTCCCATGGGATACTATAGAAACGTTTGCGTCTGTAGCAGACACTCCTGAGTGACCTTTTGTGTCCATACGTGTGGAACTCTACAGTTTCAACCAGGCGCATTTCAAAGCCCAGGATGTCCAGCTTGATAAATTAGAAAGGTCTAAAGTCATTTGTTGGCATTCATATGGTGGAGACTGAGACATTGATGCTGTAGTTAGGATGAATATGTAACTATTGTATATTTGTACAATTTTGTGTGTGTGTGTGTGTGTGTGTGAACAATGGACGCTTGGGTACAGCTCCAGCTATTCGCCGTCTCAGCTGGAGTTTGAGCAGGAGCACAGGATTGCGCCAGTCGTCGAGGCTCCCAGGATGTCTCGCCGCAGTCTGCGTTTACACTCCGCCCCCGGGCACCATGGCAGCGGTGCGCAGGCTGTCCACTACAGTCTGCTGGAGCGTCAGAGTGCGTCTCCCAGCATGGGACCGAGCAGAGAGGACCGGTAAAACAACAGCACACACGCACGCACACAGACACACACACGCACACACACACGCCTACCTTTCTCTGCGTTTGCTTATGCCCTACGCTTCTTGCTTGACTGTTTCCTCTTCTTGCTATTCAAGCACGCGTCCCCTGTTTGTGTTGTCCCTCTCCTCTCGGTTGCTTTTTACTCACAAGTCATCTTTTATCATTAAAAACTGAATTTCCATTTGTTCTCTCTCTCTCTCTCTCTCTCTCTCTCTCTCTCTCTCTCTCTCTCTCTCTCTCTCTCTCTCTCTCTCTCTCTCTCTCTCTCTCTCTCTCTCTCTCTCTCTCTCTCTCTCTCTCTCTCTCTCTCTCTCTCTCTCTCTTTCTTCCTTCTTCACGTCGCTCTCTAACTTTTTTCTTGTTTTCCTCCTGCCTTTTTTTCCATCCCGTCCCCTCTCTGTTTTTCTCTCCTTTTTCCTGTCACTCTCTCCTTTACTATGTACATCTCTGTGATCTTTTTTTTCTGTCTCCTTGTGCTTCTCTTCTTCCTGATCACTCACTTTTTTTTTTTCATTTTTGCTCTCCCCTCCCCTTCCTAGAGCTCTAAAGAGTCGGCGGTCTCATCACCACCACTCGGTGTCTGGCTCCCAGTCAGTGCTGTTGACCCCCCAGAAGTCCCAGTCGTTGTCCCTGTCCCAGTCTCTGCCCCTCAACAGCAGCCTCCACAGCTGTGCCGCCAGCGACGCCTCCCTGCTCTCATCGCTGCTCGACGAGTCCTGCATCCAGGAGCGCACTCTCATGGACAGCTTCTGGGGTGGGCGGGACGGACAGAAGCACACACACACACACACACACACACACACACACACACATAGATATAATCTCAAACACACGTCATGGGAGTTGAATGCTCTAACTACTGAGCATAGAAGCCCAGGCTACTAACTCTGCAGTTAGAAGTGTTTCTAAGGCTAATGGTGTGAGGATTTACCTACTGCAAACTAGCCCATGCTAGTTGGCATCCGTTCCAAATGCATAGTCTCATACTCTGTAATGCACACACATAGACATTGTGTTCCATTTACACATACAATCACACACTACTCATAGATATGAAGTAATGTCCACACTTAGGCTACACATAGGTTAAATGCATGCATACCCACCCAGAATCATGTCTGTCTATACAGTATGTATGCACCATATATCAGAACACACACCTAACTTCCTTCTCTAATTTGACAGGACTGGATGAAGATGGTGATCAGAGAAGTAAACAGATTCTATTTTATTTTTTATTTCTTTTTTTTGTGTTGTACTTGTTTTGAGTACTTCATATTATGCTGTTTGTCTGCACCCTTAAACTTTTGTGTGTGTGTGTGTGTGTGTGTGTGTGTGTGTGTGTGTGTGTGCAGATCGCACCATCCTTGCGAGCGGCGACGTCCTCACGGCCCAGACACAGACGTCGGTCATGAGCGGAATCACGTGTAAAGACTGCAGCTTTCAGCAGTCCACCGCTGCACACACACACGCTCACACACACTCTTCCTCCAAACACCCCTCTTCCTCATCCTCATCCAAGGGGGCTTCTGCAGCTCAGCAACACTCCGCTCCTACCGCCGCACCCCACGGTACAACAGTCTACAGCAGGGACAAGGTCCGCAAGCATCGCCCCGGTAAGACACACACACACACACACACACACACACACACACATACTGTACACACATCGATAGAAACCTAATATTGGTCCACATACACAGCAAAATAGACAGATGGATCCAAATAATGTTTTTACAGGTGATATGGGCACTAATCAAAACCTGACCAAACTGATCAAACAAAAGCAATGGAAAAGAAAGCCCCTTGACAAGTCTTCAAACGCTCCTTTTCTTGGCTGTTTTTGGCAAGTTTTGCTGTTTCAGATGTGGCTCTCTAGTCAGACTCCGTTTCTCTCTGCATTCTCCCTGCCTCTTGTCTGTTAATAAAGCACTCTTGATCTCCTCTATGGACATCAGTCATTCAGCAGTTGGAGCACTACTTGCACTGCCCTCTAGTGGCCATTGTGAGACACAACTGATCCCTGATTGATCCACAGTCTAGTCAGAGAGGGTTGAAGGGGATCCTTGGTCTGGTCTGCTTGTCCATTCTCTATTTGCTTAGGCATTGCCTTGATTCTATGTGGATCTACAATTGCTCCATTTTTGTTGTGCAAAGAGTTCGTGTGCATGTGTTTCAGTAGTGTTTGTGTGTGGGCTTAGTATAAACATATGATCTGACCGGCTGCAGGCTATATGTGGTTTAGTGAAGAAACCTGTTATCAGTGTTTGAGTGGTAAACATCTCTAGGCTATAGTGTAGAAGAGAGGCTCATGGTTTGCAATGGGCGTGATGAAGGGCGTCCTCAATAGAGAGATCAGTACCTGTTCTTAAGTATACTTAGCCAGATTCGGCAATTCCATTCAGTTACATACACTACCCTCCTAGTGTTGTATTATTAGATGCGATAGAGTGATGTTTGAAATGGCACTTGTGTCTGTTTGTAAGTGTGTGCGCATGCGTGTGCTCTCAATGGTGCACACACATCATCTGGACTGTTGTTTGTAAAGTGTGTGTGTTTTTGACCGCAGGAGTGCTGTCGTCGCTGCCTGAGGTGTGTGTTGAGTACAGCAGGCGAGCCGCGTCGTCCGTGGCGTGCGTCATGTCTCTGCTTGTAAACATCGTACTCCTGCAGACCCGCACACAGGTCAAAGGTATTGGCCCTCTCAGTGGCTTACGCACAGAGTCAGTCTCTTTCTCTCTCTCTCTCTCTCTCTCTCCCTCCCTCCACCTCTCTTCTCCTGAATCCCTCACCCATCTCGCCACAGGCACCAACTTGCACATTGCTTCTAAGTTAAATGCACATTGTTTCTAGGTGTGCCATTTCCAGTGCACCTAATCACTCACTGACTCACTTGAAGCACGATCATTATCCACCATCTCTCTCTTTCTCTCTATCTCTCTCTTTCTCTCTCTCTCTCAGCACTCATCTTTTTCTTTTCCTTTTTCCTCCCCCTGCCTGTTGTTGCATGAAATGCTAAGTAGCTGATTTGCACTGTGGAGAATACCGGCCATTGTGTGTGTTATGCACTAGTGTAACCTGTAACCTTCTGACTCCCTCTAGACGGTCTGTTTTCAGTGTCTCAGGCGTGTGCCCGGGCCTGTAAGCGGGCTTGGCTCTCCTCGACCAGGGTCTTGGCACCTTACTACCGTGCCCTCTCCCTCAGAGTGGCACACTGCCGTGCCCGATGCCTTGCCATCTGTGGTGCGCTGAAGGTCACCAGAGGTATATAGTGCTGTTTAATTTGCCCACACCTGGGTTTGTGGTGACCCTTCACTTCATAATGGGTGGGTGTTCTCCTTGCTGTGTCTCTGGTTATTAACTGGTCACTAGTCAAATATGTTTGAGGTTTGAGTGTTTTTGTTTTATTCATTTTTTTCACTGGTGTGGTCTAGTTTGGCCTGGGGCGTGACTGGTGTGTGTTTTTCACTCATTTGCTTGGGTCTGAAGCATTGCAGGTATTCACCTGGTGTCCACTTTGTGTTGTGGTGTTTGCCTGGTTGAGCTATTGCTTGGCTCTGACCTGTGCCATCACAATAGGAGTTGCTCTTTAACCTGTGTACAGTCATCATTTATTTACATAAACACACACAAACAAACACTCACATGCTGCACGTAGAGGTGCTGTTATCTCATCATGAGTCATTTCACTGTTGGATCTGACAGTTTTGCACTAGAAGGGCACTAAAAGGGCACCATTTGCTATTAAACTTTGCACTTACAATATGTGCACTTCCTACTCTAAACTGGCATCCCCACCCTAAAATTTCTTTTCAATCCTGAACTTCCTTTTTTGAGTTCCTCGAAACTGTTGGAGATTGTTGACCACTTCAGGTTCTCATTCTGCCTGATAACTTCCATCATGTCTCCATGAGTCTCTCAAGAGTCTCTCTCAAGAACCTTCCATGAATGTCTCTCAAGAGTCTGTAATGAATCTATCTGAAGAATCATTCTCAAGAGTCTCTCTCAAGTCTCTCTTTAACGAGTCTCTCAAGAATCTTTTGTGAGTCTCTCTCAAGATTAGGCAAGTCATGAGGGCCACTCTGTTTCACCTGTTCAAACCCACCTTTCCTCCCAGGTCTTACTACCTGTAGCTGCACCAACCCCCCCTTCCCTCCCCCTTTCTGAGTTTGTCTTGTTGTTTCCTGCATAAACAAATCGGGCTGTCACCGTAGCAGCCCGTCACCTTGGTTACATGCAAATCTCCCTGCCACACCCTGGCACACCCCTGCCCTTCCAGAGCAGTGATTGGGGGAGCGAGGGATCCCCAGAAGAGGAACGAAAAGAGATGAAGAGGAGGGTGTGTGAGGAGGAGTGCAGTGATTGATGATTTTTGGTGTGTTTGTGGTGTGTGTTTGCGGTGTGTGTTTGTGTGTGTGTGTGACTTGTTTAGCAGACTGGAGGTACTGTAGCAACATGAACTCAGAGGGACGTCCGAAGCACGATGGCCTCAGAGACAGTGACGCATCACTATGTAAGTACTCTTTACTCCGAAATACCTACACACATGCACACACAGATATTTTTTTCCATGAAGTGTATCTTGTGTGTGTTGTTTACCTTGAAGTCGATGAGCCAGTCATTGGTTCTAATGAATGAATGAATTAAGTAGGACTGCTCCAATATGCCAAATACCATGATCAAATAATTTTGGTTTATATTGAGATTATATAATTATTCAGCACAATTGTGCAGTAATTTTGGCAAATGCTTTGATGGAAACACTCACAGAGTGGGGTTTGAGATCTGGGTAGCGCGACGCAACTGCTGCTCCACAACGGACGTGATGATTAAATTAATATGATTTTGATTCAATTAAATTCAATTCAAGTATTTATTGTCATTGTAACAGGAGTACAGCAAAATTATTGTTGGTTGTGGTGACATTATGCAGCAATGCAAAAAACAGTTTAGGGACAGTCAGGCAGAAATAAGAGTGGGTGTGTTGGTTATTCTGGCTGGATCATAGTTATTGTAGTGTGGATATGATTGATCATTGTCCATGAGGGGGGGGGGGGGGGGGGGAGGGGGGAGAAGTCATTGCACAGCTCTAGTAGTGAAACACTTCTAGTGAGTAAATGCACCCTTATAGGTTGGAGTCCTTTGAAGAGTGAAATGGGGTAATATTTGATGTGTTTTTTGGGCCTCACTGCTACCTGTACCTGTCCTTCCACGGCCCCAGGTGACGACTGCAAGGGGAAACAGCATTCGGATATACGTGTGGCCGGGGCACAAGCTGATCACACACACTCGCCCAAAGCTAACCGTGTGTGGGCACTACTTTCTGCACTCATGGCCAATACAGGTTAACTCAACTTCACTGAACTGTTTCAGTTACCCCACCAAGTCCTAGAACACCTCGCGGGCATTCCAAGATGGTGGTTAAGTGTTTAACCTGACTAAGTAAAACTAGAGAGGGTGATAAACCTGCTAATGGAGTAGTCTGATGGCTTTGAGTAGTTAAGAAAACAAGGAAACGGGCTCTTCTGTAATCACGTTTATCTCTACATCTGGGTTGATTGACCCAGGCATCCATTTCCCAAAAGCATAGGTGTTTGCCAGTTAGCAACCTTGTTAGTTGGCTGGCAATGGAAAAATTGCATCGCAACAAAGTTGCTAACTAGCAGCTATACTTTTCTATACGATGGTTTTGAGTAGTTTAGGAAACAAGGAAACGGGCTCTTCTGTAATCATGTTAGGTTATTAGGTAATCACGTTAGGTTAAAACGGTTAATTGACCTAGGCATCCCTTTCCCGAAAGCATAGGTGTTTGCCAGTTAGTAACTTTGTTTGTTGCAATGCAAATTCCCATTGCCAGCCAGCTAAGTTGCTAACTAGCAACTATACTTTTGGGACAATTGCAAATTTGGTTAGCCACTATGCTTTTGTGAAACGGACCCCAGGTTTACCACTTGACCACCATCTTGGAATACCCCCATGTTTGCCTTTAGATCCCCTCCTATAGATGTATACAGTAGGTCTTGGGTTGCCCTTCCCTAGTTCATTTTCTGAGTTTAGTTTCATGTTGTCTTATCTAATAATGTCATAGTGAATGGTAACCCAAATGCTCAATTGTTTTGTTTTGTTTGTTTTTGCTAGATCCTCACCTTCCTGTACTTACTGTATGATCTTTATTATTTGTTGATTTTGTTCCTCGTGCTGATTGGTGGTCACTAAGGCCACGGTCTACTATGGGTGGGTCAGAAACTGGTTCTAGTGATCTGGTTGGCCGCTCTGAAGACGTTCTCTCTCCTCCGATTGGCCGTCATGTCACAAGGTCATTATGATGCCTCTCTTTCAAAAAAGGCTGCTGTGATCACCGACGTGGCTTGCATGAGTAGTATTGGCCTGCCCTGTATTTGACTGACCATCCACACAGAAGGGGGTGTAGCTTGTGTGTTCAGTAGGTGTCTGTGGGTTTGGGATGATTGGGTTTAGATGTAGACGGTGATGGATGTCTTGGGCCTAACCTGCATGCTGTAGTGGGGTAGATGTGTGTACATTTCCTGTGTTTTCAGTCTGCTCTCATAACATAGTGAGGTAAATACAACTAGTTATGAGTCCTAGGTCTTTTTGTGTGTGTGTGTGTGTGTGTGTGTGTGTGTGTGTGTGTGTGTGTGTTGTGTGTGTGTGTGTGTGTGTGTGTGTGTGTGAGATAACTATTCCAAGCCGTTTTCTGTGGCACTGCCAGCTGCGTTTGTACAGTTTCTAACTGTACTAAATTGGTGAGTGTTGCAGTGTGTTTGTGTGTCTTGTTCTGTGTCTGCTCTGTATGTTTGATTCTAAAGCTGCCCTGTGAACTCAATAACTCCACTGACCCCCAGTGCATGTCCGCAGCTGACTATTAATACTGTAGTGTGTGTGTGTGTGTGTGTGTGTGTAGGCAAGTACACACACACACACACATACACACACACACACACACACACACACACACACACACACACACACACACACACACACACACACACACTGCTCTCCTGAGCTTAGAATAGTTACACTAATCCCTCATGGTGTCCTGTTATACTTTGTGTGTGTGTGTTTGTGTGTGTGTGTGCAGCCCAGGGATCGTCTTCAATATGGCAGCAACTGCTTGCCCTCATGTCTCTGTTCAGGGACTTCCTAGTCACAAGGTGAGTTTCTCCACAGTATATTCTGTTTGCCATTTGCAGTACTACAGTTTTGGCCATGGGTGTTTATTGCTGTTTGTGTCTTGACTGTAAGCCCAGTTGACTAATAACTTGTCTGGTCTTGTACTGTATTTTGATTGACAGGTGCCTTCCCAACCTATACAGACTCCTGCTGATTCTCCTCCCCCTGCTCCTGATCACGGGTGAGTTATGGTCACACACACACACCACAGTTTGGCTAATGCACACACATGGCTGTCACCACATGACATTGTTTGAAACGCTGCAGGAATCAATCAATCAATCAATGATTAATGGATTGTCACATTAGCTGACGGCTACTTTGCCAATTTGACAGACAGCTAGCAAACTCATAAATTCAACTGATTTCATGAACCCTCTTCCTGTGTGTGCAGTTTTGAACACGCTCATTTAAAGCCGCGTGTGCAGAGAAATCATGACCAATTGAAAGGTGTAGTGTACAGTTACAGTGTTGTGTGAGACTGAATCAAATTGCAGTGTCTGCTGCCTTGGTTTAATGTGTCTCCCTCCTCCTCCTCCTGGAGAATGCTGACTGTGCCCTTTCCCCTCTCCAGTGCTGTGCTACTGGGGTCCTTCCACCTTGTGGGCCGTCCTCCCAGCTGTCAACATCACCGATTGGAGGATTGGCTCCCTCAAGAGGATGTCATTAGAGCAGGACCATGCTCTTCCCTATGTCCCGCCTCCCTTGCCTGCTGAGTCAGAGGTGGGTTTATCACCTGCCATGTTGTTGGCTGCTTCACACCGATACTGTATTGGGCTCATATTACATGGCTGACTGGTTGGCTGGATAACTGAATGGGCAAGAGGCACATTGAAGCAACACCAGGACACTTTTTTTAGTATCCGCACATAATGACAGACTGCAGCACTGCCTGTATGATCTGCAAACCAGTGTGTATGGGTAGGTTTGCTGGTTACACTTTATTTATATGGTTATATGTTTGTGAGTGATAGCACACCCGGCCCTTTTTATTTAGTACCTCTTAAGAAACACACTTTTTGTTATTGCTTGAGGTGCAGGCTGCCCCCACTGTGTTTTGTGGGCTATAACACCATTTTTTGTCACACATCATAAATGGTCTAAAAAAGTGGGTTACACTTTATTTGAAGGGACCATCATAAGACTGACATGACACTGTCATTAACTATGACATGACGTTCTCAAACAGGTAGGCTGGTGGCTCTGTATGTCGAAATATTAATCCACAGTGTATTGGGTGCTCATGGACAATGGGGAGAAGGCACTCCAAGCAGGTATGACATGACGTTGTCATGAATCTGACATAAACTTTATACATCCGTCATGACTTCTGTCATTAAGTGTCATGGTTTGTCATGGTTAGGATTAGGGTAAGGGTACGTCAGAAGTCATGACAGGTTTATAAAGTTTATGACAGATTCTTGACAATGTCATGTCATAGTTAGTGACAGTGTTATGTCAGTCTTATGACGGTACCTTCAAATAAAGTGTTTGCTTACAGGATGGGATTTTTGGGCAAAAAAAAAGTCTAGCCCAGCCAGCTAGAGAAATGGAAATCCATAGTTAATGTAGCAGATTATTCAAAGAGACTATGTAGACATTCTGATGGACATTCTGATGTTGTGGCCCCTGTCTCCCCTCTAGTCCTCCCCGTCATCTCCGCCTGTGGATGCCGAGCGGGTGGCACGCGTAGCGCGTGTGGAGCACTCGCTGGCGGAGCTGTGGGCGCGGGTGGCACGGGGCGAGAGGCAGCAGCAGGAGCAGAGTGCCCAGCTCCAGGCCCTCTACCGCCCCCTACAGGAGCGACTGGAGTCGGGCGCCCACCTGCAGCAGCTGCAGACTTCAGTGGCAACCGTAGTGGACGAAAGGCTGCAGCCGCTTAAAGAGGAAGTGGAGAAAAACACCCACAACATGCAACTGGTGAGGGAAATCTAGAAACACACACGTGCATACACACACACACACACACATACACACATACATCCAGGTGCATGCACACACACACATGCAGGGGCATGCACACACACTCACACCCCTCCCCTTGAAAAATATATAGTTATGTAATCACACGTGTGTGTGTGTCCTGTAGCAGAAGCAGTGGTACGTGTCCCAGCAACAGAGCCAACAGAGTCGAGTAGCTGAGCTGGAGGCCCTGCTGGAGAACGTGGCAAAGAAAACTGAGGTACATGCATCACATGATAATGGGTGTGTAGACAGGCAAGGAAGTGTGGAAAATATTTTTTGAAGTGTGCGTGTGTGTGTGTGTGTGTGTGTGTGTGTGTTCCAGGATATTCAGAGGGCACAAGAGACCACCCCAGCGCCTGCCAGTGCCAGGTAAGTCCTTAACACTTTCTCTAGCTGCTGCATCGCACGCGCACACACACACACACACACACACACTTCCAGTCTACTCTTATGTGCTCTCTCTTTCTTTCTTTCTTTCTTTCTTTCTTTCTTTCTCTCTCTCTCTCTCTCTCTCTCTCTCTCTCTCTCTCTTTCTCTCTCTCTCTCTCTCTCTCTCTCTCTCTCTCTCTCTCTCTCTCTCTCTCTCTCTCTCTCTCTCTCTCTCTCTCTCTCTCTCTCTCTCTCTCTTTCTCTCCAGTGAGGTTGTGGACCGCACTTCCCATGAGGCCTTGCTGCTAGAGGTGCAGAGGCTGGAGGCAGCGCTGGCCAACATCAGGGCTGACCTGCAAGGGGTCATGGGATGCCAGGGGCGCTGTGATCAGCTGGACAACATCCAGAACATGGTTGGTTGGTTTGTTTGTGTTTGTGTGTGTGTGTGCCTGTGCTTTGTGTATGCAAATGAGGGTTTGTACAGTATGTATGTGAGCAACATACTTCTCTTTTGGTCTTTTGTATTAATGCTTGCTTGTTATCTATTTGCTTTTTATCATGTGGCACATGTTAAATCTTTGTGTTGATGTTAGTTTAATTGAGTGTGTGGTGTTTTTCCCTCTATGTGTCTTGTATTCCTTCTGGAGCCTATTTCCATTGTGCCATGCATATACTGTAAATGCACCTGTCTGCATTTTTTTGACAGCTTTAGTCTATGTGTTGGCAAGTATGGTAAATTTGGTAAATTTCAACAGCTTTAAGTGTCGGTGGAAGTGAGTAGGATTGCACTTCCATGGGTTTGTGTTTTGTTTGTCTCAGGTGTCTGCACAGGTAAAACAGCAGCTGCAGGAGCTCTTCTATGGCACAGAGGCTGAGGGTGGCGTCGTGCCCGACTCGCTCCTGCCGTGGCTTTCTGCCCGTTTCGTCAACGACTCGGACCTGGCGTCGTCTCTGGCCATCCTGGAGCAAAGCATCCTGGGTAACGTGTCTGAGCTGGTGGAGCAGAGCAGGCAGAAGCAGCAGTCTGTGTGCGCAGAGAGCCTGGGCCAGAGAGTCCGACTCTCCACCAGCCAATCAGGACTGGCAGAGCAGGTGAGCAGGGCCACAGGGCACTTCATTCATTCATTCATTCAAGTCAAGTAGTCTTTATTTGCCATTTGTGCAGAAAACAACAGTTAAAAGCACATTGGAATTTTGGAGCAGAGCTCAAGTAAGCTTTTTTTTAAAAGTAGAAGAGAATACTAATATTTAAAAATGTAAAAAGGCATGTACATTGACTAAAACACCAAGCCATGATGCAGGCACAATCAGACATATACAGGCACAATCAGACATATAAATAAATAAATAAATAAATAAATAAATAATGGGATATGAGTGGCTAGGTAGTCCAGGCTGCTGTACATTTAAGTGTGTGGGAGGGGGTATAGGGAAACTCAAGGGCATAGTCATTCATTCATTCATTCATTCATTCATTTATTCTGTCATTCATTCATTCTGTCATTCATTCAGTCATTCGGTCATTCATTGTGTCATTGGTCATTACATTGTGATGTCTATACTGTGATGTCATTGTCTAAGTTGAGAAAAAAATCGTATAATCGTGTTCACACACCGGTTCCAACAAAGTGGAGCACTGTGCCTTGCACACTCTATTCCATTGTTTTCAATGCAAGTCTGTCACCACCACTTGTTGATGAAACCGATTATATAGTTGAACTTGAAAGTGCTAAGTTGCAATGAGAACAGAACCAGTCACACCTCCTTAACACACAGACACACACACTCCATCTCTCCCTCTCTTTCAATGTACAAGGCCTTACCACACACACACACACACACACACACACACACACACACACACACATTCCATCTCTTCCCCTTTTTTAGTGTGCGGATGCTTAAGATGTCAGGTGCATTCCCAGTCTTACCAGGCTGATACCAGTAACAATAAAAGGGTTGAAAGAACTGGAAGTACTCTTGGGCACACTTGGCAGTAGGAAGCATCATAACAATTTGTGTTAAGTAGCAGTTTACAACTTGCCTTTGTGCTGCTCAAGTAGATTTATGAATGTCTGTAAAAGGTGTGTGCAGATTAACATTGCCGAAACTGACTGTTTCAATCTCTCTCTCTCTCTCTCTCTCTCTCTCTCTCTCTCTCTCTCTCTCTCTCTCTCTCTCTCTCTCTCTCTCTCTCTCTCTCTCTGTTTGTTTGTTTCTTTCACTCCCTCTTTCTATCCCTCTTTCTTTCTCATTGGCTCACACTCTCCTCTCTCTGTAGCAAGTGGACTTGATTGTGAAGAATGCCTTGAGGCTATACTCTCAGGACCGCACAGGCATGGTAGACTACGCCCTTGAGTCTGGAGGTAAAGCTCAAGCCATTTGTTCATTCACTAGGGCAAAACAAGCATTTTTTTTATTGCTCCCTGACTATCAAACTCATGATCTTGGTGGTGGTGTTTCGATTATACTTTTGTTTTTTTAACCTGTGTGTGTGTGTGTGTGTGTGTGTGTGTGTGTGTGTGTGTGTGTGTGTGTGTGTGTGCGCGCGCGCACGTGTGTTTGTGCATGAAGGTGGCAGCATCCTCAGCACTCGTTGCTCCGAGACGTTTGAGACCAAGACGGCCCTGATGAGTCTGTTTGGCTTACCTCTCTGGTACTTCACCCAGTCCCCGCGGGTCGTCATACAGGTACCTGGTGCAAGCTCAGAAACTTCCAGAAACTCCCTGATCATTTCATAAGTGCTCAGTGCCTCACGCCTGTGTGGACCACAGCATTGTTAGTCATCGTCATTCAGTCAGAGTCGGCCTCATCATATGTTGAGTGGCAGCTGTATAACAACAAGAAAGTAACCCCCCTTTCACACTGCATCCGTCGGTCAACGGATCTCATTGACTTTAAATGGAGCTTTCGCGAAATGCATTGTGGGTCCGTCCGTCCAAACCGCTCCGTTGCATCCGTCGAAAAGTTGAAAAATGTCCAACTTTTTAGCTGGCGACGGATCCGTCAAACCAATCGGAATTGAGAGAATTGACTCCCCCTCCGTCAGACACCTCCC
The DNA here is from genome assembly GCA_027497455.2 of Sardinella longiceps. Classification (NCBI taxonomy): domain Eukaryota; kingdom Metazoa; phylum Chordata; class Actinopteri; order Clupeiformes; family Clupeidae; genus Sardinella; species Sardinella longiceps. The sequence goes on along the minus strand of JAODXP020000032.1, from coordinate 15,730,190 downwards.
CCGTCGTCCGTCAATGGACGGATGCAGTGTGAACTTAAAGGTATAATCCGGCGTGAATCAACACCTAGCCCTGCTGTTTTATACTGCTAAGTGCTACTGAAAGCCACCTCAATGATAAAATTTTGTGCATCGTAGACCGAGTTTGCGAAACGGCGGCTAACACTAACTGAATGAGGCATGTCAAAAACTAAACCTGATCGATTTGTTTTCGATTTGAAATGCCCCATTCTGTTAACGTTAGCTGCCGTTTCGCTATCTCAGTCTGCCTTGCATGAAATCCAGTGATTGAGGTGGCTAACAATAGCGCTTGGCACTACAAAACAGTAGGACTACATGTTGATTCACGCCGGCTTTCTCCTTTAACGGGGGTGATGTAATGTGATGTAAGGGAAGTAAGGTGACGTAACGGATGACATTCTACGAGTTAGTCATTATCATGGAATATCCCCCAGAAGAGTGATGAGACAACCTAACGCAGCATTTATCTTTAAGAAGCAATTCCATGAAAATTACCTTCTCGCAAAACGTTTTCCCGCTAATTACCTGGCTGCCTATTTATAATAGTCTGTTACACTTAGCAACATTGTAACAACCAGCCCACAGAGTTCTGACTATACCTTTTTAAAAAGAGGTTGATGATTGACTATAGCACTGTTAAAATATGCTTCTTCCTTCAATTGTGAAGTTCACAAGATGTATATTCACACACACAAGGAAGCACTCATTCATTCACCCACCCACAGTGCTCAAAAAATTCAGTTCTTAAATGTCCGAAGCGTAAAATGCCACGTGATGCCTGTGCGTTCATGGCGCACCTCGTTACACGAACGCTCGTATTCTGTTATCAAAAATACACATATCAGAGTGCAGGACATTGGGAAATCCCATTGAAGTGAATGAAGCATTCTACAACATTATAAGGTGAATGAAACATGCTACAGCATTATAAAGAGCTGTGTAATAAGTTTTACTGCTGTTTATCTTCCTCCTCTATTGGTTTTTATCTTATGGAGGCATTATGCCTTGAGTGAGATAAGATTACATCCTCGTGTCTCGCGTAGACATTTTACCCTGGAAATTGTGTCATTGTTGTTGTTTTAATGAATTAGATAAGTAGTGTTATTTGAAGACGATTTCAGTTGTTGACATTGGTGATGCCTAAATTAACGTTGAATGATTACAGATAATCAAGATTAATTGGAAATGTTTTTCCTGTTGTTGTTGTTGTTGTTGTTGTTCTCTCTAGCCTGACGTCCATCCAGGGAACTGCTGGGCGTTCAAGGGTTCCCATGGCTACCTGGTCATCCGGCTGTCCATGCGCGTGGTTCCCATAGCGTTCTCTCTGGAGCACATCCCCAAGACGCTCTCGCCCACCGGACACATCACCAGTGCTCCCCGAGACTATGCTGTTTATGTAAGACACACACACACACACACACACACACACACACACACACACACACACACACACACACACACACACACACACACACACACACACACACACTGCAACATGTCTCACAAGAGTAATATAGAGTGTCTACTGTAGCTTATTGTAATTATGTGGAAGCCAATAGTCACCTACTTTTGGTATGGGTGTTTAGCTGAATCTGGTTCATCTGTAGTAAGCATATTTGTGTGTGTGTGTGTGTGTGTGTGTGTGTGTGTGTGTGTGTGTGATGCAATGTAATGAGTTGCACTTGACACATTATGTTTGATCTGACCTACTCACTCCTCTGACACACTTCTGACCAATGTTTGGATCTTTGATTGCTTACCCTGTGTTAAGATCCAAATAAAAGAACTAAAGTGTGTGTGTGTGATGTGATGTGATGTGTGTAGGGTCTGGAGGATGAGCACATGGATGAGGGCAAACTGCTGGGCCGCTACACCTATGAGGAGGATGGAGACGATCTGCAGACTAACTCAGTCACGGTAAGACACACACACACACATTCCATCTCTTCCCTTACACACACAATGGTTAGACACTCACACACATGCACACACATATTCCATCTCTCCCTCTTATTCTGACACACACAGATGTTGAAACTAGTCCCCACCATGACGCACACCACACACAGATCATTACTATTTGTTAATGTCTTTAAAAACATGTGGCGTTGATGAACAGTAAGTGCTGGATGTTAAGTTAAGTTGAGTTAAGTGCTCCTTCTCCCCCCTCCTCCCTCCTCCCTGTGTCTCCTCAGGAGCCCAACACTGAGGCCTTCCAGGTGATTGAGCTGCGGGTGTTGTCCAACTGGGGCCACACTGAGTACACCTGCCTCTACCGCTTCAGAGTCCACGGACGACCCCCTGTCTACTGAAGACCTCACACTGGATAAACCCACAACTCAGTCCTCAGTGGGCGCACACACACACACACACACACACACACACACACACACACACACACACACACACACACACACACACACACACTTACTTAAAATACTTCCCCCTCATGCACACTCACAGGATACTCTAATGGGATCCATTACATACACGAGTGTATACAGTGCACACCCAGAAAGTTCAAGTCTGCACTCAAGGTGCTGAATTCTGAGAGACTGAAAACCTGATTGCCCAGTCCTGAATGTAAAGATGTAAATGTTGTGAATAGCTTTTGTTTTGTTTTGTTTTGTTTTGTTTTTTGTTTTGTTTTGTTTTCTCGTACCAGACACACTCCATCAGTGTTGTTTAAAAAGCCATAAAACCCTTTGTGATATTGAACCTGTCAGTTTTAAATTATTTTTGTTTATTTAATACTTTTATTTTTAATATTTTGAAATTGAATGTTCTACAATAAACCATCACTGTAGCCATCAATATACTATTTATTTTTGTTTTGTGTCGCAGAAGTAGACATTTATAGATGATTATTTTGTAAAAGCATAATCTTTTCTATGCAATTTTTCTGGGGACCACTATGTTTTTTAAATGCTTTAAATGTGTTTTCAATGGAAGTCTAATGCAGAAAACTCTAATAAAAGAATTTAATATGTTTCCCTTTTTAAACAGGCCTTGACTCTTTCTTTTTTTTTTCCCTCTCCTCAGTTTCTTAGTCTTTTTTTATTCATTTATTAATTTATTATTTTGCTTGTCTCAGTGGTAAAATCCCAGCAAGTTAGCATCCACATTGGCCAGATAATGTTTGAATGGGGAGATTTCAGAGGGGACTCCTCTACCAAGCTATATGAAAATTGCACATACTGGGATAAGTTATAACAAAATTCACAAAACTAAGGCTACTCTTTGTGATATGCAAGAACTAAAGATTTATTGACATCATCATAGTGACCTCAACGCTGGTATATAATTCTGTATGCCCATATGAGCTCCACTGTCCCACATTGTCCGGATCAGGTTTGATTCTGGTAATAAATGCTCCATTCATTTTCTCCATGCAGAAGGTATTCAGGCCTCTGACTCGGGCAGAAGGTCAAGGTGCATACAAGGTTAAGGAAGGTACAATTATCACAGAGAATGAGACGCCATGTACTTGAGAAATTACAGACACTATGTACTTGAAAAGTTATTCTCCCCTAATATAACTTGCGCAACTTCATAACAGAACAAGTATTAATCAGGCTTATTATCCTTCATTATACTTTGTTGTCGCAGATTTTCTGCTTTAAGTCAGACACACTAACTGCACCACCAACATGCAGGATCTTATAGAGCAATTGGTAGCATATCTAAAGTGTTTCATGACTGCTATCCCAGAGAAGACTCCTATTTTATCCCAGTCTCTCCTACTCAACAAGTCAGAATACCAGCACTGGGTCACAACATTACAATAGGCCATATCCAACCGCTGTACATGTACGCGTTAAAATGTTTGTTAAAAGTGTTAAAAAAATAGTGTTGGCTCTTTGACTTGCTTTATATACATGTTTCCTCTAACTTGTTTTTCTCATTCTATATAAATATGCTTGAATATATGCTATATAAATAAACTTGAACTTGAACTCATTATGCAGATGAGAAACCAATGGTTTCAGAAAAGCCTTTGCACGAATACCTGCTGTCAGTTTGTCAGTTTCTCAGTCTTTTTTATTCATTCATTCATTCATTCATTTATTTATTTATTATTTTGCTTGTCTCAGTGGTAAAATCCCAGCAAGTTAGCATCCACATTGGCCAGATAATGTTTGAATGGGGAGATTTCAGAGGGGACCCCTCTACCAAGCTATATGAAAATTGCACATACTGGGATAAGTTATAACAAAATTCACAAAACTAAGGCTACTCTTTGTGATATGCAAGAACTAAAGATTTATTGACATCATCATAGTGACCTCAACGCTGGTATATAATTCTGTATGCCCATATGAGCTCCACTGTCCCACATTGTCCGGATCAGGTTTGATTCTGGTAATAAATGCTCCATTCATTTTCTCCATGCAGAAGGTATTCAGGCCTCTGACTCGGGCAGAAGGTCAAGGTGCATACAAGGTTAAGGAAGGTACAATTATCACGGAGAATGAGACGCCATGTACTTGAGAAATCACAGACACTATGTACTTGAAAAGTTATTCTCACCTAATATAACTTGCGCAACTTCATAACAGAACAAGTATTAATCAGCTTATTATCCTTCATTATACTTTGTTGTTGCAGATTTTCTGCTGTAAGTCAGACACACTAACTGCACCACCAACATGCAGGATCTTATAGAGCAATTGGTAGAGTCTTTGGTGTTTTTGCCCTCAACGGTGCCTTCCAGATAGCACTGCCTTCAAGGCACCACTTCACTCAGTTTAGGGTTAGGATGAGGGTTGAGGGGTTAGAGTTAGGAATAGGGTAAGGATAGTGCCTTTAGGCTGTGCTGCCTGGAAGGTGTCGTTGGGGCAAAACACCATTGAGCAATTGGTAGTATATCTAAAGTGTTTCATGACTCCTATCCCAGAGAAGACTCCTATTTTATCCCAGTCTCTCCTACTCAACAAGTCAGAATACCAGCACTGGGTCACAACATTACAATAGGCCATATCCAACCGCTGTACATGTACGCGTTAAAATGTTTGTTAAAAGTGTTAAAAAAATAGTGTTGGCTCTTTGACTTGCTTTATATACATGTTTCCTCTAACTTGTTTTTCTCATTCTATATAAATATGCTTGAATATATGCTATATAAATAAACTTGAACTTGAACTCATTATGCAGATGAGAAACCAATGGTTTCAGAAAAGCCTTTGCACGAATACCTGCTGTAAATACTGACCGAAATAGGCCTTATGCAATGAAAAATAACACTTTGGAGGTATAGTGCATGTAGTTCAAAGTTCAAGTTTATTTATTACATACATAATCATGACCATGCACACTTTCCAGTGAAATGTGGGACTGTTTTTTAGTTCTTTTGTGCTCAAAATGTTCCTGTAAATGAAGTGCAGTAAAACTATACTAAAAGTGTAAAAGCTGCAGCTGTTTATACAAGGACAGAGGTCGACACAAAATGCCACAATGTCTGTAGTTAAATCTCAGGGTGTGTAGATTACATGCGGAGGTCATAAAGACACAGTTGTTTTGACTAACAATTGTTTAGACTGAATACTTAACTGTAAAGGAGTGTGCTGTCATGATATGGCCCATTTCCAGCTTTTCTCATGAAACATTTTCAAACACTGTAAACCCAAATAAAAAAAAATATTAACATAGAATGACAAAACATTAAGATTGTCTGGATACTTACTGTATACAGTATACAGTACAACATGGTCCCAGAATCCAGCAAATATCATCCTTGTCACATCTTCATATTATTTGTTGACGTGCTGAGATTAACTAAAATACAAGTGATTTTTGATACAGAAGCTTGTATTTTTTATGGGTGCAATCGGGATATTTTAGAGGTCATTACTCTTTAAAAACTTCCTCCACCATTCCTGTCAGTAACAGGAATGTCCCTAAATTATACAGCCTTAAATTATTGTACCAGGAGTTTTATTGGCTACTTGCAGGAAATATGCAGGTAGATGCCAAATTGAAGGAAGAAGTCTGAAGTGTGTGTTTGTGAAAAACTAAGTGATGTGGCCAATGGAGATTTTAGGAGATAAGGTGATCTTCACTGGAATCTTCACCTGCCTTGGAATGAACACCTAGCCTAGTCTCGTAGTCTTGCTGCTCTGAAGCTGTTTTATTGCATGGGCAAGGCCCACTGGCTGCATCTCTATCATCTGATTCATTGACCTTCTTTGGTGTGGTCTGCACTGATTGGTTTTTGACTGACCAGTCATCAACAGGATTTATACATCCCCTCACTGTACAGTAGTTTCACAGCTCATCTGAGACACAGGATCTAATTGTTGCAGAATACAGCTTACTGTGGAAAATATTCGGATGTACCTACATGCAGACAGTAAGTTCTGGATGGGCTCTCAGGCTCTTTGCTTGTGGTTTTCTAATAGTAATCAGTGATTTTCATTGCTATTTTAGTGTTTTTCTTTTCTATAAATATTTTGTTTGCAGTTATAAGGGTTAGATATTGTGATATTTTCATCAGTTATTAAGTGTCTTGGACGTTGTGCAATGACATCAATGATTTTTATCTGAACAGGTGCACCATACCAAACCATCCAATTAGGTGAGTACCATTACTTTTATATTAGTAGCTTTATAATATGTTTATTATATATTCATAAGCACTAAAGCACTAATGCATTTTGCTATTCATGTTTTTTTTCAGTTTGTCTGTACAGCCTTCTCAGACATCAATTTTATAAACTATATGATAGGACGCAGACATCAGCAGCCATTTAATAGGGAAAAAGCTGCAAAGCCCAGGGAAGGGAATGGAGATGGGAAAAGACAATGGAGAAGTGATTGTTCAAAGGGAGGTACTGGATGAGGTGAAACTGGAATGTGTGTCAGAAAGACAGGACTTGAAACGTCATCATTCAGCAACCCAACTTGTCAAACACTGTGCCAGGTAAATACAACCGCAACCAACATTCTTCCAGGTTTAATCAGTGTTCCGACATTACAGGTTAACTTTTACATTGCAGTTTTTATCGGTCACTTTGGTACATTTCTCAAATTAACATCGATATTAGCAAAACAGTAAGTGCATTTCTCAAAACAGCTACAGTAGTTCAAATTTCAAAACACTATGTATTACTTGCAGAAGTCAATCTCAAAAAGTAAGACAAAGTAAATATCTTTGAACATGTCCGTGGCATCAAAATGACAAGTCCTTGTGTCACTTTATAGATAAGACAGTCAAGCTTAGTCATGTTGTCAATAACAATGTACTCTGGAGGGATGTTCTGGTGTAAACTATGGCCATAAACTTTATACGTCATAAAGTTTTGATGACCGTTATTGTAAATTGAAAGTCACACCTTGGCTTATGTGGGAGATTGATTGAAGAGGCACATGCTTTTACTGTACTGTTTGAACTGGAATTTGTTGACAAAACCATGTCCAAAAGTAAAAAGATAACTGTATAGCAAGGGGAAAAAAGAGTAGAAATGTGAACATAGAACGACATGTAGTACACAGTACATACTGTAAAACTACATGTAGTGCAGTAAGGCCTCCCTTTTTTCCTTCATGTTATGGATTTATTTGGAAGTTAAGCACCAAGCAAGACAACACCTTTAAGACAAATGCACGGACACCACCACTCTCACTTGCTGTAGTGCTGTAGGAATACAGAGCAGTCTTCCTACACCTTGATTACATGCACCACCTTGTTTACATGCTTACATGTTTGACATATTATGACAAATTGCTCAAAAATTTGCATGTATCGACTTATGTGATTAGCTAATGGCTAAATCTTGTGGGGGTGAGACTATTCAACAGAGAGTTGTACATAATGTTTTGCATGGATGTACCAAAGCATTTGCAACTTGTGTAAATAAGACACTGCTTTTTTTGATGCGCACAAGTGACACAATGATATGAAGAATGATGAACATGTGCTTTTGAGAATTTAAATTCTGATCTGAGAAATATACCTGAGAAAAAAAACATAATTTAATAGCCCCACTTAAAGTAACATAGGTGTGTAACTAATAATGAAATCAAACACAATACAATCAAGCTACAGTATTTTTATTGATATGTAGTTCTTGTGAGGACTCGAGAAACTTACCTAGAAATGAAAACCCACGTGATTATGACAAATGAATGTGAGCTGGCTTTTGAAGAAGCTTCATCCATTGTAACAGACCCAGATGCACATGGCCAAGGCTGAGGAGGATACTGTATCGGTGCATTCCCATACTCCACTGGCTGCCACGGTACTCCATCAGAGACTATGCAATTCCTGATCTCATATCCGGTATTAGCGTTGGGATTATGCACCTTCCACAGGGTAAGAAAATGTACCTTTAGGTGTGTATTGGAGTGTACCAAAATGTATGTCTTAAAGTGGCTTACAGAGGCCAGCTTGAACTTCATCCTTGATGATGTTCACTAAAATTCAAATTCTGTTCTGTTCTGATCTGTATTGAAAAAAAAAAAAGCTATAATTCTAAATATGTTTATGCTACCGACTATAAAAGTGTGGATTTCTTATGTGAATATTTCTTATGCTGTATGCTTGTGCAGGAATGGCCTATGCTCTGTTGGCTGGATTACCAGCAGTATATGGTCTCTACACATCCCTTTACCCTGCACTGGTGTACTTATTTTTTGGCACCTCTAGGCATATCTCTATTGGTAAGTCACATCTCACTATTTTGTCATCAGAAAATTGTATTACGACTAATATTTTTTTTTTTTTGACATGTCAGTGTTACAACTTACAGTCGAAATGTAACTCATTATCCAAAAGCAAGTTAGTAGGAGTGCTGCTTGGGTGTTGGAAGTTGTGTTCCTTTGTTGCTCTTCGGATAAGAGATCCAAAATATTCACAAAAACAGAAAGTAACTCCGAGTCACTCAAAAGCCTTTATTTTAAACTTGGCTATCCATTAAAAACATGCCAACATGTTTCAGCCACTATGGTGGCCTTCCTCAGGGCAAATTCAAAATGGCAGTCTACAGACTGCATGCTGTATGTCTGCAATGTGGTCACATAACCTGATGTGGTCACATGACCTTTGTAACTCATTATCAGCTGTTTAACCCAGACACATAGCTGGAATTTTAAACTGTACTGCCCATTGATGTTAGCTTTGGTCGGGTTACAGTCCTCGTGTCTAAAATGTGCCTAAAAAAGTAAAGAAGGAAAGTATAATTCAATGTGATGCTATGGTATATTTTTTGACCTAACAAGCCAACTGAACTAACAGTTGTCACACTGCTGCTCCTACAGGCACCTTCACAGTTCTCAGTCTCATGGTGGGCGCAGTGACGGAGAATTTAGCTCCAGATGAGAACTTTAACCTTAATGGCACTAACGTGACTGATGTGACAGCCAGAGATCAGCAAAGGGTGCAGATTGCAGCTGCCATCACTGTCCTAGCAGGGCTCATACAGGTATTTCACCCCTCAGCCTCAACTGCAGTGGAATAATAATTAATCAAGGTGATTAATTAATGAAGTTGATTAAAGGGATAGTCCAGACTATGCCCAAACTTCAGCATACTTCCAACCAATGCCCTGTTGTTTGATGACATAAGGTGGTGTTGGTAGGAAAATCAATTTGCAAGAATGGGGACAGGAACTCACTTTAGTTTCAATTTCCTGACTCTATTCAATTAGCTTTATCATGCATAATACTTAGCTGTCTGTGTCTCTATACAGGTGCTGTTGGGACTGGTGCAGTTTGGCTTTGTAGCCACATACTTGTCTGAGCCTTTAGTGAGAGGCTACACTACTGGAGCTGCCATCCACGCAGTGGTGTCCCAGCTCAAGTACCTCTTTGGAGTCTCACCTCCTCACCACGCTGGCCCTCTTGCCCTCATCTATGTGAGTACAAGTCAATGTACAAACAAACAAACAAACAAACAAACAAACAATATCTGTTTTCTTTTCTGTTTTACACTGTATATAAATGTGCACAATGTGCTTCAGAAAAAAGCTCTGATTGTATCTTTTTCTGGAGTGTATGTAAACGTCTGGATTCCCATGTACAGTATATGTACATGGGAATGTACATATGAACAGTACATGTATGCAACCTGCTAACACTCTTTTTGGTTTCATCAGTGCACATGCACAACGGATGCACAATTATTTTAAACTTATACAGATTTTCAATTTGATGGTGATATTTGGCATATACATTTTAATTCTGTAGCAGTTTGAAAAACCAGCGTTAACCAACAAAGCTGCAGAATTTAACAATAACAATGAATGTATTTTCTATTTTATGATCCCCCTTTCAGACCCTGAGGGATGTGTGCTTACTGCTGCCTGAGACTCATCTCCCCACACTGGCAGTCAGCGTCATTGGCATAATAGTTCTAACTGCTGCCAAGGAACTTAACTCAGCCTTCAGACACAAGCTACCTGTGCCTGTCCCCGTGGAACTCATTTTTGTAAGTTTCTCTCTCACTTTTCCATTCATTTCTGATTCTATCCTCTCTTATCTTCTAATTCTTCACGCATTTTTTTGCATTCTTCTATCATTTGTTTTTAATTGTACATGTTTGTACGTTATGAAAAATGTTGTGGATAAAATGCATGCATTCTGCTTCCCTAGATTGTAATAGCAACACTGACCTCAACCTATACAGGCCTAAGTGGATTTGGTATCAATGTGGTGGGAGAGATTCCCTCTGGGTAAGATGACTTGTGCTTCATACCCTCAAACTTGCATGCAAATTAAAATGTCAGTTGCCTCCACACAAAATGTTTGTGGATTTGATACATCATTATTGATTTGCTGCCCTCTCATTGGTCTACAGACTGAACCCACCTGCTGTGCCTAAGGTCAACCTTTTTGGGGAGATAATAGGGGAGGCTTTTGCCATAGCTCTCGTAGCCTATGCCATCTCTATCTCTCTGGGGAAGACCTTTGCCATCAAACATGGATACACAGTAGACAGCAATCAGGTACTGTATCTCTCCTGTAAATGTTTATAGACACATCTATTTCTATAAAATGTGTATTAAACAGTCAATTAGGGAAAAACTCGCACATCATGGTTTACCTTGGCAAAATTTGCCCTCACTGACTGTTTAAGTACCCAAACTACTATATTTATAACTAAACTATAAAATGTGTATGAAATAAGTCAATGTACAAAAACTGAAATAAAGAAATTATAATGTAGTATAATTTCTGTTAAAAATGTATTATTTGTAGTATTTGAGGTCATTGAGGAGACAGTAGAGAATTGGGTGAATGACCATAATGTAAATGATCCAGGGGATTGCCATAATGAAAATGATCCAGGGCAGAATCCCTCCAAGAATTGTTTCTTTTCATCTCTGTAAATTTTCCTGTTATTCCCTCCTGTCAATCAATGTTTCTATTCATATCAACAATTTATTTTCTTATTCTACAATGGATACTTCTGACCTCTCAGGGCATAAGGCTGAATTAATATCCCTTTCTGTCAAAGTTCAAAGTTAATTTGTCACAATCAACCTACTGTACTCTACAGTACTCTATGTACTAATGCTCTTCTTCCTTGCCTGTCTGTGATATTGTAGGAACTTGTAGCCCTGGGCCTTAGTAACACTATTGGAGGATTCTTCCAGTGCTTCGCTGCCTGCCCCTCTATGTCCAGAAGTCTGATCCAAGACAGCACTGGTGGTAAAACACAGGTACTTCCTGTTGTTAAGTTGTAGGATGTTGTTAAGAGTCATTAAAGTGCAGTGGGAGTTGCAGTGGGAGTGAAACAGGTGACTAGGGCAGTAGGGAGACAACACACACACACACACACACACACACACACACACACACACACACACACACACATTGACTGGCTCTTTTATGACCGTATTATGTCTCATTGCAGATTGCAGCAATCTATTCAGGACTGATTGTGCTGATAACAGTGCTGGAGCTTGGATATCTGTTCCAGGAGCTTCCTAAGGTCAGATTAAAAAAAAAATGATAATAAAATAAAATAAAATATACATTTCATAAAAATAACATGTTGTGTAATTAAATACATAAATTAATAATGGTATTATTTTCTCTTTTTTTTTCTCAGGTTATTCTCGCTGTCATTGCCATCGTAAATCTCAAAGAAATGTTCAAGCAACTATACGATGTTGTGATTCTGTGGAGATCCAACAAAGTTGACCTGGTCAGTTAATCCCAATATAAAACTAGATATACATTAAGATTAATAGAGTATATCATAGTATAAGCAATGCATTTTCAGCCTTCTCTATCAAAATTAAACTATGAATGTATCTATACGATTTGCCATTGTGCCATTCATTCCCATCCTGTAATGTATACTGTAACTACACACACTGACAAGTTATTTCTCTGTAGCTCATATGGCTGTTCACATTGGTGTCCACACTGCTCCTAAATCTGGACGTGGGTCTTGGGTCTTCCATCGGCTTCGCTTTGCTGACAGTTGCCCTCAGGACCCAGAGGTACTGTAGGTCACTTTCTCTTATCTCTTTAACCGTTTTAAATAGTGCTGCACAATCAATTAAATTGTAATTCATTTATGTAATGATTGTAATTATTGCTGTTCCACCCAACTTGACTGTGTTTCTCCTAAAACGGCATCAACGTAACATCTTGAGTCCTAAAAGGACCATCATGAAATACTGTATGGACCTGAAAAGTGTTTCCCCACAGGTTTCCCCTCCTGTAAGCAGGGGTAATAAATGGGGAGTGATGCATGATGGGAGGAAAACAATCAGTCAATGCCTTTATCACTTAGACCACATACTTTGTTTTTGCCTCCTAGATTTTTATCTAGTATCGGTACTTACCTAACTGAATGTTCCGTCCTTGTTGACTACTCAGACAATGTGTTTATTTTCCAGACTGTGTTTATCAGGCTATCTCTCTCTCTCTCTTATCTGGTCTCTTTGTGTGGTTGTTGCAGGCCAACACTCTCTATATTGGGGCGTGTCCCTGGAACAGAACTCTATATGGACAAGGAGATGCACAAAGGGGTAAGAGACCAAACCAATACCAATACCAATACCAACCATAGATATACATCTACTATGCCACACTTACATTCACATGAATGCATTTAGCAGACTACACTATATCTATGATAACACCAAACAGTCTGGTATAATAAATGCTATTGTTCAAGTTCTATGTTGGTAAAAGTTATTCACCAATCCACTTTAATCAAGTCACCTCTATCCTCTTAGATAATGAAACTCCATGACCATGTGATACACTGTAAAATGTGATTCATTGACTCATTCAATTTGTTTATTTGGCAGGTGAAAGAGGTTCCAGGCATCACAATTTTCCGCTCCTCAGCTACAGTGTATTTCGCAAATGCTGAACTTTATTTAGCAGCCTTAAAGAAAAAGGTTAGAACAATCCCCAAAGACTACCATCACCAAACACAAAGACTAACTTACATAATAAAATGTAATCCATCTTGAACAACTCCTCTTTAACTCTTTTTGAAAATCTGTGAAACTCTTCCTGTGCTGTGTGTAGATTGGGCTCGATATCAGTGAAATTATTGCCTACAAGAGGAGACAGGAGGCCAAGATGAAACGTAAGGAGAACAAAGCCCTTAAAAAGGCCAAGAAGGAGGCCAAGAAACTGGTATGTTTCTAAAGATTCATCATACTAAATATGAAGCCATGATTTGGCTGATATGATCTAGTTCTGTGTATAAATGTTCATTGTCATTTCAGAAGAAAGCAATTTTACAGACCAAATCTATAAAGTGGAAATTCACATTCACATTTATTTTTCATTATTACGTCCATTTTCATGTTTTTTTTTCCCCCTACGTGTATCCTATCAAGTCAGCAAAGTCCCAGAGGACAGAAGTATTCTCTGTAGAGGAAGTAGCCCAACACTGGAGGAAACAGGAAGAGGAAATAACAACAACAACAGCGCCACCATCAGAGCTGGAAGAGAACAGCACAGTTTTACCTAACTCACTTCCTGACTCCGGATCAGATCAGGACAGCTGGGTCAGTTTAGAGATCATGGATCTGGACAGTGACACTGAGGGGTCATCTTCCTCGGAGCAGGACTCCAGCAGTGCAGAAAAAGCGTCCCTGGGTTCCCTGGGCAAGTGGACGTGGAATATCAACTCCATCATACTGGACCTCTCCACAGCCAACTTCACCGACACAGTGGCCATCAAACTGATGAGAAATGTGAGTTTGCAGTGGGAAAGTGATTTACTGTAGAATACTGAGAGAGTTCATAGCATTGGATAAAAAAAGAGACATGGAGAGAGAGAGAGAGAGAGAGAGAGAGAGAGAGAGAGAGAGAGAGAGGGATATGGGAAGAGAGAGAGAGGGGGGGGCATATATCAATCACATTCATAGATTTGTTTATAGACCTGCTGATAAACATACCTGTACTTCTTTGGTCTCCAGATTATTCAAGACTTTCGTGAGATTGACGTGGATGTTTACTTGGCTGGATGCCAGGGTAAGTCGCATATAAGGCCTTCTGTTCTTAAGGATATTTTTTTACTTAAAATTGTGTCAGCTATGTGAATAACCCGCTCCTCTCCTCTCCTTTGTCTGCCCCATGTTTCCAGCCTCTGTGGTAGAAGAGATGGAACGTGGCGGGTTCTTCTCAGATTCCATCACCAAGGAGTGCCTGTTTGCTACAGTCCATGATGCTGTGGTGCACTGTCAAAACTGCAGAGGACTCGCATCAAGCCCCAGTGAAGATCTTGTACTGGTGAGTTAACAATTAAACAAACAAACAAACAAAAAAATAGAAAAAAAAAAACATTCAGTTTAGCATATATAATTGAAACAGCATTAACATACAGTATCTGTCCCAACTCTCTCCTCACAGAATGGAATTGCTACCAAACTTTAAAACTGGCTAACAACTATACCTTGGATAAGAAAGCCCAAGTCTTCCTTTGGACAAGGACACAAAACACTGGCAAACAAAGAGGAAATTGACTCAAGTGGGTAGAAGACTCTCCCATGCTGATGGTCTTTAGTTACCAGAGGAGAGGAGTGGACAAGGGCTAACTTCTGTTGGTGAAAGAAGTTAATCTATATTTGCTTATTTATTGTACACCAATTGTCTACAAAGTTACAGTCTGTAATTTACAGACATGATTGGCTTCTCATACACTGTAAAAAACGATTTGTAATGCTTACTTGAAAAATGAGTGGAAACTCGTTGCCTCAAATGAGTTGAGTAACTATAACTTATCTTTTTAGATGTTATGTGCTTTTAACTTGAAAAAGATAAGTTATAGTTACTTAACTCATTTGAGGCAACAAGTTTCCACTCATTTTTCAAGTAACCATTACAAATCGTTTTTTACAGTGTAGTGTTGTTCTTATGCTGTAAAAATTATAATCTATAATAGATTATATGGAATGTAACAGCATATTGTGAATAACACAGGAACTCTCACATGTTTATGAACTTCGTTTATGTCTTTACATGACACTATGCTGCTTAGTCTAAGCAGACTTGTCCTGATGAAGATGGTATTATATGCAGTGGATGGCAAACTAATGCTGCAAACTGTTGCTGCTGCTGCTGACAGAACATAGCCAAACTGGAAAAGCACTCGGAGAGTGTGGACAAGGCAATATGGTCACTATATTATGGACAAGGCACTACGTTCACTGGCGCCCCCTAGAGTTCTGGTGTTTACAGATGGACTTGATAACTGTCAGTAGTGAGGAATCCTTTAAAAAAAGAAACCTGGATCCGGATCATCACCAAAATGTTGTGGGTTCTTCCTTGGGCAAGGACATACTTCTGGTAAAAAAAATAAAATAAATAAAATCATGCAAATCCGTCAGTGACAAACAAAAGGACAAACAAATTCCGGTGAAACAGGAATATAGCAGGAATATAAATTGTTTAATTACAGGCTTATCAATGTTGCTTCCATGGCTACACTACCCATTAGGTTTCAGCTGTAATATTTTTAAACATATTTATTCTTTTTTTTTTTCAGTGAAAATTACAATGTATAGCCAACTGTACACAGCATGCCAAGATGGAGGTCATACCTTGTAACTCAGGATTTTTATGTGGTCAACTAATGTTCTGCTAAGAGTTGTTAATAATAAAGCTCCACAAACAAAAGAGAGGATTCATATTTCTTGAAAAAGTGCCTTTAAAATGTGAATGCAATGAACAGGATTGAGGGGAAAGTTGCAGTATGTTGACTGACAAAGCAATAAACATGATTTCATAAAGCTCATAGGGAGTCGGTTCCAATTTTGTTCACTGGGAATTAACGCTAGGCATCTTGTACAGTCAGTTTGCCAAGGGACCACAGGGGGAGCCGGAAGAGCATCCATATAACCTCTAAGCAAAGATCACTGAATACTGATATGACCTCCTCCACTTCAATCCTGTCTTTCATAAGGACATTTAGCCATACAAATGATTTAAACACTATTAATTCAAACCATATTGTTATTGTTATATTATTACAATAGTTATAATATATAATGAATATAACAATATATACTAAGTATTAGTAGTAGTAGTACTGTAGTAACATTAGTAGCCCTGTAGTAGTAGTAGTAGGCCTAGTCTAACCTAGTAGAACTAGTAAGGACTAGTAAGATTACATAATTTTTAGAAGATTAGGGCCCGGTTCCCAGATAACGCTCACTCTTAGCGCACTAAGAAGACTCGAAAGATATGTCTTACCAAAGTTGTTTACTTTTCTGAGTGTGTTCCCCAAACTATCTCTTAGAGTCTTCTTTACTATGTTGTTCTTAGCTATCACTTAAGGTGCCAAATCCATGTTTCTGGCATTGATTGTTGTCATTTGCGCTTCTTTAGAGCATGCTGAAAATGTCTTTTCCGGAATTAAGGTGCTGCAATTAACCAAAAATATGTACAATACAATATAAGTAAAAATATAATGTGTCCCAATATGAGTTGTGTATGTGGCATGATTGCATTTTAGAAGGGTTGAAAAGTAAAGCAACTTAGTGAATTTTGGTGATTTTTAATTTATGCAAAATAAAACACAAAATGAAAGGAAACCAATTCAGATGTTCCTTGGCAGTAAGTGTGCAAGTATTGAGATCAATACAACACTTTTTAAAGCTGTAAAGCGTAAGTTTAAGCCAAAAACTGTGATAAGAGAAAGCTACGAATGGTCCAGACCACCCTTACGAAAGTGTGACTTACAGAAGATACACTTAGTTTACAAACATTTCGGGGATCACGTCTCACGTTAAGAGGAAGGTTAAGGAAGAGGTAAAGAACTACTTAGCGATAAGAATGTTTTGGGGAACTGGGCCTAGATCACTAGATCACGTAATAGAAGAAATAGCATAAAAAGTTGAAATTGTTATTTATTTATTGACTTGTTAAAATTTAGACAATAGTGTGTTAGATATTTAATACATACAGTATATATATATTATGCAAATCTGGTAACACACGGGCATGGAAACAATTCATATATATATATTCCACGAAAAAGTAAACCTCACCTTAAAACTTTAAGTCTCACCTACATGGACATACAAATTCTTTCAGAAAACTTCCAATACAAAAAAGTATTGTCTCGATGTAAATATTCAACTGAGCAAGTTTCGAAAGGATATCTGTTTGTTAAAATTTTTACCCTATTCAGCTATAATGTAAGTCTATGGAGGGGCTTATAATGGGCATAAGTGGGTGATAACACACACAAAGCTGCAATGCTATCAGTTATTTTTCATTGTTATATTACTATTTATCTTGTTACAGGTTAAAATCCACCGTTCACAATTGTTTTGTATCGTTTTGGAGGGTTTTTCCAGACGTCACGTCCATAACGTCACATCCATAACGCCATGTCTCCCAATGAAAACCAACTTTTTTTAGATTTACATTTGAAATTAAGTCTTTCTCTGTCTTTACTGAGGTGTCCTGTTTGGTATGAATGTAGTAATATTTACATTTCTCTAGAAATTTCACACACTTCACAGCAAAAACTACGCTCTCTCAAATGTTTGTCCGTTTTTCGTCACGTCCATAACGCAAATTGAAAGGCTCATATTCTTATGATGCAAATCATGATATTATTTTTTTCTGTTTGCCTGTATTCAGCCATGGAGTTTGCAGAAGATATGAAAAAAAATTGTGAAATACTGCTAGGTTTGCGGAGGTTATCTGGCCTTTTGTTCATCAATAATGCACGAAAATGTCACGTCCATAACGCTGGAATTGCCCATATATATATATTAGTGCTGTCAAACGATTAAAAAAATTAATCTGATTAATCACAACATTTTTCAATGATTAATCGTGATTAATCACTTTTAATCGCAACTCATTTACTCCAGTAAGAATTTGGATGCTAGGGTATGTTGGATCCTTATTTTGCCCTGTAAAGGCCCGGGTACTAAATATTTGGCTTTGTTCGTCTCAAATGGGGCAATTCACACCTGTCCCCTACCCCCAAGAATTCCCCAAACATGCTGTTGGACAGTCAGGAGCAAGGCCATAATCTTTGTATAGTTTGACTTGATAGCAGAGCCATTTTCTATCTGAAATTGAACATAATACATGCCATGAAAGTGGAACCATATCCATCAAGATTAATCTGAGTTAATTTTTTTAATCCGAGTTAATTTTTTTGGATTAATCACGTGATTAATCAGTTAATTTTGCCAGCACTAATATATATATATATATGGGCAATTCCAGCGTTATGGACGTGACATTTTCGTGCATTATTGATGAACAATTCCCATGTCCGTCCGTTATGGACGCTGGAACGCTGGAATTGCCCATATATATATATATATATATATATATATATATATATATGGGCAATTCCAGCGTTATGGACGTGACATTTTCGTGCATTATTGATGAACAAAAGGCCAGATAACCTCTGCAAACCTAGCAGTATTTCACAATTTTTTTCATATTCTTCTGCAAACTCCATGGCTGAATACAGGCAAACAGAAAAAAATAATATCATGATTTGCATCATAAGAATATGAGCCTTTCAATTTGCGTTATGGACGTGACGAAAAACGGACAAACTTTTGAGAGAGCGTAGTTTTTGCTGTGAAGTGTGTGAAATTTCTAGAGAAATGTAAATATTACTACATTCATACCAAACAGGACACCTCAGTAAAGACAGAGAAAGACTTAATTTCAAATGTAAATGTAAAAAAAGTTGGTTTTCATTGGGAGACATGGCGTTATGGATGTGACGTTATGGACGTGACGTCTGGAAAAACCCTCCAAAACGATACAAAACAATTGTGAACGGTGGGTTTTAACCTGTAACAAGATAAATAGTAATATAACAATGAAAAATAACTGATAGTATTGCAGCTTTGTGTGTGTTATCACCCACTTATGCCCATTATAAGCCCCTCCATAGACTTACATTATAGCTGAATAGGGTAAAAATTTTAACAAACAGATATCCTTTCGAAACTTGCTCAGTTGAATATTTACATCGAGACAATACTTTTTTGTATTGGAAGTTTTCTGAAAGAATTTGTATGTCCATGTAGGTGAGACTTAAAGTTTTAAGGTGAGGTTTACTTTTTCGTGGAATTGCCCATATATATATATATATATATATATATATATATATATATATATATATATATATATATGTATATCACACACACACACATACAAATATTAATTGTAATATTAAAATTTTCTCTGGGCCCCCCTGTCAGTGCCAGGCCCTAAGAATCATCCTAACTCCACTTTTACTCTTTGCAAACGTGTTGTCCAAGACAAGCTAGCTTTAGGGTATGGTACATCTGCACCTCAGCAGACCCCTTAGCTTATCCAGATTGTCCAGGAAGAGCAAAGGCATGACGGTGCTACCAATTAAGGGTGCTATCAAAAGAGGCATGCTGACGAAACACATCTTGTCCTGTGCACTCATGGGAATTAAATCTTGGCTTCCATACACAATCATTGGAGGGAGATAGGACACTATGGTCATGATCAGGCTGTTGGTGATGGTCTGCAGTGCTTTCTGCTTCTGTGGGTGAACTTCACTTCTTCTGGAAGGATCTGGCTTTCTCAGAGTGAGGAGGATAGCGAGATCACAGGCAGCGATGGTTGGAAGAGACAGGACATATGGAATCACTGAGAAAGACGAGGTAAAGAGTAATCTATTTAACATGATCATCATCCCAAATGAAAAAGTGAAACACCAAACAGCTGCACAGACTATCATACGGTAGCTTGAATGCTTGCTCTTCATGTAGGTAATGGGGTGAACCACAGCCATGTAACAGTCCACACAAATACAGGCCATAAGTAGAGGCCTTCCACTCGTGTTGAAACAGCACAGAATGTCAGCTATTGCAGCAAAGAAGTCATTGGTCCAAATAAAATAATTAAGCACTCCTGGTATGGAGAAAATGTTGAAGATGAGGTCCATGATGGTGAGGTTGAGCATGTAGATGTCATTGGTCAAGCCGCTGCGCTGCCTCTGAATGAGCACCCACAGAAGCCACACGCTGGCAGGTACACCCACACATGCAGTGGGAACACTGACGATTCCCCAAACTATAGCACCTGTGAGCATCTTAGTGCAGTAATAATCAAATGCCTCTGTACCATTGATGATGTTGGTGATGTTTGAGATTACAGACTCACTGTTCATCATAGAACCTGTACAGATTAACATGGTTAAATTTGGTTAAATTATAAAAGATAGTGAGGTTTATTTTCCTGTAGGAATGCTCAGTGAAAACCCAGACTTGTACTCACACATTTTCTCAGTCCTACTTGGTATCAGCATGTAATGTACTTCATTTCATGTTGACAGTCAGAAACAAGGGCAAAATATATGGAGTGCACCTGTGTTGTAAGCACATTATTTGAATATTCCACAGCATATTCAAACAATACATTTTGAACCTGGGTGTATTATAGCTTTTGTTACAGACACACCTGAGAGTACTAAAGTTGTTTTAAAAAGCATCCTAAACTTTTTTTTTCAGTGGCTGGTAAAAATATTTTTTGGCCGGTAAATGATCAGGCCTTACCTGCCATTGGCAGGTGGGTCAAAAAGTTAATTTTATACCCTGTGTGTGTGTGTGTGTGTAACAAAGCAGGAGTCACTGTTTCAGATCAGCACAAGATTTAATGGCGTGCTGCTCACATGTGAACATCAACTGAAGTGCTCAACTAATACCAACCAATAGGTGGCACAATTACATTCCATAACATCTCCCCTTTTTGAAATAAAAGTTTCTTTATTAAACCTGTATTAAACCTAACCTAAATGTTCCCCATTTCACTGATGGGCTACCATGCAACCATTAACATGACACTGGTGAATACATTTTGTCTGTCTCCTTTTTTTTAAAAAAAAAAATGTCTGTCTGTGTGTGTGTGTAATGTCACAAATTGAGTCTCTGTGGCGGCCTGATGAGTCTTCCACTCTTTGTGGCTCAGTAGCGGGCGAATGTCATGTCAAAAAGATTGGGGCAACAAATTTAACTGGTTACATGGAAGATTTTGAATAAATGTTTCACACTGTGAACATTTAAATTGTTACTACTACTATTAGACTACTACTACTACTACTACTACTACTACTACTATTACTACAAATAATAATCATCTGGTTTGGCTGCAAACTGGCAAAAGGGTTTCAGAGATGCAGCGTGTCAAAATAAAAGTCCAGCGAATGTTCCCATCTCCCCAAAACGTCATTGGGAGGAAGTAGCCAGGTCCGGATATTCAATATTCTGTAACCCTGTAGGCATTTTTGTGGTTCACCACATCCTGAGGGTGTATGCTTTCAGGAACTATATGGGATATATGGTGAAATTAGTTTCCTGTTCATGCTTCAGGCCAAAATGTACTAGTTGTGTACATTTTCCTCCTAAATACTCCCAAATCCCATTCATTTCAATGGGAAATTGACTTCCCATTTATTTCCTCAACTAGGGTTTCTTAGGACTTTTAGTATGCTGATCTCAACATCACATACAAATGATCCAAGCTGAAAAAAATGATTTTACAATTAGTCTGTCGTAAAAGGCGACTTTTCCTGGCCAAAATATAGTGCATAAATCAGTACATTTGGGCTCATTTGCATATGAAAACATTAGATTTCACAAAACTTGTAATACAAAAAAATCTTCTCTTAATGTCAGTTAAAAAGTGTGCAAGTTGTAAGGTGATATATAAAAGTTAAAAATTGTGCCCTATATACCTGTATTGTTTTCGCCTATATAAAATGCATTCATATTTCACCAAAAATTACCAGAAATTGGGGCCCTGATTCAAATGTTATACAGTGGATCTGTATTTAGGGGACTTTGAACTTTCCAAAAATGCTGTAAAATAACTTTTCCCCAAAGTGCTTCTTATTAAGAGCTCTTTTTCAATTTCTGGTCCTGACTAAAGTGGAGCCTGGACAGGAATAATTATTATGTTTGATTATTGTTGAAATGATTAATTTTGCTTTTGACATTAGAAACATTATTTACTTTGTATTGTCTTTATTTTGAGCTGCTCTAAGTCTATGTTTTTGTAATTTTGTAAATAGCAATTAGTCCTCGTCTCCCCTGTGTCTCAATGGCCTGATCAGCCAGTATACATGTTCCCCCAGTGTCTCAGTCTGTTAGGACAGTTCTTTGCGTTAAGTTATGTTTGAATTTGCTTGTTATAATTTATTTTGAGTTCTGTTCAGTTGACCTCAACTAGGCCTAGAACTCACTTGTTGATTTAAAATATTTATTTTGTCATGATTTTTGTTAAAAAATAATTTTTTGCCTAAAATCTGAAACTGCTTCTCCATGCCTAACTGCTTGGTCCCTCACAATTCTATATTGTAAACATTATTTTGATTTGGTGTAATCATTAATTATATAGGCCCATATTTGGTATTATTATTGCCATTAGTAGTACCATAGTAATAGCAGAAGCTGTAGTAATAAAGTAGGCCTATTAACAAAATCTCATATTACTTTCAGAATTAACACAGATAATTTAGTCGTACGTAAGCAATAGAGCTAAAAGTTGAAATTTCTGTTCTTTTATTAGCCTACTTGACACAATGGTGCTGCGCTGTGTTGAAAAAGGTGCATTGGCTCCATGCAAATTTTATTTTGCAAATCCTCATTGTTGATGGTGCTTTGAAAGCCCATCCTGGCATAGACAGGTGTTGCGTTATGCAAGACTGCTTCATATTGTGCTTCAATACTAATGGGGGTTGCATTGCATAATGGGGTGTGGTCTCAGACCCAGACAACAGTACCTTACCTAAAAATTCACATGTATGTTAGAGAGAATTTGGCAAGAATTTAGGATCTTGATGAAATGCCACCAAAAAATCAACTGTATGGAGGACCTCCGTAGTAAACAAAAAACATCACACTTGCATAGGATACCTTTTACCTGTGACGTCACATTTGTGTCCGCTGCATAAATTGCCAGTATATTCAAATTGAAAGCCATATACACTTTCAGCCATCAACTATCTGCCAGACTCTGTCAAGTAAGTTAACCTACACATCAAGTAAGTCCCTTTAACCAAAATTAATGGTACCCATTTAAATTAAAAGCATGTTTGTGATTTTAATTACTTGTATTTCTATTGTATTCAGCTGTCTGATTTGTAATGTTTTTCTAGGTTTCATCATGGGTACAGACACTGAGACATTGAACTCAACCAGCCTCATGAACAGCACGTACCTGTATAGCCTTGACTACTTCTGCACTAGTTTTCTTGCAGCTCCATTGGCTATGGGAATCATCAGTGTTTCTTCTGCATGTGTGGGTGTACCTGCTGGCGTGTGGCTTCTGTGGGTGCTCATTCAGAGGCAACGCAGCGGCTTGTTTAATGTCTACATGCTCAACCTCACAATCATGGATCTAATTTTCAACATCATCATTATTCCAAGGATACTGAATTACTTTGTCTGGCATGATATGATTGTTTTCATAACATTTCAGTTCTTTTATGGTTTCAACATGTGTGGACGACCTCTGTTTATGGCATTGATTTGCGTTGACTGCTACGTGGCTGTGGTTCACCCCATCACATACCTGAAGATTAAGAATGGAAGACACAGGCTGATCACCTGTGTGTTGGCCTGGATTATCACATTAGTTTTTGGGTGTACATGGGGAGCTTCGCTTGAGGAAGGCATAACTACAGCCACCTTAGGTATCACACTCGGTCTCTCAGTTCCTGTTATTGCTTTCTGTGATCTGTCAATCCTCTATTCTTTGAAGAAGCCAGATCCATCAGGGAGGCATGATGTCCACCCACAGAAACAGAGAGCAATGCAGATCATTATCAACAGTCTTATCATGGCACTATTGTCCTATATTCCCGTGCTTGTTGTTGTTCTGATTTGGTACCTGAACCTGATCCACATTAGTCAGCAGGAGTTAACCTGTAATGTCTATACTCCCATTAGTATTGCGGCATCATTAGGCAGCACCATCATGCCACTGCTGCACCTTGGGGATTTGGGGAGACTACCAGATATCAGGCTGTGTGTCAGGAATTGTTTATCATTGTTAACTGTTTTTCTGTTAAGGACTGAGTAAGACTATTAGAAGAATAAATAGGCCTATAGAAAATTCATATTTGAAAATGAATGTAAATCTAAAGCAAATATTCTTTGCCCATCACAGAAAGCATTCTGAAAGCTATCTAAGAAATTAAATTTTATGGCAAACCAAAGAGGCAAATTGGTTCGGGTACTTGTTGACTTAGTCAACTGATTTATTTGCAAATAAATTTCTCCAGAGCAGATATGTGAGTGCATATATTTATAGAAAAATAGAAATATACAACTTATTTGAGATCAGTGATATTATCAGTGTTTAGCGTATATGTGTGTGTGTGTGTGTGTGTGTGTGTGTGTGTCTGTTTTCTACAACTTCACACATAGAGGAGTAATACAGACAAGTTGTTTAACTCTCAAAAATTTAATAAACAGTTGCAATGAAACATCGATGTGGACAAGTATTTTTATTATACAAATATGTTTACAAGATATTTTTTATGGAAGGGGACAGGGCACTTAATATGAGAATTGTATCTGCAAACATTTTGTCACATACCAGCATATTTGTTAAAGTCTTGTCAAAAAGATCGGGGAAACAAATTTATCTAGTTACATGGAAGATATTTTATTTTTTCACACTGTTATGAAAGTCACATTTAAATTGTTATACTACTACTAGGATGCTGCTGCTACTACTACTACTACTACTACTAGGCCTACTGATAATAATAATAATAATAATAATAATAATAATAATAATAATAATAATAAATATAGCTGCAAGCTAGGGGCACTTGGACTAGGCCTTTGGCCCCTCTTCCTGCCCCCCTACTGCCCAACTATTTTTTGTTGCTTCATCTGGGATACGGACCTGGGACCATTTGCATGCTAGACGGTAACCAAACCACTGTGCTATGCAGTCCCCACACATTACATGTGACCTTGGTTTCTCGTGAATTGTGCTGTGCAGAGGATTACAAATGGAATTCAGGTGTGAGTGACGAGGACAGGTGAAGTTGATGGAGGACAGCAATGAAATGCAATGTCTTTGAACTTTGGAAAGACATAAGCATCATAGAAAGTAAATTCGAGAAATTCTGTAACTTCAGTGAGTT
Source organism: Sardinella longiceps (assembly GCA_027497455.2). Lineage (NCBI taxonomy): Eukaryota > Metazoa > Chordata > Actinopteri > Clupeiformes > Clupeidae > Sardinella > Sardinella longiceps. The sequence continues at coordinate 15,704,572 of JAODXP020000032.1, read as the reverse complement.
TGTGAATTTTTGACATTAATGGTATTTAAGAAAAGATGCTAATGAGTGTATAGATTAAATGTGAGAGTTTTGAGTCTAGGCCAATGTTGTCTTGATATGCTATGAGCTTAAATGGAATTGGCTTTATCATAGCACCACCTATGCCCCTACTCCAGCTCAGATTTTTGTTGCTTCACCTGGGATATGAATCTGGGACCTTCCACATGCTAGGTGGCAACCAAACCCATGCACTCCACAGACGCAGTCAAACTGCCTGTCTTTGTTATTTTTGTGAATTGACTCTGCTTAGGATTGCAAATGGAATTCAGGTGTGAATAATGAGGACAGGTGAAGTTGATTGAGGACAGCAATGAAATGCAGTCGCTTTGGACCTTGAAAAGACACATCTAAGCATCATGGAAAGTGAATTTGAGAAACTCTGTAAACTTTGACTTTTATCGGAGAAAAATGATAATAATAATAATAATAATAATAATAATAATAATAATAATAAAAAACGGAACAAAAACAATAGGGTTCTGCGCAGCTTCACTGCTTGGACCCCTAATAATAATAATAATAATAATAATAATAATAATAATAATAATAATAATAGTAAAAATAATTATATAGCCTATTGTAAATCATTATTATGATTTGATGTAATCATTAATTATATAGGCCCATATATTTATAATATTTGCAATTATTATGACCATTATTTGTACCTAATGGCAGAAGCTGTAGCAATAGAGTATTAATTAAATTTTATATCACTCTCAGAATTAACAAAGATATTTTAGTCGTATAAGAGAAGCAATAGAGCTAAAAGTTGAAATTGCTGTTCTTTTATTACTTGACACAATGGTGCCACGCTGTGTTGAAAAAGGTGCATTGGCTCCATGCAAATTTTATTTTGCAAATCCTCATTGTTGATGGTGCTTTGAAAGCCCGTCCTGCAGACAGCTGTTGCGTTATTATTGCTTCATATTGTGCTTAAATACTAGAGGAGATGTTGAAGATGAGGTCCATGATGGTGAGGTTGAGCATGTAGATGTCATTGGTCAAGCCGCTGCGCTGCCTCTGAATGAGCACCCACAGAAGCCACATGCTGGCAGGTACACCCACACATGCAGTGGGAACACTGACGATTCCCCAAACTATAGCACCTGTGAGCATCTTAGTGCAGTAATAGTCAAATGCCTCTGTACCATTGATGACGTTGGTGATGTTTGAGATTACAGACTCATTGTTCATCATAGAACCTGTACAGATTAACATGGTTAAATTTGGTTAAATTATAAAAGATAGTGAGGTTTATTTTCCTGTAGGAATGCTCAGTGAAAACCCAGCCTTGTACTCACACATTTTCTCAGTCCTACTTGGTATCAGCATGTAATGTACTTCATTTCATGTTGACAGTCAGAAACAAGGGCAAAATATATGGAGTGCACCTGTGTTGTAAGCACATTATTTGAATATTCCACAGCATATTCAAACAATACATTTTGAACCTGGGTGTATTATAGCTTTTGTTACAGACACACCTGAGAGTACTAAAGTTGTTTTAAAAGCATCCTAAACTTTTTTCAGTGGCCGGTAAAATATTTTTTGATATTTTTTCTCATTGAATACCCCTTCCCCCCCGACTTACCATTATATCCCCACCTTTCCCTTACACCCCCCCGCTTCTTCTCTCTCCCCCCATTATTATCACCAGCTGCTATGAAATAAGCCTACAGCCCCACTGCTGTGTCTTTACTATTTGTTTTGTCAAAGTGTACGTATGTCTACTATTTTGTCCTCTGAAAATGTGTTACTGTTTTTGCTGTCTGTTTTTGTTTGTAATGTCCTACTTAATTTGCAATAAAAAAAAAAAAAAAAAAAAAAAATTTGGCCGGTAAATGATCAGGCCTTACCTGCCATTGGCAGTTAATTTTATACCCTGTGTGTGTGTGTGTGTGTGTGTAACAAAGCAGGAGTCACTGTTTCAGATCAGCACAAGATTTAATGGCGTGCTGCTCACATGTGAACATCAACTGAAGTGCTCAACTAATACCAACCAATAGGTGGCACAATTACATTCCATAACATCTCCCCTTTTTGAAATAAAAGTTTCTTTATTAAACCTGTATTAAACCTAACCTAAATGTTCCCCATTTCACTGATGGGCTACCATGCAACCATTAACATGACACTGGTGAATACATTTTGTCTGTCTCCTTTTTTTTAAAAAAAAAAATGTCTGTCTGTGTGTGTGTGTAATGTCACAAATTGAGTCTCTGTGGCGGCCTGATGAGTCTTCCACTCTTTGTGGCTCAGTAGCGGGCGAATGTCATGTCAAAAAGATTGGGGCAACAAATTTAACTGGTTACATGGAAGATTTTAAATAAATGTTTCACACTGTGAACATTGTAATTGTTATACTACTACTACTATTAGATTACTACTACTACTACTACTACTACTACTACTATTAGGCCTACTACAAATAATAATCATCTGGTTTGGCTGCAAACTGGCAAAAGGGTTTCAGAGATGCAGCGTGTCTCCCCAAAACGTCATAGGGAGGAAGTGGAGTCCGGATAGGAATAATTATTATGTTTGATTATTGTTGAAATTATTAATTTTGCTTTTGACATTAAAAACATTATTTACTTTGTTGAGCTGCTCTAAGTCTATGTTTTTGTCATTTTGTAAATAGCAATTAGTCCTCGTCTCCCCTGTGTCTCAATGGCCTGATCAGCCAGTATATATGTTCCCCAGTGTCTCAGTCTGTTAGGACAGTTCTTTGCGTTAAGTTATGTTTGAATTTGCTTGTTATAATTTATTTTGAGTTCTGTTCAGTTGACCTCAACTAGGCCTAGAACTCATTTTGTTGATTTGAGATATTTATTTTGTCATGATTTTTGTTAAAAATATTTTTTTGCCTAAAATCTGAAACTGCTTCTCCGTGCCTAACTGCTTGGTCCCTCACAATTCTATATTGCAAACATTATTTTGATTTGGTGTAATTGTCACGCAGGTCTACTGACCCTTCAGAACAACTGCCTGTGACCAGGCCTAAAACACTAGGGGTGGCGGTGGCAGAGAACAATCAGAAGGCAAGGGATTAAATAAACTACATTTATTGTTTCTTTGTTTCATATATATATTGCAGCTGCACAGTAAAAATGCTTTTTTAAAGACAGTTACTTTAGTCCAGTTCCAATTAGCCCAGAGTCCAGCCCCAACAGAAACAGGCAGCAGCCATGATCCCATCGAGGTAGTGTGTAGCTTGTAGCCGCAGCAGCTACGGCGGCCTCAAGTGATGGCATAGCCTAGAGAGGAGTAGTAACACCGGCAGGCAAGCAAAGCAGGCGGGGGCAGGCAGGTGGTAGGACAATCACAGCAAGCAGACCTGAAAAACAGCAAGAAACTCAGCAGCAAACATGCATAGGCGACGAGCTCCAAACTCATACTCGTAGACAAAGAGACTCACTTCAGCCGGGCCCAGACCAAATCTGAGACCCGGAAATATGAAGCGGGCTTGTCTCCTTTAACCAGTAGTCAGGCATTCCAATAGGCCTATTAACGAAATCTCATATTACTTTCAGAATTAACACAGATATTTTAGTCGTACGTAAGCAATAGAGCTAAAATTTTGAAATTTCTGTTCTTTTATTACTTGACACAATGGTGCTGCGCTGTGTTGAAAAAGGTGCATTGGCTCCATGCAAATTTTATTTTGTTGATGGTGCTTTGAAAGCCCATCCTGGCATAGACAGCTGTTGCGTTATGCAAGACTGCTTCATATTGTGCTTAAATACCAATGGAGGGTTTTCATTGTATAATGGGGTGTGTACCTTACCTAAAAAATCACATGCATGTTAGAGAGAATTTGGCAAGAATTTAGGATCTTGATGAAATGCTACCAAAAAGATCAACTGTATGGAGGACCTCCGTAGTAAACAAAAAACCTCACACTTGCATATAGGATACCTTTTACCTGTGATGTCACATTTGTGTCCGCTGCATAAATTGCCAGTATATTCAAATTGAAAGCCATATCCACGTTCAGCCATCAACTATCTGCCAGACTCTGTCAAGTAAGTTAACCTACACATCAAGTATGTCCCTTTAACCAAAATTAATGGTACCCATTTAAATTAAATGCATGTTTGTGATTTTAATTACTTGTATTTCTATTGTATTCAGCTGTCTGATTTGTAATGTTTTTCTAGGTTTCGTCATGGGGACAGACACTGATACATTAAACTCAACCAGCCTAATGAACAGCACGTATACCCTCGACTACTTCTGCACTAGTTTTCTTGCAGCTCCGTTGGCTATGGGAATCATCAGTGTTTCTTCTGCATGTGTGGGTGTACCTGCAGGCGTGTGGCTTCTGTGGGTGCTCATTCAGAGGCAACGCAGCGGCTTGTTTAATGTCTACATGCTCAACCTCACAATCATGGACCTAATTTTCAACATCATCATTATTCCAAGGATACTGAATTACTTTGTCTGGCATGATATGATTGTTTTGTTAACATTTCAGTTCTTTTATGGTTTCAACATGTGTGGACGACCTCTGTTTATGGCATTGATTTGCGTTGACTGCTACGTGGCTGTGGTTCATCCCATCACATACCTGAAGATTAAGAATGGAAGACACAGACTGATCACCTGTGTGTTGGCCTGGATTATAACACTAGTTTGTGGGTGTATATGGGGAGCTTCGCTTGAGCAAGGCATAACTACAGCCACCTTAGGTATCACACTCGGTCTCTCAGTTCCTGTTATTGCTTTCTGTGATCTGTCTATCCTCTATTCTCTGAAGAAGCCAGATCCATCAGGGAGGCATGATGTCCACCCACAGAAACAGAGAGCAATGCAGACCATCATCAACAGTCTTATCATGGCACTAGTGTCCTATTTTCCACTGCTTGTTGTTGTTCTGACTTGGTACCTGAACCTGATCCACATTAGTCAGCAGGAGTTAGCCTGTAATGTCTATACTCCCATTAGTATTGCGGCAGCATTAGGCAGCACCATCATGCCACTGCTGCACCTTGGAGATCTGGGGAGACTATCAGATATCAGGCTGTGTGTAAGGAATTGTTTATTACCTAGGGGGCAAAACCCCCTTTTTTGAGGAAATCAGACATGGGCTGCTGTAAAAGGTTGTTCTACAAAAATGAAATCTAGGATGTCCAAGGATCAAAACCTGGGTGGACAACCCGGTCAAAAAACTGCTGGTTATGTGTTATCGGCCACTTTATGCCCCATTGTAAGTCTATGGAGCAACATTTTAAAGCTGAATAGGGTAAAAAAATGAACTAATAGATATCCCCACAAAAATTGGCATGTTGACTATACATGTCAAAATAAAACGTTTTTGTATTGCATGTTTCCTTTTACAGCAGCCCATGTCTGTAAAACCCCCTTTGCCCCCTAGGTATATCGTTCTGTATTTCTGTTAAGGACTTAGCAAGACTATTAGAAGAATAAATATAGATAACTCATATATGAAAATTAATGTAAATCCAAAGCAAATATTCTTTGCCCATCAGAGAAAGTATTCTGGGGCTATCTATTAAATTTAATGGCAAACCAAATTTAGCGGCAAATTGGTTTCAGGTACTTGTTGTTGACTTAGTCAACTGATTTATTTGCAAATAAATTTCTACAGAGTAGATATGTGAGTGCATATATTTATAGCGAAATAGAAATATACAACTAATTGTGATCAGAGAAATGATCAGTATTTAGTGTGTGTGTGTGTGTGTGTGTGTGTTTTCTACATTTTCATACATAGAGTAATACAGACAAATTGTTTAACTCTCAAAAATGTAACAATCAGTTGCAATGGAAACATCGATGTGGACAAATATGTTTACAAGATATTTTTTATGGAAGGGGACGGGGCATTTAATATGAGAATAGAATTTACAAACATTTTGTCACATATATTTGTTAAAGTCTTGTCAAAAAGATTGCGGAAACAAATGTATCTAGTTACATGGAAGATATTTTATTTTGGGAAAAAAAGTCACATTTATGAAAGTCACATTTAAATTGTTCTACTACTACTACTACTACTACTACTACTACTACAAAATAATATTATATATTGTAAATCATTATGATTTGATATAATCATTAATTATATAGGCCCATATATTTATATATTTGCTATTGATATGACCATTAGTAGTACCATAGTAATGGCAGAAGCTGTAGCAATAGAGTATTAATTAAATTTTATATCACTTTCAGAATTAACAAAGATATTTTAGTCGTATAAGAGAAGCAATAGAGCTAAAAGTTGAAATTGCTGTTCTTTTATTACTTGACACAATGGTGCTGCGCTGTGTTGAAAAGGTGCATTGGCTCCATGCAAATTTTATTTTGCAAATCCTCATTGTTGATGGTGCTTTGAAAGCCCATCATGCAGACAGCTGTTGCGTTATTATTGCTTCATATTGTGCTTAAATACTAATGGAAGATTTCCATTGCCTAACGGGGTGTGGCCTCAGGCTCAAACAACACTACCTGTAGCCCCAGTCTTACATTTCCATTAGCTGGAGCAATGTTAGAAACTTTCAAACACTGCTTAGCAACAGTAGCACAAACTACATGACAAAATTAATGATGTTAATGTTTATGAACATGTGAAAAAAGTTAAAATGCTTCTATTTTTTTTAAATAGAAATACAAGGTATGAACCTATGCAAAAGTATCTGTCATCTCACGGAAAAGTCATACCTTACCATAGAAATCTACATGGACGTACAAATTATTTCAGAAAACTTGAAATACAAAAAAACTGTTTAATTGTCCCAATGCAAATAATCAGCTGAGCAAGTTTCAAAAGGATATCTATTTATTATTATTTTTTTTCCTTATTCAGCTATAATGTATATCTATGGAGGGGCTTATAATGGGCATAAAGTGGGTGATAACACATACAAAACTACAATGCTATCGGTTATTTTCTATTTTTATATGACAATTTCTATTGTTACAGGTTAAAATGCACCATTCACACTTGTTTTGTGTAGTTTTTGGAAGGCTATTTCAGATGTCCCATCCATAACGCCGGTTTTCCTAAAATAACTCCAATCAAAACTAACTTATTTTATGTTACATTTAAATTGTCTTTTTCTGTGTTCACTGAGGTGTCCCGTTTGAATTGAATAATATTTACATTTCTCTGTAAACTTCACACACTTCATAGGAAAATTCTAATCTTCCATAAAAGGTTGTCAATTTTTTGTCACGTCCATAACGCAAATTGAAATACTCATATTCTCATAATGTAAATCATGATATGATTTTTTTGTGTTGCCTGTATTCAGCCATGGAGCTTGCATGAGAAAATTAACAAACCTGTGAAATACTGCTAGGCCTGCAGAGGTTATGTGGCATTTTGTTAATCAATAAATAAACCCCCTTGAACCTTGAACCTTGAACCTTGAATAATGAACGTAAATGTCACATCCATAACGCTGGAATTGCCCATTTATATATATATAATAAACATGGGAAAAAGATATTGAGTGCAGCTGTGTTGTTCTGTAAGCACATTATTTGAATATTCCTCTGTGTGTGTGTGTGTGTGTGTGTGTGTTTGGGTGGGTGTTTTTTTTTTTTTTTTTTAAATCAGTGTCTCATAACAATGGGGAAAATGTTACTGCTGTGCATTTCCCAACAAGACTTAATTTAAGTAACTAGAAAAGCGTTCAGAGAATGCAGACCTCTGCCAAGACAATGTGGTCACAGACACACTCACACACACGCCAGCGAAAAACATAACCTCCTTAGCGGAGGTAATAATCAATCCTCAATATGTGTATTTCATTTGAAGAGAGCAGTCTTGCCTTTGGGTCAACAGTGCTGAAAGTATTGATAATCTAGGGGTGAAGGTTAGGGGTTAAAGGTTAGGGGTTAGAGGTTGTTGTGGCCTAATTTAAGAACACACTTGCTATTGCTTGTTTTATTTGCAGGGTTGATTTTGTTTGTTTGTGTACAGGAACAAAACTTGGTCACTGATTGCATTTTTACATTTTACTGTAAGTTATCTGTGTACAGATGACACAAAAAGACAATATGATATGATAATTCATAGGATTTAATGAAGAAATATTGGTATTTTTGGGAAGTGTAAGATGTGAATTGGGAAGTAGCAAGCAGACAGATGCCATCCCAGGTATGGTTTACTGTCTCCTCCGATTGCTTCAAGTGCACAAAAGCAAATTCTCTGCCCTGCCACCTTCACAGCTAAAAAACAAAGAGACAAATAAATAAATTGATTGATTGATTGTGTGCAGTGAGCACACAAGAGGAGAGTGCAGGCTAGTTTGTCAGAGTAGTCTATGAGTGAACTTACAGATGTGTCTGATGTGCAGGGATGTGTTTCATCAGTCAGCCATGTGTTCTGGCTCCTTTGCCCCCTCTGTGGTATCTTTCACTGAGGACTCCAGCAGCACAGAGGCTTCCTCAGATGCATCTTTGGAGTCATCCTCCTTGCCATGAAATTGATGCCCCTCACTGACGTCTTGATCATCGCTGGTCTCTGCAGTGTCAGAGTGGTCTTCTGTCGGCAGAGGTGATGTCAAAGGGGATGCCGTGTCCTTGGCAATATGTTCCTCAGTGTCCATCCCAGCAGGAGATTCAATCACACATTCACTCTGGGACTGCTGAAAAAATGACCAACGTGTCTTCAGCAATGCCTTACAAAAAATCAGATTCAAGGACATGCAAGTAACCAAAAAGATACTTACTGTAATTGCAAGAGAGGAGGACAAATTGGACAAAACCTGTTGAGTAGCAGATGTCTCTTCCTTAAGAGGCTGAGGAACCCCCTCAATGATGTTATTGGCATCCTCTTTCTTATCGGACTGATATTCATCAATGATCCCCTGACCACAGCCTGTCTCTGCAGGCGCAGATGAGCCGTCCTCCAGCTGAGGTGGAACCAAACAGGAGCTACTTCCTTGCACCTGCCCTTTAGTATCCATCACAGGAACATCACTGTTTTTGCTCTGGACCTGCTGGCAAACAATGCAAATGTTTGTTTACTAATTGCCCGTTCACTATTCACTGTGACTAATTTATCATATTTGTTTAATAGCCTTCTCTCGATGCTATTGGGATATGGAAATGAACATGACTTTGACAAAAAGGCACCAAATTGAGCTCTAGAGTTTTAACCTGTTGGGCTGGATTGTCTTCCTCCACCATGCTTCCATTGTCCAGCTGAATGTAAGACTCCACACTGGCCTCCTGTGTAGAACTCATCTCTGGAGCCACAGAGTGGCTCTGCATCTTCTGAGAAGTTGCCAAAGGGGACTGGATGTCCTCAGTATGTCCTTTAGAGTTCATCACAGGAACTTCATCGATGGATTCATCCTGGACTTGCTGATAGGAATGGCAAAGGGTAAATTACAGTGTCATTACAGTGGGTAAAATTACTGAGCTGAACTAAATTACAGTGTCATTACAGTGGGTAAAACTACTGAGCTACAACTCAGCTAAACACAAGTATGCTTAATAAGAAAAAAAAACCACACTTAGCTACTACAGCTGTATAAGAAGAATTTTCAATCGTGAACACAACCTTTTGGGCATCCAGTTTGTCTTCCTTATGAAGTTCTGAAATCTTCTTAGCAGCTTTCTCAGTGCTCTCTTCATGAGTAGCGTTAGTAGGCTTCTGGTGATCTCCATGAACAATACTCATCCACTGATCATACCTTTGCTTATTACATGCTTTCAATGCATTCTCAAACTTCCTCTCTGTTATTTTCACGTGTATAAACTCTATTTCATCCTGGTGTTGAATAGGAGGGATTTGACATTAGATAATATTTACAGATTTTGTAATCAGACACAATACAGAGACAAATGTATTGTAGATATTTTCATATTGTTGTCTTTGCTTACCATCAAGTTTCCCATCACTATTCCATTTCCATAGTTTTGCTTCTGCTCACATTTCTCCAAGACCTCTTTAATTATGGTGTCCTTGATAATGAAAATATACATTGTATTAACATCTTTATTATTATCTATTACAAGCATTATTATTTCCAAAGAAATCATTTGCAGAGCCCATATCAATCATGTTGATTTGACAAGGCTACAACTGGGAAGATTTAGAAATGCTTGTTATTTGGTTGTACCTGAAAATCTGCTCTAAAACGGTAAGGTTTCTTGTTAGATTTTTTTCCCCCTCTGTACGAAGGTGTCTTTAAAAAATCATCAGGTGTCTCAGGTGGTTTGGGATAGCACTGCTGAAGTTTGTTCCAGGTAAAATCAAACACATACTACAGCAAAAAGAAAAATAGTTTTTTTTTTTTAAATTGTCATTGCCACATATTGTCTGTTTACATAACTAATGCAATTATTAGGGAGACTTGTGCAGTCTGCATGGACTATCAAACTGTTGCTTTATACAGATGGCTAACCTTGAGATAGTCTTCTCTTAAGCTAGTTGCAACGTGGTGTCCTTGATCTCTCATGTAGCGTTCAGATGGACTCGGAGATGGCATGTTGAACAGATTTTTGGGGCACTGTCCAAGGTCATAGGCTTGCCAGATCTCCTTAACAGCACAGATAACCATCTTTTCTCTCTCACATGGCTGGTGAGGAGACTCAATGCTGGATTTCTGTCTCCTTTTGTCTCCTTTTGGCTGGGCCTTCTGGCTGGGTTTTTTGTTGGAATTGACAGCCTTTCTATGAGGAACAGTTGTCTGCTTTTTGTTTTCCTTTAGAGCTTGTTCTTGGCCTTGTTTCCTGGGAAGGTTGTGGTCAGTTTCATTTCTCTTGAGTGTTGGGTTCTCCCAAGGCACATGGCTGAGCCTAACACCTTGATGAGGTTCCTCTCTAATGTTCCCCTTGGCTGACTTGTCATTAGCCATTACATCAGTCTGCATGGCTGAACCATTTTCACAGATGCCCTCATGGTGGTTCTTCCTGTTCTCATCACCTGACTTGATGTCAACAGTTGGAGGGAGTTGCATGGCCACTTGAGCAGATGGTGTGGTAGAGCAGCAGGAAAGGTTGACATTTGTGTGGTGTTTCAGAGCCTCTGACTTCCTCTCACCTTCCACATCCTCAGTGTGGCTAAGCAGCTGAGACATGCCTTTCATCACATCCTCTGATGAACCAACAGTGTTCTGCTTCATGTCATCTCCATGATGGTTGGTGACCTTGTTACCAAAGATCTCCTGGTTGAGAGGATGACGTATATCCAGCTCACAAGTTGGCAGAATGGACTCAGCATTCATTGGATTGACTGACTGTTCATCGGGGTCAGTGTTGCCACTGAGAGATGTCAGTGCTGTTTCCTCTTTTTCTTTGCTCTCAATGGTATCAATGAGATCAGACACAACATCCATGACATCCTTTGGAAATGGTGTAGCACTAGAGGACACATCACTGGAGAGGATAAACTGATCAGATTTACTATCCTCATCTCTCTCATCCTTAGTGGGATGGTTCAGCGGCCCCTCTTTTATTTCCCCCACACAGTCAGTGGGCTTCAGCAGATCAGTCACTGCTTTGGGGTAATCCTGAGATCCACCACCTGGAGTCACTGCATCCTCTGCTTCATCACAGACCTAAAAGGAGAATATAAACCAATGCCATCAATGGACTCCAGCCAATCAGCACAATATTAAAGATGTAGGGCTCCATTATATTCTACTAAAGGAAAAAAAGTATTCATGCACACTCACCTCTTGGGCAGAGGAGAGTTTGACATTGAGCTGGAGTTCTATAATCTCCTGCTTTGTTTCTTGCTCTTTTTCATTGCTCTCAATGGTGTTGATGAGATCAGAGATGACATCTATGACATCTTTAGGGAATGGCGAATCATCAATGGATGACACATCAGTGGAGAGGGCAGACACCTCTTTCATCTCACCCCCACAGTCAGTGGGCTTCAGCAGCTCAGACACTGCTTGGGTGTCATCCTCAGATTCTCCACCTGCACTGTGGACCATTTCATCTCCATGATGACAGATGGTGACCTCATCATCGGAGTGTTCATTGGTGAGAGGCTGATGATTCTGTGTCTCAGAAGTTGGCAGATAAGACTCATCACTCCCAGGAATGATGACCTCTTCCTTGGGGTTTGCATTGCCACTGAGAGACTCCAAAGCAGCTGCAGTGGTTTGTAGGGGTTCTTCCTCAGGAGCTGGACTGGAGGTTGCCATAATCTCTGCAGTTTCCTCATGATCTCTCACCACAGTCACTGCATCCACTGATTCAAATTGGGTCTGAGGGAGGAATAGAAACCAATACCATCAATACACTACAGTTTAGCACCACTGTAACAGAGTAGGGCCACATTACATTCTACTAAAGAAGAAAAGTATTCATACACATTCTTACCTCTGTGACAGAGCAGAACTTGACACTAAGCTGGAGTCCCGGAGTCTCAAGCTTATTTCCTTCCTCTTTTTCATTGATCTCAATGGTGTTGATGAGATCAGAGACAACATCCATGACATCCTTAGAGAATGGATTAGCATCGATGGAAAACACATGGAGGACACACCCATCGGATTTCCTATCCTCCTCTCTCTCATCCTTAGTGGGATGGGGCAGTGGTCCTTCTTTTAACTCCCCTACACAGTCAGTGGGCTTCAGCATCTCAGACACTCCTTCAATGTCAACCTCAGATCCACCACATACACCCTGGTTGATGTTATGTCCAAGATCTCCATGGAAAACGTCTGCAGACTTGATGTCACAGACAGAGCCATGATCCTCCTCAAGCTCTGGTCCTTGGACTGGTGGGATGTTTTCAGTCAGAGGCTTGGTATTATGGGTAACCATATTGTGAGCTGTGTCAGAGGTTGGAGGCTCTTGAACAGATGGTGTCGCAGAGGAGCAGGATGGTTTGTCATCCATCTGGAGCAGCAGAGCCTGCGGGAGCCCCTCCTTTATTTCCTCCAAGCATTCAGTTGGCTTCAGCAGCTCAAGTTCAGCTCTGGTCTCAAGTTCAGGCTCAGACAGGACTTTCATCATATCCTCAGATGGATCACTGGTGCTCTGTTCAATGTCATCCTCATAATGGTTTGAGACTTCATTATCAAAGATCTCTTTGATGAGAAGCTGATGTATCTCACTATCTGGCAGAATGGGCTCAGCAGTTGCAGAACAGATCGACTGTTCCTTGGCGTCAGAGTTGTCACTTATAGTCTTCAATGCTGCAGGTGTTGTTAGAAGACTTTCCTTCTCAAGAGCTGGATCAGAAGTTGTCAAAAGCTTCACAGTTTCTGAGTGAATGCTCACCTGAGTCAATGCATCAACTAACTCAGTGTGATTTTTTAGCTGACTGACTGCATCAGCCGATGCATTAGGGGGCTGTCAAGAAAACAAACCACCATGTGTTCAATCATCTAAGACTAACTACCATCTTAATCATGAAGCAAATTTTGCTTCATCCAAGAGTGCAGTACCCTATTATAGGGTAGTGAAGAGGAAAAGTACTGTTTACAGTTTAGTTCAAGAATGACATATGTCTTGTAATTGAAAAATAATTGTGAAAAGTTTTACCACTGCTGCAGAGGAGTATTTGTTGTTGAATTTAAGTTTAATATTCTCGCACTTTTCCTCCAACTCTTTCTCATAAATCTCAAAGGCTTCAAAGAGATTAAGGGAGCAAGTCACAATATACTTAGAGCTGGGTACGTCTGTATTCACAGATCCACGAAAGGGCTGACGAGAAGAAACCAACATGGTCAAGTCAACATGTGTCCTTATAGCCTATGTTCAACTTATCACTTTACTTTAGGTCCATGGAAAAATAAAAGTGTGCTCTACCATTTTCTTGTTTAAAGCTATATTCGGCAACTCTTTTAAAGTCAAATTTCGTGGAATTGTCACGTTATTCTGGAAGTAGTACATGAGAAAGGCTATCCTGGGAAAAAAGCTGAATTCTCTAGCTCCATCTAAACCCTGTAATCGTCGCTGCAATCGTCCTATCTTTTTATAGTGAAAATCTAGCGCTCCCTGTAGCTTTCCACCAATCAGGTTCGGGGGGAGGGATAACTGATAACAGCTGTGAGCAAGCCACTGACAACGTGCTGCAGAGTGGGAGGGATATGAGAGGCCGTTGAGGAGCGTAGTAGAAACAGGGGGAGGGACCAACGAGTTGTATGATTTAGAATTTTTTTGCCTAAGTCTCGGAATTACCGAATACAGCTTTAAAGAGCACTGTGGGAGGAGCTACTTTTATAATGTGCAAAATAATTACTAGCCTATCATAGCATACCAATAAAGCTCAGAGCTTATCTTAGTCCTTATATGTTCAAAAATGCACATGCAGGCGTGTCTTACCACTCCACGAGAAGCGTGGTGGGCAAACAACTTGCATTTGAGGTCCAGTAATTTTCTTTTTGTTTCATTGTCCAGGTTCATAACGTGATCACTGAGTTCATCCATCACGTCACTAACATCCCGGACTGGTGTGGTATCACAGAAAAATGGACAAACATCAGCCTTCTCATCCTCATTTTTTCTATTCTTACTAAGTACAAGGAGTTCAATTAATTGCTCTCAATTTTGAAGCGATATTCCAAAGCACTTGAACAATGATGAGTTGGCCTAGTGGTAGAGTGTCCACAGTGATCACATGTGTCTTAATGGGGTTTTCTGTGTGTTTGTGGGGGCTGCCTCTGTAAATAAATAGCTGTCTATGTCTGTATTCAGGGTATCGGTTTTTCAGTGGTCTTAATTTTAAGGTAACAATGAGGCAAGTGGTTCACTGGATTCCACATTCTCACCTTTATCAATGGAATCCTGAGCAGACATCTTGCAGGTAGGATTTCCTGCAGCACCGTGAGACTGTAGAAAGTGAGTGTGAAGAAATCATCACACAAAGTAAGAAGATGAAGCTATAGGTGTGTATGATACATAGAGTATCTCCTATCAATATGTATGTCTTTATTTGTCATTGTATTAAACTTACCTCATACAGTGGTCGATGGGTCATACGTGTTATAGACCTGGAACCCTGAATGGTCGCTAAACAGAAATTTATGTCATACTGAAAAAGCAAGAGAACAAAAAAGAAAATGTTGATCTACAGTACAAGAGGACTGCACCATGAAAGATCAAAATACTGTATTTTACAATGCAATACAACAAAGGTTAAATTTATGTGGCTAAAGCTTTTTGTGTCACTCACCAGTTCCCAATATTTGTGGAGTGTGTCAATAGGGGCAGATGTCAGAATTCTGGATCTTTCTTGGAGATGTTTTTCCATAACCTTTTCATCATGGCCATCCAACATCTGCTGCAACACAGTTCTGTAGGTGACCCCCTTTGTCCCAGCAAAGATGGGTACACAGAACGTATTACCCTGTAGGAAGAGGAGATTATGGGGGAGATGACAGGTATTATTTACAACTACTAATATAAATTAGTGCTGTCAAATTATTTAAAAAAAAAAATCTGATTAATCTCAAAAATTTGCAATGATTAATCGTGATTAATCACTTTTAATCGCAATTAATTTCCTCCAGTAAGAATTTGGATGCTAGGGTTTGTTTAATCTTTATTTTGCCCTGTAAAGGCCCTGCTACTAAATAGTTGGCTTTGTTCGTCTCAAATGGGGCAATTCACGCCTGTCCCCAACCCCCAAGGATTCCTCAAACATGTTGTTGGCCAGTCAGGAGCTAGGCCTTAATCTTTGTATAGTTTGACTTGATAGCCGAGCCATTTTCTATCTGAAATTGAACATAGGCCTAATACCTACCATGAAAGTGGAAAAATATCCATCAGGATTAATCTGAGTTATTTTTTTTTTAATCCAAGTTAATTTTTTTGGATTAATCATGTGATTAATCAGTTAATTTTGCCAGCACTAATATAAATAATAATAATGGACAGTGCTATGGGAAATTGCTCATACACTTCTGCAGTATGCTAAGTGTGAAAGGCCTCAGAGCAAATGCCTTTGCAGAGGCCTTGCAGGACTCTGGTTATTTTGTCTAGGTATTTTATCTGAGGTTGTCTAATTTGTTAAACTCACAGTAGAATTAGATCTTTTAATCATCACTTCTCTATATTTTTTTGATATGTTTACTTTGACCTTACCTGTTGCTCGCTGCCATCATTATAATCCCTTGTAGGAAGATGGCCATCAGGAGGCTCATCTGAAATCCCACATTGGGTTGAAATATTAATTCATCAAGAATAAATGCTTGATAAATTAAAACTTAAACATAAAACTTGCAGATAAACTGATGGAGCAAGCACATACCTTTACCAACAGGGTTCTCCATTGTGTGAGAGCCCACACTGCCTTCAGGCAAACTGTTATTTTCTTTGTATTAAATGCTAAACTACTCTGAATTTTCTGTGCACAGTGTCAAATCCTAGTGAGAATGAGACACCAAAGATTCCAATTTATCAACTGAAACCCCACAGTGTTCTATTCCGTTTATGACATAAAGTCAGCCACTCTGACATCAAACAGGGGTTGCCATGGCTCCAGCACTGTAGCCCAAAGATTCTAGAGTGCTTTGCTCCAGAATCTTTGCTGTAGCCTATCTTCAGTTTCTAATGGGTTGCCTTTCTATTTTAGAGGGTCCACACTCTACGGCTCTGGTCCACACTAGAGCCATACTGTGTAAATAAATATGGTTCTGGTCCACAAATTGAGTCTTTAAACGTTAGTTCTGGCCAGGCCATGGTGGTCAAGAAGCTTGCCGCTTTCCCCTCTCATCCCATTGCTAAATTAATCCAGGTGTATCCCCTCAGCTGTAACCTTTCCTCTGTAGCAATTTGGCCGTTTCCGAAAATGCCTACTACTTGACTACTACATACTGCTTGTATACTGATCTCTGCAGACAGCAGCGTGTAGCATGCAGTACATGACAAATATCACAGGAGTAGTGTGGGGCTTCAGTCAGGTAGAGCACCTGCAGTCAATTATTTAATGAGGCTCTGGTCATGTGGTCAGTAGGCCATTTTCTGCTGCTTGCATACCCTGCTGTATACTGGGGAGTAGAATATGGGGCTTAACCACTCAGGTAGAGCACCTGCAGCTAATTAATTAATTGTGGGAAGCAGTAGTGTGTGCTGCACTGTGTGCTGGGGCACACGCAGCATGTAGCACATGTAGCATAGCAGTATGCCATTTCGGAAATGACCATTGTCCACGCACCCTCGGCGCGCCCTTTAAATGATTCCCTGTTCCCCTCAACCGTATGCTGCTTGGTTTTTACTACCCACCTCCTCCCCTGCTCCACCTTGTCGTGTATGACATGGCATGTTCTCTTGTCATGTCGCCTGGTTCTGCTCATGGTGGGAATATTTATCTCTCCCTGTTTGGCTGGGGCGAGAATTCCCTAACTGCTGCTGCCCCATGACTCTCTGCTTTGTCATGGTGCTCATGGAAATAGGTGGGCGCCTCTGAAAACAGAGCCATATCGCCAAATGTAATGCATTATTTACAATAAAAAAAATTCGGTAACACTTTCTATGAACCCAGTATTCATAGAGCATTTTGAATGAATTCATAAAGACTTATAATACATTCATAAAGGATTATAACTGCTGACATTAGAATTCATAACTGATTATATGTTCTCATGACTGTACTCATAAGACATTATAATGTAATCATATAAACCTTTATAACTTGATGTATCACAAAGCATTATAACCTTCATTGAACTTTTGATACTAGGGGAACATACTACTTTACTTAGTGTCTGTTATGGTACCTTATTCATTTTCATGAGTAATTATGTGCTGATCTTACTTTACTTAGGGTACGCACTGAGCACTTGCAATTCATCATTATGCAGCATGAACAAATTGACATATAAAAGGACAAATAGCAAATTGAAGCATAATAATGCTTTAAGACAATTGAAGTTTTAAAGACTAAGATAACATTATAATGCTTTATGAGTATAGACATGAGAATGTATAAACAGTTATGAACATTAATGCCAGCAGATATAAGACTTTATGAATGCATTTATAATGCTCTATGAATACTGGGTTCATAGAAAGTGTTACCAAAAATTCATTCAGAATCTTCTTTTGTGTTTCTTGACTAAAATGATTCTGACAGAAATAGTTTTGTGGTTAGGAAGTTTAAAGTAGGCTAACTTTCAGATGTTTCCATAGGGAAAAAAGTAAAAAGACAGTCCTTATGTTTGTGGTACATACAGTATAGCCTACGCTATAGTGGCAAAATTGTGGTAGTTCACAATACCATACAGTAGCCCTATATGTGTGGAGAATTAATGGATGTTTGTTGTTACAGTGAATTCACACTGTAATTAATCATTTTATTGCTGACAGGTGATGTAAAATTATGTGGTGAACCAGGTGCACATACACTGTTCAACTCTCTCCTGTCCATGGGTGTCAACCCCTCACTTTGTCACTGGCTGCTTGACTTCCTGTCTAACAGAACTCAGTGTGTTAAAATACAGGACAACATTTCATCGGTCAAGGTCCCAAATACTGGAGCGCCACAAGGTTGTGTGCTGTCACCTCTGTTATTTTCTCTGTACACAAACAACTGTACATCCAACTCCCCATCTGTCAAACTTCTGAAATTTGCTGACGACACCACTGTTATAGGCCTTATACGTGACGGGGACGAAACATCTTACCGTGATGAGGTCAAACATCTAGTGCAGTGGTGTGCAGTCAACAATCTGAAGTGTTGACTTCAGGAAAAAAGCAAGCCAGTGGACTTCAGGAAAAAAGCAAGCCAGCACATCCCCATCTATATTAACGACCAGGTAGTGGAGTGGGTTGACTCTTATCGTTTTCTAGGCACCACCATCCATCAGTCCCTGTCATGGAACTTGAACACCAGTCTCATCATCTCAAAAGCCCACCAAAGACTATACTTCCTCCGACAGCTGAGGAGATTTGGGGTCAGTCAAGCAGGCATGACCCACTTCTACCGTGCTACCATTGAAAGCGTGCTCACATTCTCCATCTTGGTCTGGTATGGCAGGTCCACCAGCCAGGATAAGCAACATCTGGAGAAGGTGGTACGTAACGTAGGGCCTCCAAAATCATTGGCCACAGTCTCCCCACTATAGCCTCTCATTACAACACCAGAATTGCCAGGAAAGCCAAGAACATCATCTCTGACCCAACACATCCAGCACATCCAGAAGGTACCGCAGCATTACATGCACCACCACGCGCTTCAGGAGCACCTACCCGCAAGCCATCCGCCACTTGAATATGCACTAGCACTTTACAGTTACTTCTACCTGGCCCTCCTACCTCTCTTGCCTTTTTGCACAATGTCACTGTATTCTGCACAGCCAATGCACTTTCAATGTTGTTGTATGTCATTCCCTGTTATTTATGTGCCCCCCTGTCTTTGTGTTGTCTAGTTTTATTGTTGAATGTGTGAGCACACCAAAGGACATTCCTAGCAACTGTATTTTCAACTGTTGATATGGCTAAATAAACTTGAACTTGAACTTACCTTAACTTACCAAGTTGGCCTCCACATATACAGCTGACCTGTTGTTATCCAGCCTGTGAACTTAACTGGGTCACTGGACATAAAATATACATGTCACAGCTTTATGCTACTGTGTGCTCTGTAATTATTGTCAGCCCTTATGAAATACATAATTTAACCTCAAATATCAGCTGTTTCAGAGTCCTGGCCATCGTTTCCATTTATTTATTTATTTATTTATTTTTTTATGTGGGAGGTGCTGGCTAGGTAGGAGGTGGGTTGCAAAAGCAGTGTGAAAATGAAGCAGCAGGAGGAGTTATCCGAAGGTAATAGCTTTAATAGAGCAGTATATTCAAACTGCAAGCCATATCCACTTTCAACCCTCAACGATCTGCCAGACTCTGTCAATTAAGTTAACCTACACATCAAGTGAGTCTGACAAATTTTTGGTACCTATTTAAATTCAAGATTCAAGATTCAAGAAAAACTTTATTACTTCTCATTATAGCCTAGTGGTAGACTATAGGAGAGTAAAATTCCTGTGTGTTTTGCTCCTAAATAGAAGTGATTAAAAAATGTCTGTATATGTGTGAGCCAGTGTCTGTGTTCAATGTCCAAAAGTGCAAGACTGACAGGATTGTGGATTCTGACTCGGTGTTCATAAGTCTTATTGCTTGATGGAAAAAGCTGTTTTGAAGTCTGGTGGTCCTAGCCCTGAGACTGCAGAATCTCTTGCCAGATTAAATTGAATTAAAAATTAAATTAAAAATTACATGTATGTTTGAAATTTTAGTTATTTTTATTGTACTCAGCTGTCTGATTTGTAATGTTTTTCTAGGTTTCGTCATGGGGACAGACATTGATACATTAAACTCAACTGGCCTTGTGAACAGCACGTACAGTATGTATAACCTCGACTACTTCTGCACTAGTTTTCTTGCAGCTCCGTTGGCTATGGGAATCATCAGTGTTTCTTCTGCATGTGTGGGTGTACCTGCAAGCGTGTGGCTTCTGTGGGTGCTCATTCAGAGGCAACATAACGGTTTATTTAATGTCTACATGCTCAACCTCACAATCATGGACCTCATTTTCAACATCATCATTATTCCAAGGACACTCAATAACTTGGTCTGGCATGATATGATTGTTTTGTTAACATTTCAGTTCTTTTATGGTTTCAACCTGTGTGGACGGCCTCTGTTTATGGCATTGATTTGCGTTGACTGCTACGTGGCTGTGGTTCATCCCATCACATACCTGAAGATTAAGAATGGAAGACACAGACTGATCACCTGTGTGTTGGCCTGGATTATAACACTAGTTTGTGGGTGTGTATGGGGAGCTTCGCTTGAGAAAGGCATAATTACAGCCACCTTAGGTATCACACTCGGTCTCTCATTTCCTGTTATTGCTTTCTGTGATCTGTCTATCCTCTATTCTCTGAAGAAGCCAGATCCATCAGGGAGGCATGATGTCCACCCACAGAAACAGAGAGCAATGCAGACCATCATCAACAGTCTTATCATGGCACTAGTGTCCTATATTCCCATACTTGTTGTTATTCTGATTCCTTACCTGGACCTGATCCAGATGAGCCAGGAGTTAATCTGTAATGTCTATATTCCCATTAGTATCGCGGCAACATTAGGCAGCACCATCATGCCACTACTCCACCTTGGGGATCTGGGGAGACTACCAGATATCAGGCTGTGTGTCAGGAAGTGTTCATCGTTTTGTTTTTCTGTTAAGGACTGAGCAAGGCTAGAAGAATAAATATAGAAAATTCATATATTTAGAAGCTAATGGGTTCGGGCACTTGAAAGTCAACTGATTTATCCGCAAATAAATTAGTACAAAACCATACAGAGCAGATATGTGAGTGCATATATTTATAGAAAAATATAAATATACAACTTATTTGAGATCAGAGATATTATCAACGTAATGTGTGTGTGTGTGGCCTACAGAATGTGTGTTTCTATATCTTTATACATAGAGAAATAAAAAGTTTTTACAGGTTGTTTAATGACATGTAATAAACAGCTGCAATGGAAACATTAATGTGGACAAATACTGTATGTGTACAAAATATTTTTATGGAAGAGGACGGGGCACTTTCAGAAAAGTGGCACTTGCCCTCTCTAGGCACTCAGGCGTTGAGTCCAAGGAAAAATATTGTATAAAAACCCTTTATTTTCTCATTGGGTAAGTCATTAAAAACGGCGTCCTTTTTTGAGGACTTACTCTAAGAGCACCAGCGTACTATCTGGAGGATACCACGCAAACCACAGAGAGCACTCGGCCCCTTTGTTCTTTTAGGACAGGGCACTTATTATAGGCATATTATATCTGCAAACATCTTGTCACATACCAGCATATTCGTTAATGAATGTCTTGTCTAAAAGATTGGGGCAACAAATTCAACTGGTTACATGGTAGATATTTTATTTTGAAAAGTTTCACACTGTTATAAAAGTCATATTTAAATTGTTATACTACTACAACAACAACTACTACTACTTGTACTACTACTTGTAAATATATAATAAAGTAATCATGAATTTTACATTGTATTTGCTATCATCAATATATTTGCTATTATCATTACCATTAGTAGTACCATAGTAGTTGCAGAAGCTGTAGCAATAGAGCAATAATGAAATCTTATATCACTTTCAGAATCAACAAAGATATTTTACATAAGAGACGTTACATTACGTGATACATAAGAGAAGCAAAAGTTGAGATTGCTGAGATTACTTATTATGAAATTCATCACAATACAGGTGCAATGCTGTGTTGAAAAAAGTGCATCGATTCATGCAAATTCCATTTTGCAAATCCTCATTGTTGATGGTGCTTTGACAGCCCTGGCATTTAAATATACACAGCTGTTGCATTATGTAAGTCTGCTTCATATTGTGCTTAAATACTAATGGAAGATTTCCATTGCCTAATGGGGACTGGCCTCAGGCTCAAACAACAGTACCTAGCCCCAGTCATTTACATTTACATGACAAAATAACTGTGAACATTTATACATGTGGAAAAAACAGCTAGTCTTAAGTTCAAATGTTTCTACATCATTTTTAAATCATATGATAAAAAATTATGTTGGCAATCGTTATTATGGACGTAACATTTGCATGCATAATTGATGAACAAAATGCCACATAACCTCATAGCCTCTACAAGTCTCGCAGTATATAACAATTTTGTTCATTTGCAAACACCATGGCTGAATGCAGGCAAACACAAAAAAATCAAATTATGATTTACAGTACATCATAAGAATATGAGGCTTTAAATTTGTGTTATGGAGCTGTCATGAAATGGACAAGCTTTGGGGGATTACAGTTTTCCTATGAAGTTTGTGAAGTTTACAGAGAAAGGTAAGTATTATTCCATTTGTACCAAATAGGACACTTCAGTGAACTCAGAAAAAGACTTGATTTAAATGGAAATGTAAAATAAATTGGTTTTGATTATTTTGGGAAAACCAATGTTATGGACATGACGTTATGGACGTGACGTCTGAAATAACCTTCCAAAAGCTATACAAAAAAAGTGTGAATGATGACTTTTAAACTGTAACAACAATAATAGTAATATAAAAACAACCTAGAGCGTTGGTGAACAACCTAGAGCGTGATTGGATAGACAGCTCGGACACCACCGATGTCTGAGTACAACCTATGGCTTATAGCTAGACTTATTCGCTGAGCAAATCCAATTGGCTACAGCTAAAGTATGTGTAGAGCTCTAAGCAAGTGAATTACTACACAATTAGAGGATTTCAGTCCTCTGGGTAACCTACCATCCATTTGGAAGCACATGTGAATCCTGGCACTAGCCAGGTCTTGGGAAGCTGTGTGTAAAATGGAGGTCTTTGGGAGCATGCAAGGGTGTAAAAGCATATCAACAAAATACAAAACATAAATGTCCTCATCTGCTTCAAATATCACACGATAGAATGGGCATTACAGAAGACATTGGCCGCATACTTCACCTACAAGTAGGCACGGGAAGTAGTCATCACGTATTTGCCTGGGATAACAGTTTGGACCAACGCTTAAACATGATTGGTGGGCTTCATTGGCATGTCACGTAATGTATAACCCTCCTGTGTGGTATTTTCAGACATCTTGCTTGAGAGACTCAAAAAAAAATCTTTCGTAATCGCCTGAATTTTTTGTGAACTATTTTAATAACACAGCAGACATTGCAAAATATAATTGAGATAATCATATAAAATCTTTTACTGATGCTCATATAATTTTCATGTCAAAAATGTTTCAGTAGCCTATACAGTATAAAGTAAACATATTTCAATATTGTAAGATATTGCAATCACCAACTGGGCAAACCATAAAAGGCACAACTCACACTTAGATGTGCTATCAAGGACAAGCTAGCTCTAATAAATTGGCTAACCTTAAGATATGTTACATCTGCGCCTCAGCAGAACCCTTAGCTTACCCAGATTGTCCAGGTAGAGAAAAGGCATGACGGTGCTACCAATTATGGGTGCTATCAAAATGGGTACGCTAAGGACACACATCTTGTCCTGTGCACTCATGGGAATTAAATCTTGGCTTCCATACACAATCATTGGAGGGAGATAAGACACTATGGTCATGATCAGGCTGTTGGTGATGGTCTGCAGTGCTTTCTGCTTCTGTGGGTGAACTTCACTTCTTCTGGAAGGATCTGGCTTTCTCAGAGTGAGGAGGATAGCGAGATCACAGGCAGCGATGGTTGGAAGAGACAGGACATATGGAATCACTAAGAAAGACGAGGTAAAGAGTAATCTATTAAAGATGATCATCATCCCATGTAAAAAACTGAAGCACCAAACAGCTGCACAGACGATCAGACGGTAGCTTGAATGCTTGCTCTTCATGTAGCTAATGGGGTGAACCACAGCCATGTAACAGTCCACACAAATACAGGCCATAAGTAGAGGCCTTCCACTCATGTTGAAACTGTATGGAATTTCAGTTATATCAGTAAACAAGTCACTGGTCCAAATAAAATAATTAAGCACTCCTGGTATGGAGAAAATGTTGAAGATGAGGTCCATGATGGTGAGGTTGAGCATGTAGATGTCATTGGTCAAGCCGCTGCGTTGCCTCTGAATGAGCACCCACAGAAGCCACATGCTGGCAGGTACACCCACACATGCAGTGGGAACACTGACGATTCCCCAAACTATAGCACCTGTGGGCCTTTTAGTGCAGTAAGAGTCAAATGCCTCTGTACCATTGATGACGTTGGTGATGTTTGCGTGTACAGATTTGTTGTTCATTTCAGAACCTGAAAGTACAGATGAATAATTTGGCTGAATTACAGAAAATATCAAAGCCCAGATACACCTACAGATATGAGAATAAGCCTGTGCCAACTTTTGTGTCTATGATTATGCTTGAGAAACTTGGAGAACAAAGGGCCCATATGTATCTGTACTCAAAACAAAATGCTTGAAGGAATATTCCACATTTTTATGAAATCAGGTTATTCACCATCTTACCTGGAGTTAAATATGTGGGTGAAAACATTTTGGTCTCAGCCCATGCATTTTCCTAATCTGGCAACCAAACCACAGAGATCAAATTGCTTTTACCCACATATGCAACCCAAGGTAAGGGGGTTAATAATCCATTTCTATAAAAAGGTGGAGCATTCCTTTAAGCAATGCAACACAAGTGTGAGTGGGCTTGGTCGTGGATATAGCCACGGCTTTGTTTCAGACATGGGCACCAACTCCATTGACCATGTATTGCTTTTATACCACAATTCCATTACCAACTGACAAAACATTAGCGCATCAAACTGTTTTATACCATTTATTCTCCGTTTCTGTTAGCGAACGTACACGTTGGGCAGCTTAGTGGAAAATGTAGAATGATAACTCGCCATGGGGTATCACCTGTAGTCTTAGGCCCAGTCCCATTTCTATCACTTCACTATCACTTCCCCTCGATTTTGGCCCTAACACTCGGTTTGCACGTTCATGTGTAAGTGTAGGGTGTCCCAATACTTTCGGGACCGAGGGATAGTGGCTTTCAGCCCTTCAAATCGCCCCTTCAAACGGAGGGAGGTCGGGTGCAGACTTCGAACGAAGTGAAGTTGAAGTGAAGATGAAATTACCCACGATTCTTTGCGAACTGCGTAGCCTATCGGTAGAATCTACCCGATCTGTGTCCGACTGCCCGAGCTGTGTCCCGTTCTCTCAGCTCTGGATAAGAACTTAAAATATATAGCTACTATTGCAATTAAGCATGTATATATATATTTTAATGTTGGGATATCTTAGTTTGATGTAAATTCAGTTGAATTCCGTGTTAAAGCATGACTATTAGAAAGATCGATATTTTTCAAAGTGCGCAAATCTTTCACCAGAATTACCAGAGCCTCTCATGTGGGTGATGATAATTGTCGATGACGGCTTTTGAACAGTTTACCCCGGTTAAGAGCCTTATATCCGTTCAGTGTTAACGATAGACGCATGAAACAGGTGAAGACGTTTTTATGCGAAGTGCTGTCCCATTTATTAGGGGAAGATCGCACTTCTCACTACACAATCAAGGGATGTCTCATCTTGGAGGGAACTCGAAAACGAGTGCTAGTGTTAGGGAATAGAAATGGGATTGGGCCTTAGTGACACATAGAATACATCTCACCCGGTCAGAAATTCATACTTTGTTCAACCTGGACCTAACTTTTACATTAAGTAATCAATGTAATCAATAGGTCTCCAACAGAAAGCAGATTTTCTGTCTATAATTGGGTAGGACAGTATAGAGGTGGACAGGAAACAAGTGAGAGAGAGAGATGGGATGGGATTGGGAAATGACCTCCGGTCAGACTTGAAGCCATGTCCCCTGAGTAATGGTATGATGCTTTAGACCACTGAGCCATGGCAAGCCCACAAAAGCAAATTTCAATTACGTTTCTTCAGTCAAAGATAAATATTTGTTTAACATCATATTGCAGTACACAAATCAAGAGTGATTGATGTGCATCAAGAGCAATTGCACCCACAGTCTAGGTGCAGTGGTATCAGGGTTTCCCACTCATTGCCTGCACTAAGGCATCTCATTAGTCAAATAACATCTCTCCCTCCTCCATTATAATATGAACATAAAACATTTCAGCCATAAGCATGTTTGGCAGATCTTTCATCATTGTGAATTCAGGTCTATTTTCCTTAAAGTGATATTCCACCTTAAAGTGAAATTCCACCATTTGAGGTTTACCTTTACCTGAGGTTTACCTTTTTCAGTTCATCCAGCCGTTCTCTTAGTATGACAGTAGGACTTTTAGCTCCAGCTTAGCATAGATCATTAAATGAAATTAGACCATTAGCATCTCTCCTATAGCCTTGGGAAAGTGATTAAGAATTCTGAGGTTGATCAAAATTAAAATCCGACTCTTCTGTAGTTGCAACTTATCCTAACACCACCCCAAAATGAAAGTTGTTGATTTTCTGGGCTGATATGACAAGAAAATAGTCTCTTTATGTTGAATGAGTTTGGTTCCATGCCATAGCAGGCTAGAAAATTACATATTGTTGATCTTAGTACACTTTGCAACTACAGAAGAGTCAGAATTCATAGTCAGTTTTGAACAAGACAGTAGAGCTGTAAGAGAGACAATATGAGAGATGCTAATGGTCTAATCTGATTCAATTATCTATGCTAAGCTACAACTAAGAGTCCAACTGCCAAACACAGAGAATGGCTGGATGGATTGGAGAAAGATACAACTCAACAGTTTGACTTAGACTAGGAAGAAATCTCAGGAAACCCTTCAGAAAAAGGGTCTAGCGGCAAATTTGAGGAAAAGTCGGTAAACATGCTATTTCCCATAATTTGAGGGTGCTGAATCCAAATATTTTGTTTACCAAGCTGAATTTTGAGTTTTAAGCCTGCTAATTAGCATAATAGCATAGCAGTCATACTAGGCGAATGGAGATTTTTTTGTCTCTGCTATATCTTTTGAAAGGGATGATAAATTGTCACCAAATCTTGTATGCTGATGCTCCAGCATGTGTACATGTATTGTCTATATTTTGGAAGCCACTGGTTTCAAGATGACTGACTTTCAAGATGGCCGACTCGTAAAATGTTAACAAAAAGTCCCATACTAATGCAAATTACAAGGATGGCACAAAACATCCAGCTTGGTAAACATAATATTTCTAATCAGCACCCCCAAAATATGTGAAAATAGACTATTTACCGACTTTTCTTCAAATATGCCACTAGCATTCTTTTTTTCTTACAATTGTACTAGTAGCCTACACAACTGTGCAAAAATCGCCGAAATACATTCAGAAAAAGGGATCTAACAGCTAATTAAATTGATATTACCTATAAGTTGAGGGTGGTGATTCTAAATATTATGTTTGCCAAGACAGATTTTGAGGTTTAAGTGTGTTAATTAGCATAATAGCATAGCAGTCATATAGGCGAATGAAGTTCTCTTTAATTAAACATATTTCATAAAAAGTCCACTAAACAAATATCAACATAATGTATCAATATGACAAATATTATAATAAAATATGTAAATCACCATATGATGCTTGATTAGCATTAGCGCCCACTGTACTGCAACTAGCCTACTATATTGTAACTTTTTAAAACTTGTGTTTTTCATTTCATTCATTTGATGAACAGAACAAACAAATTCCTGACACAGATCTAAAGTAGAGTTGGATTCTAGATGACAGACCATTCTTGTTTTTATTTTAACAAGTCTTTGGTCCCTGTTTGCTATCATCAGCTTTTACCCTTTATTGAGAATAGTTTACTGCTTCACTGAAATATTGGGATATATAACATGACGTGGAGATGCTCTCTAGTCATTCTCTCCATGGTGTCATGTTATAGTCATGATTTGTATTTATTTTGGCCTGTTCTTAGTTTGATTTCAGGTTTGAGAGCAGTTAAAATGGTTCGTTTTATGAATGCCATTTGCTTTATTACCTTTATCCCATCTGTTATTAATAAACGTTGTTATTAAAGGTGCCATGCCACACCACTACAGGTAATTTAAATTGTTCTTTGAGGTCTACAAATAGGGTATGTGACTTCACTTGGACTGAGAACGGTCCAAGGAGACCGTAATGAGATCGTTTGCAGCCTGTAGGAATAGCCTTCGAAAATTTCATGCGGTTCTTCCGGTTTTTTTTCCACTGTTATAATGGGCTGCGCTCTGATTCGCTGCTGAAGCTCGACGTTGTAAAGCACATGGACGAATATTTACATTATTTTTACTTGCGAATTGCGAGGTACGGAAAAAAAACACTTGGAATATTATCATGAAACCGAGAAAGAGGATATCTGCACCAACCTAGCTTGCAGATTGTAAACGGCCACTTTGCAAAGGTAAGCTTATAGTCAGGATGTCACAGTAGCCAACATAATCAGATACTTATTGCAAGAGTAGCCGACTGTTAGCCTACATCCACAGTCAGATTACACTTACCAAGACTGTTGAATTCGCCAAGTTGACAAGTTGCCTGTTACCATTTCATGGATATTCCTTCTTTTTCGCGAGTATTTCAAGGGGCGGGCTTTAGTCAAATACAGGAGAGCATGGATTGGGCGATAATTCTCCTCAGTCAGCCAATGGCTGTGACGTTGTCTATACTACGTAGCACTGACCATGGATTCAAACTGACCTAATTTATTTGCATATTTCTTTTAATGGGCTATTGCCTATAGCGAAGACAGTATTACATTTTCACATGCACTGTGTAACTTGAGGTCATATAGAACTATTCTTTATACCAAAAGCAACAGGTAATAAACGGCTTTGTGTGGCGGGGCACCTTTAATAAACTACCTTGTTTTATTGCCTTAATTCCATCCAACATGTTTAATAAATATTTGGTTATGACTCCTGCACTATTTTAGCACTTAAATATGACATTTAACCTTAATGCTATAATGTTTAACTGATTGGTTTAGAAATAATAATAATAATAATAAAAAAAAACGTTTTGCTCATTTTAATATGCAAATTAGAAGGTTTAAAACTCAGAATTCAGCTTGGTAAACACAATATTCAGAATCAGCACCCTCAAATTATGTAAAAAACATGGTTTACCGACTTTTCCTCAAATTTGCCGCTAGAACTCCTCTTTTGTGAAAATTGTACTAGACTAACTCAAGGGAAGGTGGAAAATGAGGGTATTTCCCAAAACGGTGGAATATCACTTTAATGCTTAATGAAAACTCAACTAAAAACATTTTGCTAACTGCAAACTACTACTAACTACTATCAAACTGCCAACTGCTAACGTATAACTCACCCATTATCTCAGAATGAGTCCTGCTTGGTATCAGTTTGTACTTCAACCGTGTGAACAGTCTGTGACATTGACAAAAGATGATGAGAGCACCTGTTTCATGAGCACATACTGTAATTTGAATATTCCACTGCATTAGGGAGGCTATGTTTTTGCTGATGTGTGTTTGTGTCTCTCTGTCTGTCTGTCCGTCTGTCTGTCTGTGTACAACATAACTCAAAAAGTACTTCACGGAATTGGATGAAAAAGTGTATGTTCACAGCAAAATCAGCAGTGTTGAAGAGAGTTAATTTTTCAGTGATAAAAATGTCAGTGTTGATTAGAGTTGATTCTGGAGTTGATTTGCCAAACATGTACACCAGCAGTGTAAAAGTAACTCCCGTGCGAGTGTTACAATCGCGTGTTGATAAAAAATACTCTGGTGTAGAGTTGTTTACTACATCCGGGGTATTGAAGCTTGATAGAGGATGAAGGAGAGGAGAGACCGAGGACGCCATTTAATTCCAGCATCGCGACGGGAAAGGTAATGTCCTACTTTATTTAATTAGATTTGCACCAAGGACTTTATACACATAGATATTAATCATAACACAATAAAAAAGGCATGTGACACCATTAATAGACCTACACATTCGGCAGGGGCCATATTCTCTAGGGTGTGTGTCATCACTAACCCCTTGGTCACACGGGCGATAATATCAGTGGTGTTGGGAGACTAGTTCCCATTCATTTTCAATGACAGTAGGCAATTACCAGAGACGGTTGATCTCTGCTATTACCTCAGCAAAGAGAGGGCAACTAACGGCCGGACACGCGGGTAAACTTGACTGGACTAGTTACTCTCAATGCAAAACGGACTATACTTCAGCAGTGTCATGGCTTTATAAGTTTGGATGTGTCAGTTTACAAGAATAAATCCCACAAGATCGTTTTATGTAAGTGTTTTCTTTCTGTTAGAGGATTACAACCTACACGTTATTTTTAAATTTCGCATATTTTTCCGTTAACCAACGGAAGCACAGAACTTCTTCACAGCTTAGAGCTGTTGTCTATGGACGTTAGCTGCTATATAGCAAGCTAACCGTCAAAACGGCACTTCTGTAGGCATCTGAACACATCTAAATTTATTAACATGGCAACATTCACACTCTAGTATGCTCATACGATCTTGCTGTCAACAAGTAAGACCAGCCAGTAAGCTGTGTTACTCTAATATAATCAATTTGCCTATTAGCAAGCTAACCGGAGCTAACACTAACGTTAGCAAATACCTGAGTTAGCCAGCAACATCAGGACACTGCAGACGAATTTGGCTGCGAATAAATTTATTCTGACCACTAATCATTTGGGTGAAAGTAAGTCTTGAAAATCGTTATATTCATCATATTGTTTGATGGCCGGGTAAATTATAATAAGATATAGCGAGATGCTGAGGGAGATGTCATGTTAGCAGCTAAATACATGAGATTTGAATCCGTGGACGGATTTGTTGCATTCGGTCGTTTTCTTTTCTAGTCGAGATTTAAAATAAGTTTTAATAGGCCTATTGTTAATGTTTGTTTCCTTCATCATTTAGTTTACCGGCTGCCTGTCCCTCAAATGCAAGGTGAGATGAGTCACCATGAGGCATTTAGCTACCATGAGACATTTAGAGCTAGTTTCTAGCTGCTTGTGGCGCAAAGTGAAATTGGTGGTATTCATGGTCGCTCTTTGGGCTTTGGCTGTCCACCAAGTTTGATACTAACACAAACAGCGAAGTTGTGCATGAAATGACATTACGCCTATTTGGGTTAAATTGAGTTATGGCCGTTTTACTTCACGTAATTTGAATGGAAAGTACGGACGCAGTTAACGTTAGTTGGCCGAGTAGTATCCCTGAGGTGACATTGGGGATTCCAGTGATTCTAGAGGTGGACTCTAGCGGTATGACAGCCACATTTAACGGGCGCCATTACTGTAAAGCTATTCTATTTGAAAGCTAGACCACTTTTATGATGTTACAAAAGTGCGTGTACAACACCGTGTGCCTCCGACCACATGGCGTTTACCCATGCCAGAAAAAGTTTTGAAGCAAATCAGCCCGCACGGCTGCAACGTACAAACGACTCCTATTCAAGCATTAAACAGTTTCCCTATTACTCGTGACTAACGCCATCTAGATGAACGAGAACCTTCACAGGCACATATCTTCAAACGAAATTGACCTATGGCTAAACCACGCCCCCGAACGCGATGAGCCAATCACAGTGCGCATAGCTCCCAATGCACTCGGACATTCTCTGCTTGCACGCCCATTGAAATACATTGCAGTTCGCCAGTTTTTGTTAGTTTTTATATGTTTTTTCACGGTATTTTAAGTTTTAAATGGCCCAACGGTGTGCAGGGGTACAAGCAACTCAGACACTAGGTATCCTGAGAGGCTGGGCGACAGGGTGTATTTTTGCCTTTTCCCAAGCCTCATCTAAACCGAGATAAGTGTCTGCTTTGGATAAAGTTATGCAGCAGACAGACCACAACATTAACTGAACGTGGACAAAATTAACAAGGATGTCTACATCTGTTCTAAGGCAAGTCAACATCGTATTTGAGCCAACATGTTGTCACTTTGCTGGAAAGAAACAGAAAGTTATTTTAACGTCCCTAACGTTAACCACAACATCAACATCAACGTTAACTAACGTTAACGTTAGCGAAAGTTAGCTAACGCTAGTCAACGTCTCTGCCCAACTTTATGTCCTAGCTGCGTTGTTCATCATGTAACTTTGTTTGATGGGAGTGTATTGGTCTCTTATACTCTAGTTTTTGTACAGTGGTTGTCCAAAGGGCTCTTGTTAAACTAACATTAACGTCTATCTTGTCCGAAATGGCGATGGCAACGAGATGAGGTTTATCATTTTTACACTGGGACCCTTACATTGTTGCGTGTAACTTCAGCTTTTCATCGACTTGCTAAAAGACAAAATTATTAACATAATCCTCTAGTGCATCGCTAATGCCCTTTTGATGACTTTGAGATGATATCTTATCTTTCTGTCTCCAAAAGCCATCAATTACCTCCTGAGAAATCTCTTTGACTGTAACACTTGAAATAGCGCCTGTCACCGAATGTCCGATTGTTTGTCCGAGTGAGTGGAGGGGGCGTG
>JAODXP020000032.1:15665987-15671576 GCA_027497455.2 Sardinella longiceps | reverse complement strand
AATGGGCCCAAAATGTTGAGAGACCCCTACCCATGGTAGAACAAAACCCAACCATGTTTTTCATCATCTTTGAGGTCTCCCATATATGAAATGGATTCTTGGACAAAAATATTTTGCTGCAAAGATGGTTAAATTCATAGATATTGTCATACACCCCATAGCTAAAAAAAGAACAAAAATGGACCCTTGCCGAATGGGACTTAAGACATATAAACTGATACAGAATCTTAATACAAGCTCTGAGACCTTTGAAACTTGGCATGTATGTAGCCAAGAAGTTGCTGTACCTTCTAGAAAAACCTGTGTGTGAATATCTTGAAGTATGCCATGTTTAGAGCCCTAAGAACACAAACCTAAAATAGGCGGACATGGAAAAAATTGGACACCTTTGCAGAATGTTTTTGTTTAGTTTGTGTTTGCTTTGGCAGGGAATGTCATAGAAACACATTGTATGGCTTGTTGGAAAGGTGGGGTTGTGCTGAATCCAGCAATACCCAATATGTAAATGTACCATGTACAATCAGGGTGCTACCTTCCTCAATGTATGAGGCGTCCCAAATTAAGGAAAATAATGCATTGATATAAATAGGTCTCCAGTCCAAAGTCCATGGTCAGTGCTGACAAGGCTGTTGACAATTTCATTGGTATAGCAAAGTATGTTACATGAGTTAAGTCCTAGTCTACATTTAGGATCAGCTACATTTCATAATAATACATTTCATATCACAAACTATAAAAATAAAAACAAAACATTAAAATTGAAAGATATTTAGGTAAGGTATAAGAAGGTCATGGGCAAGACGGGCTTAAGTGCACCTCCCATCAAGCCATTAAAACGGTGGTCTGATAAGGTTGGATATATACTTAAATGTTTCTTACCCTTTCTTCAGACATCCCCTAAAGCCCCCTCTCAGAGTACAGGAATGAGAGAAGAGGGGGAGGGACAAACGTCTATTGGGTTTGATAGACAAATCATATGCTTATGATTTTTTTTATATTGTTTTTCTGGCCTATTCGTTCCACAGGTGATTAACAAATTTTAGTGTAGTGTATGTCGACAATAGCCATGTTGTGTATGGTGTAAATTGAGGTCATTTTAAGCAATATAAAAAGTATTCCAGGAAGGCATCACATAACCCACCTTTAGCATAGGCGGGAACTCTAGACATACAGTACCCTAGTGATAGTAAATTAATTTCCTCAGTACATACGTCTAGCTATCAGCCATAGGGAACCACTGTATTCAGACATTGCCTGTGTCTATCCAATTATGTGGACAGGGAGTTGGGCTTAGCGTTGTTTGAATCGGCTTGATTGTTGCTTGGATTGGTCATATTTATAGCCATACAAAACGCCTTCTATGGCTCTGGCATAGTGCTATCCTATTGCATGCAGTTTGAAAGCTCATGGCCAGACAATACATTTTATGAATAGTCAGGCTTGTCAGGCTACAAGAGGTATTTTGATCTGTCTGTTAATCCTGCCTTATGTTAGTTGGAATGATATGAAATTGACCACGCTGAGATGCATAACATAAGACCTCATAGCTCACTGGTAGATCTTGACACCAGGTCAGTCAGCCTGAAGCAGCCAGATTTCAGTCGAGGCCCCAGCCATGCTCTGCCTGCAAACCAGTCTCAGAGAATCTAAGATCAAGTTACTTTGGTGCCAGTCAGCGACTCAAATTGTCAATGGAAAGCCAGACCATTATTAACCTAATTTGCCAGGTTATTAGCTTTGGAGCTAGACTGTATACTGCAATATTCAGTCCTTCTTTCTCACCAGGGGTAACCAATTTTGAGCTATGCAGTTGGCAATCAAACCATTCTCCTGGCAGGGATATGACTCCTGTCACATTCCCTAGTAGCCCTGCTATACTGTTAAGCGACCTTGAGCATCATGAAAGGCACTATATAAAATGAAGTTGTTGTTATTATTATTACTATTATTATTATTATTATCATACAGCACTAGGGTGTCCACAGCCCAAAGCCCAAGCCTATCAGATATTCAGCACTAGGGTTTCTACTGCCCAAAGCCCCGCCTATCAGTTATTCAGCACTAGGGTATCCACTACCCAAATCCCAGCCTATCAGCTGTCCAGCACTAGTGTGTCCAAAACCCAAGCCAATGAGCTATGTAGCACTAGAGTGTTCACTGCCCAGAGCCCAAGTCCATATGCTATCCAGCACTAGGGTGTCCACAGCCCAAAGCTCAAGCCTATCAGTTATCCAACACTAGGGTTTCCACTGCCCAAAGCCAAGGCTATCAGCTATTCAGGACTAGGGTGTCCACTACCCAAAGCCAAGCCTATCACCTATCCAGCAATAGAGTGTCCGCTGCCCAGAGCACAAGTTAATAAGCTATCCAGCACTAGGGTGTCCACTGTCCAAAGCCCAAGCCTATCAGCAAGAAAGCACTAGGGTTTCTACTGCCCAAAACCCAAGCCTATCAGCTATCCCCGGCACTAGGGTTTCCATTACCCAAAGCCCAAGCAACTATCCAGCACACTGCCCAAAACCCAAGCCTATCAGATGGCAGGGACTAGGGTTCCCACTGCCCAAAGGCCAATCAGCTAGCCAGCAGTAGGGTGTCCACTATTCAAAGCCCAGGCCTAGCAGCTATCCAGCACTAAGGTGTCCACTGCCAAAGGCCAAGTCTATCAGCTATGCCCAGCGCAAGGCTGTCCACTGCCTAAAGCCCAGGCCTGTCAGTCATCCAGCACTATAGGGTGTCCAATGTCCAAAGGCCAAATCTATCAGCTATCCCCAGCACAAGGGTGCCCAATGCACAAAGCCCAGGCCTATCGGTTATCTAGCACTATAGGGTGTCCACTGCCGAAAGCCCAAGTCTATCAGCTATCCCCAGCACTAGGGTGTCCACTGCCAAAATTCTAACCCAGCACCTCATCTACTTTGGAGACCAATGCTGAGTGGTCAAAAGAGGATGAGTGGATGTCTGAAGGTGACTGAGTGTGACTGGTCATTGATAAGAGTGGCAGACTGATGACCATGGCAGATGGTGGATCAAGGGCCAGGAGATGTGGGCCATAAATGTGGAGAAAAGGCCTATGTGATGTACAGTACACAGTGCATACAAAGTAGCCTACTGCATTTTTACAGACATGCAATATTTTATGCACAAATATTAAAGTAGTCTAGTAATGCACTGATGTAATTAGGTGGTTTAAAATCCAACTTGCAATGCTTGTTTAAGCTATGTGAATAACAATTTCTATGGATGGAAACACTATAACTATTTCTATGGATGGATCTGCCCTCTGATGCAAATATAATCTAATTTGCTTAAGTGGTGTTTGATATTTAATGCAAACATGAAATGTGGATGGAAGTTGGATGGAAAACTGCTTATTGTCATACTATAGACCTACTATACTATTCCACACCCCTGCCCCCATATTTGATGACCCCTGTTTTATAATAAAAGGCGTTATATGATATCATTTATGAACGTATCCTAAATGCAGAGCAGTACTTTACTTTGCTGTAATTTTCTTTGCCAATTTGTGAACATTCTTCTTAGCACTGACCGTGGACATGACTGGAGACTTGATTATGGATTCAGCACAACCCCACCAATGATTGGATATATCTATCAAACCCAGCTGGCATTTGTCCCTCCCCCTCCTCTGATGTACAGGAACAAATATTTAAATCTACATCCAGTCTTGTCAGTACTTTAGACTTACCCTGGCGGTGGCAAATTGATATGCTCAACAGGTGCGTCTAGCTATCAGCCATAGGGAACCATTGTATCAGAAATTGGCAGTGTCTATCCAATCATATGGATAGGGAGTCACTGGGTGGGCTTAGTGTTGTTTGGTCAGATTGGTTGTAGCTAGAGCCATACAAAGAGCTTTCTGGCTTTGGTCATAGCCGGTCATAGCACTTTCCTATTGAATGCGGCATTTTGAAAGATTCCACCTCTAGGCTCTATCCATCATGGTCAGACTATACATTCTATGTTGTATTCTGGCTTGTTTGGCTATAGACTTGTTTCACACCTGAACATTCCGACATTCCATGGTAGTAAACTGAACATTCTATCAATGAAATGCATTGGATTTTTGCCTCTTTCTGACTTGAAAAAAATGGGTAATAACATTTCAAACATGTTTAAATTCACTTTCCTTCAAATAATACACATTTGAAGCACACAAATTGGGAGGTCCCGAATAGTTTGAAGCTTCATGCACATAAATGTAAAACCACTTTTATGTACTCGGGACCTCCAAATTTGCGTGCTTCAAATGTGTATTATTTGAAAGAAAGTGAATTTAGACTTATTTTAAATGTTATTACCCATTTTTCAAGTCAGAAAGAGGCATAAATCCAATGCATTTCAATGATAGAATGTTCAGTTTCCTACCATGGAATGCTTTTAGAACCTCGGAATGTTGAGGTGTGAAACAAGTCTATTGTCAGACCAAAATGGTTTGATTGGGAGGTGCGCTTAAGCATGTCCTGCCTACGATCTAATGTCTTTGAATTTCAATTTTTGTCTCCATATTTTGTCATATGAAATATATTATTATGAAATGTAGCTGATCCTAAATATAGACTAGTACATAACTCATGTAATGTACTTTGCTATACCAATGAAATTGTCAACAGCCTTGTCAGCACTGACCATGGACTTTGGACTGGAGACCTATTTATATCAATACATCATTTTCCTTAATTTGGGACGCCTCATACATTGAGGAAGGCAACACCCTGATTGTACATGGTACATTTACATATTGGGTATTGCTGGATTCAGCACAACCTCACCTTTCCAACAAGTCATACCATGTGTTTCTATGACATTCCCTGCCAAAGCAAACACAAACTAAACAAAAACATTCTGCAAAGGTGTCCAATTTTTTCCATGTCCGCCTATTTTAGGTTTGTGTTCTTAGGGCTCTAAACATGCCATACTTCAAGATATTCACACACAGGTTTTTCTAGAAGGTACAGCAACCTCTTGGCTACATACATGCCAAGTTTCAAAGGTCTCAGAGCTTGTATTAAGATTCTGTATCAGTTTATATGTCTTAAGTCCCATTCGGCAAGGGTCCATTTTTGTTCTTTTTTTAGCTATGGGGTGTATGACAATATCTATGAATTTAACCATCTTTGCAGCAAAATATTTTTGTCCAAGAATCCATTTCATATATGGGAGACCTTAAAGATGAAGAAAAACATGGTTGGGTTTTGTTCTACCACGGGTAGGGGTATCTCGAAAACTAAAGCACTTTTTGATGGTTTGTCACTAGACTATTAAACTTGCTGTATTACAATGATGATGATGTGAGTGCATCTCTTTCTCTCTCTCTCTCTCTCTCTCTCTCTCACACACACACACACACACACACACACACACACACACACACACACACACACACACACACACACACACACACACACACAGCAGCTGCTCTGAAAGTTTCTCTAATTAGCCAGTCCATCATGCTGACGTTCAGACTGAATGCATTTCTCAATTAACCTTGTTATTATTTTTAGCTGTACCATTTTGATGCATTTATGATGCAGATTCATAATATTTACCTAAGTGCAAAAATATTCA
>JAODXP020000032.1:15625987-15660987 GCA_027497455.2 Sardinella longiceps | reverse complement strand
GGAGGCAAACAGAGACAAAGAAGATAGAGAGACACAGAGAGAGAGAGAGGGAGAGAGAGAGGGAGAGAGAGAATGTAAATGGGTAGATGAGAGAGGAGTGGAGGACAGTCGTGAGCAAAAGCATTATGATATTTTCATCTACCAGAGTGGTGTGGTGTTCAACCTTCACAAAACACGACGTGTCAGTGTGTGTGTGTGTGTGTGTGTGTGTGTGTGTATGTGTGTGTGTGTGTCTGTATGTTATGAAAGGGATAGCATACACTGGTGTATTACAAATGTGTGTGGGTGAGAACCACTGGGCTACTGTGGTTTGGTGAGCAATATGCTTTTGTTCGTGTGTGTGTGTGTGTGTGTGTGTGTGTGTGTGTGTGTGTGTGTGTGTGTGTGTGTGTGTGTGTGTGTGTGTGCACGCTTGTGTGCAAGTGTGTTTTTTTTCCCATCGTTTTTATGAATGAAGTCCTGCAGCTGGGTGGAGCCTGTAACCGTGGAGCTATGAGGTGATGTCATCATGGGTGCATGAATGAGATTCAGCACCAGCCCTCACAGATGCGGGAAAAACCTCACGTATGGAGATTACCCAACCCACTCAAACACACACACACACACACACACACACACACACACACACACACACACACACACACACACACATCACGACACACACAGACATGTGCCGATCAATCATGAGACGCCCACACACCACCCACTCAATATAGCACATGTATGTATGAGGACACAGACACAGACACAAACAGACACACACACACACACACACACACACACACACACACACACACACACACACACACACACACACGACTCTTCATTTCCCAGCCCTCCTCACACCCACCTGCCCTCCTATCAGATCTGCCGCGCTGGAGGGAATGAGACGGACGCTTGCTGACGCCATCACTCCCTCCCTCTCCCTCTCTCCCTCCCTCTCTCTCTCCTTCTCACTCTCTCTCTCTCTCCCTCCCCCTCTCTCCCTTGCTTGCCGTCACTACCAGAGCAACATGAATTATCCATGTGAGACGATGAGCAGCCACAGCCGCTACCGCTGCAGCTGCAGAGGCTCCCTGGCTCGCTAGAAACACACACACACACACACACACACACGCACAAGCCGACACGCACACACACACATGCGCCGACGACGCATGCAGCTCGAAACCTGTTCATGTGTGTGCGCATACCGAGGATAACGCACCGACAGCGGATAAAGGCGAGAAGAGGATTCATTCTAGAGGATTTGGGCAGCGACTCTCTCTCTCTCTTTCCTTCCATCTCTCTATTCGTCTCTCCCTCTCTCCTTCCATCTCTCCGGCACTCACTCACTCACTCACACACGCACAGGCGGCAGAAGAGCAGGCATGTTCTGCTTCTGTCTGCAGAGCCCCCTGCTGAAGCTCCAGGCGCTGGATGGAGACGGCTGCCCTTCGCCGGGGGACTCCCCCGAGGACGAGGCACCCAGCCTGGGCACCAAGGAGGAGCCGCCGGCCCAAGGACCATCCTGCTGGAGCCTGGTTAGCAGCGAGAGGGAACGGGAGAGGCAGAGAGACAGCCCCTCAGGTAAGGGAGATGAGATGAGCTGAGCTGAGCAGAGGAGAGCATGCATGCCATCACATCACATCGTACACCCATCCAAGTACACACACACACACACACACCCTCACACACACATACACACATACACAAGCACGGAAACACACACCCCCTGTTTCTCTCAAATGTTGTCTCTGTATACTTCTGTACCTCTATCCTCCTTGTCTCTGGCTGTTAGCATGACATGCTTGCTGTGTGTTTAATGGATGTGTGTGTGTATATGTGTGTGTGTATGTGTGTGTGTGTGTGTCTACACATGTGTGCTTGAGAGCCTAAGTGCTGCGTTCCATAACATCTCAAGGGGTTAACGTTAGCTTACATAGCCTCCATTCAGTTCAACTGGCAGAGTGAACTGTCCTCCAGCCAGACTCTTACTGATTCTGACTTCATTAACAACCAAGACCAGCAATTAAGACATCTTAAACGCTACCAACTTAATGATGCATTTACAGCAATGGTTTGGTTAGATTATATGGCGTGTTTGTGTGTGGTGTGTGTGTGTGTGTGTGTGTGTGTGTGTGTGTGTGTGTTATGAGAGCTGGCAATGGAAGCTGGTTATGAGAGGAGGCATGGCTGCTTGTGTGAGTGTGAATGTGTGTGTGTGTGTGTGTGTGTGTGTGTGTGTGTGTGTGTGTGTGTGTGTGTGTGTTTGTGTCTTTCGTTTTCTCAGCTTTTGGCACGTCCTACTGTAAGACTCGACTGCCTCCACCTCACACTGTTTCCTATTTTTAACCAGTGTTGCCTGTGACTGCCACACTGCAAAACACAGCACACACTGCCTCCATGACACACACTTTCCCTCTCATTCTGTCGTTTGTTTACTAGTCTGTCTGCATTTTGTTTACTTGTTTGTGTGTATTTCTTTTCTTTCTGTCTGTCTGTCTGTCTGTCTGTCTTTCTTTTTGTCTGTCTGTCTCTCTGTCTTGTCTTATACTAGGAGAGATGTTGTGGAACCCTTCAGTCATGCTACTCTCTCAAATAGAACAGCATGTGTTCTGTCACCTGCTGGTTACCCAGGTCTCCCTCTGTCATGTCATTGGGTCTCAATGTAGATAAATGGCGTCATTTACTTTGTTTCTAACACACCCTCTCACACACACAGACACACATGAATGCACACACACACACACACACACACACACACACACACACACACACACACACACACACACACACACACACACGTATGCTGACAGCAGGACTGTGTTTTGCTGACACCAAAAACTTCACGCACTGGAGCACGGTGGCACAATGACACACTGACACACACACACACACACACACAGAGAGAGAGAGAGAGAGAGAGAGAGAGAGAGAGAGAGAGAGAGAGAGATTGAGATACAAACTGTATCCAGTTACAATGACACATACTGTACAGTGTGCATCCATCATGTGTCAAATGCTGTCCCACCTCCATGTAAACTTTTTTCTCTCCACTCAATTTTCTCAGTTCTTCTTCACTCCTCTCCTTTCCTTCACTCCTTCACTCACTTCTCTTCACTCTAAACTAGCTCTCTGTAGAGAACTTTCTCTCCATACTTACCTGTCCTCCGTGTCATTCTTTTCTTAAACTCCAACATATCACTTCTTTTTTTTGTTTGTGTCTTTCGTCTCTCACTCCTTTTCTCTGCCCATGTTGTTTGTTTGTCTTCACAGTTGCCCCTCCACTCCTCTTCCTCAATCCCTCCTTCCATATTCTTCTCCTCTTCCTCTTCTTCCTCCTCCTCCTCACACGTTTGCCTGTGAAACATCTCAGCCAAAGACTAGACAGACTGAGGGTGCTAACATATGACAAACACAAACGCTCAGATCACACTTCCATTCTCAAAGACTGTCATTCGCATCTCATTACAGACATAGCCATAGAGCCTTACAGTTAAAGGAATACTGCACTGTTGCGGGTGTTAACATACCGTACAACTTTATTTGTTTTTTCATCGTTTGAAAAGACACTCTGCTTTTTGTTTGATTTGCTGAATTTGAATGTAACAATGGATCTCTGTAGAGCAATGTTCTCTTCTGATAGGTTTGTACTGATCTCCTTTTAGTTTCATGTGTGATAATCTTTACACCTAAATTATTAATTTAGTTTACATCGGATATGTCAGTCAAAGACAAGTAAGAAGAATTGCTGCTTATGTTCTTTGCCAGTTGTAGGCCTAAGCAAATTTCTACTTACAACTTAATAGGCCTACAGAAAATACCTTTCACTTAAGGTTAGCTTGTAGCCTTTTTTCAACAGCATACTCTTTTAAAGTTCTGCTGTCCAGTTGAATACATAAACAAGTCAAAGCCATAATGAAAAGTTAAATGTATTATGTAGTTATCATATAGTGCATTCCAGAATAATGTTAGCTGTGTGCCAGTTAGCTATCGCTGGTCAGCTCACTGCAACAGGTAGCCTAGCTAGTGAGGAATGTTCCGGCACGACTCTACTCCTACTCAATACCTCCTTCCGTGTCTCACCGTGTCTCACCGCAGCTCACACACGTCTCTCGTCATTCCCCTCTTCTCTATTTTTAATTAAGGTGAATGAGAGAGCTATTCTGGTCTTCTGGGCAGTGATGATGACGCTGTTGACATGACGCAGTGAAACACACATATGTGTAATTGGGACCAATCATTTTAGAGTATTTCATACCTATTGTTTGAACTATGCAATATGGTTCTATTTGTGCCCTCAGTGACACCATAGCTATTGAATGTTTACAGTAACAAAATAGATGCAGTAAATTGTAGAGTGGCCTAGAAAGGACAGGGAAAAAGCCTCTTAAGACGCCTTAGAACAATAGGAGTGCTCTTGCATACAGTAGTTAGAATGATTGAGGTGTCTTTGAAGTTTGAAGTTGAAGTTTGTTCACATAGTAATTACTATATATATGCAAGCTTGTTTACACTGGATATGATAGTCTGCATTTGATTCACACAGTTGTTATGGGTGCATATTTACGTAATATTGAGTGTAGGCGTGTTGGTGATTGAGCATGTGTTTCTGCCTTACTGTGATGTTTGCACACTATTTGTGAATGAGTACAGTAGATGAATGAGCCTTGTACTGTTTGTATTGCATTGTATTGTATTGTATTGTACTGTACTGTACTGTATGTTAGTTGTGTAATTCAGTTATTGTGCATTAGGCTGTGCCTAATTTAGGTTACATGTGAGATAATCTCTTTCCTAATATGTGTGTGTGTGTGTGTGTGTGTGTGTGTGTGTGTGTGTGTGTGTGTGTGTGTGTGTGTGTGTGTGTTTACAGACCCCCAGCCCCTGTTCCGAGCCCCTCAAGCAGAGGGAGGTTCTTTGGACCATCAGACAAGTCCAGGACCCAGTCGCCTCCTCCATCACATCACCGACGGCAACAGCCCTCTCCCGTCGCCACGGTGCCCCAGCCTCAGCCAGAGTCAGCGTTTCAACACTGACCCGGAGATGGCCCCCTCGCCACCCTGCTCTCAACATCTAATTATGTTAGTTTCTGTCTCTCTCTACCTCTCTCTGTCTCCTTACACACACACACACACACACACACACACACACACACACACACACACACACACACACACACACACACACACACACACACACACACACACACACACACACACACACACACACACACACACACACAGGCTGACACACACAACCACACATACGCACACACAACCATGCATACTGCATGTGCTAGCAGCACATCGCACAAACCCATTTTAGCAACATTGTAAGTACATTGAGTACCAGCACCGAAGCATCCCTTTCTCTGTCTCTGTTTCTCTCTCTCTCTCTCTCTCTCTCTCTCTCTCTCTCTCTCTCTCTCTCTCTCTCTCTCTCTCTCTCTCTCTCACACACACACACACACACACACACACACACACACACACACACACAAAGCCCTTTTCCTGGATAAAGCAAATGAGTGTGGCTGCCCCTGTGGCAGTTTAGTGAGCTAGATAGCAGTTGTGCAGGGGGCACTGTGTCATTTAGCCACACTCTGGGCTAATTACTGTCATCACCACAATCATCCCCATGCCCACAGCACTGATTTGTGCCTATGGCTGCATGTGTACATCCTGTGTGTTTGTTGTCAAGTGCAAGAGTGTGTATGTGTGTATGTGTGTGTGTGTGTGTGTGTGTGTGTGTGTGAGAGAGAGAGAGAGAGAGAGAGAGAGAGAGAGAGAGAGAGACAGACAGACAGACAGACAGACAGAGAGAGAGAGAGAGAGAGAGAGAGAGAGAGAGAGAGAGAGAGAGAGAGAGAGAGAGAGAGAGAGAGAGAGAGAGAGAGACACAGACACAGAGAGAGAGAGATAGAGAGAGGGAGATGATGTCTTGTACACCTGTATGTTCTATATGTAATATTGCTTTGGCAATACAAATGTCTAACTGTGTGTCATGCCAATAATATAAAACACTTTTGAATTGAGAGAGAGAGATAGAGAGATTGTGTGTAGATGAAAACAGAGAAAGAGTAAATGAAAGACAGATGGACAGACAGTTGCAGCAAAGACGCAAAGAGAGAGAGAGAGAGAGAGAGAGAGAGAGAGAGAGAGAGAGAGAGAGAGAGAGAGAGAGAAAGAAAGAGAGAGAGAGTGAGAGAGAGAGAGAGAGAGAGAGAGAAAGAGAAAGAGAGAGAAAGCATGCAAGCTCTTTTGTTGGATGATTGACAATTCTGTGTTTATGTGTTGGGGTAAGTCCAAGACTACTTGGGCACAAACAGTACGTTGCATAAGCACAACAAACACACGGCTCTGTGTGTGTG
The DNA here is from genome assembly GCA_027497455.2 of Sardinella longiceps. Classification (NCBI taxonomy): domain Eukaryota; kingdom Metazoa; phylum Chordata; class Actinopteri; order Clupeiformes; family Clupeidae; genus Sardinella; species Sardinella longiceps. The sequence goes on along the minus strand of JAODXP020000032.1, from coordinate 15,654,632 downwards.
ATCGATTCTTTGTGCTGCCCGTGCGTCTGGAGTGACACCTGCTAGTGCCCATATTTGTGCCCATATGCTTTGCCCTAATGGTGCCATGTCTCCGACAGGGCGAGGGGGTTCGCGAGGACGGAGACGGAGGAGCCAGTCAAGGACACGCCCTCCATCCCTCTCCTCACCAAACACATCCAGGCGCTCAAGAGGAAGATCCGCAGGTTCGAGGAGCGCTTCGAGCACGAGATGAACTACAAGGTACTCGCCTAAGTCTCCTCAGCATCCCCTTTCTCTGCTCTGTCCACTCACTCACGACCCACTCATCTCTGCAAGAACATCTCATTATGTGTCCCAACACACTGTACAAACAGCCATGGATATTTTTAGAAAGTCACTGACATTCCCATTGTGCCACTGAGGCAGAAAGTGCTTTTTGCTGTAGTTACAGTACATACTATATGCAGGGCCGTTTCAAGGTACTTAGGGGGCCCCAAGCAAACAGGACATGGGGGCCCTTCACATCATGTAAAAAAAAAAAACACTTGAACCACATTATTATAATTTTCAAGCATCTTTCATTAATAATTATTTGTATTGAACTTAGTTGTCTGCCTCCAGCCTAGAGAGTTTGAAAACACCACCAACTAAACTACTAGAATGACTAAACAGTCAATCTTTGGGGGCCCCTTTCAGCCTGGGTCCCCAGGCAATTGCCTGGTTTGCCTGTCCTGTTGCGACGGCCCTGACTATATGTCTTGTATTCCTCGCTAACCTCCATAGCAACATGACCAAGTCTCTTGAGCTCAATCAGTGCATGATTTATGCCCACTGAGGCCAGTTAAGGAGACTGCTGCTGTCTCTATGGCCTGCTGCTGTGATATTTCAGACCCTGTCTTTGATCTGCCAGACACTAAGAGTTATATCATTATGCAGTAGATGCACTTTCATTTGGAGGATATGACTCTGCTTGCTTCTAGCTGCACTAAGCACTGTAGTGTACCTGACATCATAGTCCTGTGTGTTCACTCTTCACTTTTGATGTTTTCCCAATGACTTATCTCAGAAGAATTGCAACACGTAAATGAAATAAAACTGTAGGCTACACACAGATTTTAGCTCACTTCTAATATGCAGAGCTCAAGAAATGAGTCTCATTAATTTTCAAATATATAATAATGTATAATAATGCACATCTAAACTGTATTTAATCAATCCCATTATTCCCAAACAGAAATTAAGGCTCCCACTTTATTTGACATTCCTGATCAAGTGCAATCATTGTATTGCTAATGCAGATATACTGTATCTGATACAAGTGCACATTACAGTAGACTAAAGCGATACGAAAATGTACATCAATTGAATTTACATTTACATAAAATACTTTAAGGTGAAGTATCAAAAGTAGTACTTTATAATAGAGAAAATAGAGGGGAAAAAAAACAAAGGCAGAAAAAAGACAGGACAAGAAAAAAAAACAAAAGAAAAGAAAAGCAAAGGACAATAGAGTCAGCCAGCAGACAGTTGTGCAAATAAGAACAAATATAGCCAGTAAGAGAAAATTCTGTCTGGATGGGTTGGGGCAGATTCAGCCTTAGTTATGTATTATGCAAATCCAATGTACAGCAAAAGTTCTAGAACTTTCTGTGAAAGAACGCCAGCCCAATGTGCCAGCCACTCAGAACCGGAATGGTCCCGTTGGCACCTGTAAGATATGAGTCAGGCCTATAAAACATATCGCTGCAGCAATTAATAATATTTCAAGACAGCGAGGAGAACCGAGCGGACCTCGTTTTAGCCGCTCGTTATGAGGTGCCGTCTCACATTTAGGAAGCGCTGATGTCAGGCTGTCTGGCCCGTTCTATACTCTTTGACTAATGGACTGAGATGGGCTGACGTCAAAGACCTCGTTTCTCAGTCACTTTCCTGGATGGGTACATTCCCACAAGTTTGGTTAAACACAGTGTTTGAACCACTAAATGTCTGTATTAATACGTTTCTATTGCCACACACGCTCGTAAAGGATATGTATTCAAAGTGATTGTGGAGCAGTTAGACAAATTTGTACAGCAAATCGAGCGAGCCGTTTCACTTGAGATGAAATACTAGCTGATGATATGCTGATCTTAGACTTCTGACAAAGCTAGATGTGTCTTAGTTTCACTTCTCTCTCTCTCTCGCTCTCTCTCTCTCTCTCTCTCTCTCACTCTCTCTCTCACACACACACACACACACACACACACACACACACACACACTCTCACTCTCTCTCTCTCTCTCTGTGTCTACGGGATTGCAACATTTGCTAAATATGGTCATTTTACAGTTAGGGAAAGTAACTTAAAAGCAATATAAGATATTAGAGTAAGATATAAGAGTTGGTCAGTAGGTAAAAGGTCACAAGGCTTAGCATAAATAAATAAACACTTGTCCAACACTGGCCCAACAGTTGGCTTGTCACTTATCAGCAGTTTACTGTAAGCAGACCAATGCCTCCATCTTTGTAAACAAGTAGATGAACATTTGGACATTTGATTTTCAGCTTCTACAAAAAGTTTCCCTTTCGGATGGGGCTTTAAGTGGTTATGTTGGGGGAGGACAGACAGAAGAGGAGAGAGAGGGGGGGGGGGGTAATTACTGTAGGCTATCTAATGAGCACAATGCATTATCTTGACACAAATAATGGAAAAGAAACTTGACTTAAAGAGACGCATTGTCAGAGGCTCAGAAAACACATAAACTTCCAACCATAACTTAAAAGGTCGTTCGAAGTAGATTTGGACTCTGTGCTCAATTCATCTCTTTTGAATACCACAGCTTTCATTGCCAGGGGAACCACAAATGAATGTGGCTCACAAAAAGGTCTATACTTTGGCGTTTTGATAACACCCAGGCCTCGTCTGATAGGAATCAGGCTTTGATTCCTGAAAGGCTGATTATAAATGCAGACGTCAATTCAGGCCAAAATATCCATCTACGTCCTGGCAGTTTGGTGTTGAACACCGCAGCTCCTCATCTGACCATTTTTGCTCTGTTTTTCTGCCACTTTTTCTCTCTACCATTCCACCTCTGGATGTGTTTCTCCTTCTGTCTAACACTTTTTTCTTTTTCGTTCTTTTTTTGGCCTCACCCTCTGTCTCCCTCTTCTCCTCTCTCTCTCTCTCTCTCTCTCTCTCTATTGTTCTCTCTCTCTCTATGTCTCTCTCTCTCTCTCTCTCTCTCTCTCTCTCTCTCTCTCTCTCTCTCTCTCTCTCCCCGTAGCCCTCACATAATGATAAGTCAGCCAACCCAGAGATCTTCCGGCTGATGGCTGAGCTGGCTAGGACACGCAAGCAGCTGAAAGGTGAGCTTCATTATGGGATGTGTTAAACCGCTCAAAGAGCCCCTTAGTCTGGCCAGAGAGAAGTCTCCTGCCATCTGCGTACTGTCACTAAAACAATGCGAGCTCTGATAGATTCGACCACACACCTTTGTTTTCCCCATAGAAGACCCCAAATAGACCACTTAGTGAGCTATTTGGAAATAAGCTTTTCATTTTTTACAAAGTTTGGAAGTTTATTCTGTTGTTTAGTTGTCCAAGTCTAATTTAGATGAAGACTGCCGAACCTGCTGTTAGTGTGTTTTGATAAAATAAAATTACAGACTGGTATTGCAAGTAGGCCCCAAATAGCCTAAGAATTTGAATGTGCATCTATTCCAAAACTCTGGTGAATGCCCTTTTGAAAAAAGTATAATCATCCACAGTGCCAATTTAAAGGCAACACAAGTGATTCTAAGCTGTTTCCAAATCGTCTTCCATTCAACTTGATCTCCATTCTCTGAGCACAATGTAGCCTAAAATGTGTATATTATATTGTGTGAGCTTTCAAATTAATAAAAAAAAGCAAGATGACCAATAGAGTCAGTTCACACTGAGTCGACCAACTGTACAAAGACCTAAAAAAGCAATGCTTGACAACCTAAAAAAAAACACGATTAGATACATCCTCATCTCTACATTTCCAAAACATAATATCAAGTGATAGTTTGGCCCAGTCAGTCAGTCAGTGTCCTGAATAATAACAAAACACTTTTCATTTCTGTAGTGATTAAACCCATTCACGTGGTCATACACCTGAAGGCACAGTCAGAGTCTAATGTTCTGAATAATGGAATAGTCTATTAATAGACATCCATTTATATGAATTAAATCTTCCTTATTCTCCAAAATTAATTTTAAAAGGCCTTATTAAACCAAAGTTAATAACAGCCAGTGATGATAAAGAAGGCAGCAGGCAAGAAAAAAAATACAAAAAAAAAAACAAACCAAAAAAACAAACAGCACCTGAATTTCAAATGCATTGTTCAGTGCAGTCACGCTGTGATGTTGACGTCATCCCCAGAGCTGCGGTTGAAACAGTCGGTGGAGGAGCTGGTGGACCACGATAACAGCGGGGGGCAGGATAGCAACGGCAGTAGCAACGGCAAGTCCGGTCACCACCACCAGGGGGAGCTGCAGACTCAGCAGCAGCAACAGCAGCAGCAGCAGCAACAGCAGAGGCCGACCCTGGAGGAGACGGTGGATTCGCTGCTCAAGCGACTCAAGGAGAAGCGCCAAGCCCTCGGCCTCCCGGAGAACATGTTGGTGAGTGAGCGCGCGAGTGTCGTGCGGCCATCTGTGGCCGCCGTCTGTTTGGTTCGCCTCTGCGTTGACGCTTTGCCATAACCGTGTGTGTGTGTGTGTGTGTGTGTGTGTGTGTGCTTGCGTTTGTGTGTGGTATCTGTTATTATTATTATCAGCAGCCAGCCAGCACCTGCCTCTTGATCGTGTGCTCGTGCGCTCCACGTGAGGTGTGTGAGTGTGACTGCCATCCAAAAATGCATATTTTCTCTTATTTGCAGGAGATGACACATGGGCAGATGGCTCTGGAGAAGATGACCCTGCAGAAGTGTTTGCTGTACTTCGAAAGCCTACACGGCCGCCCTGTAAGCCCCCTTGTCACCTTCTTATAGAGCTTAGTAGGCCAAACTGCTTGCTTAAGGGGGGGTGAATTGACTCTATAGAGCAAATCTTGACCTGATATGGCAATGGCAATTCCACTCCCAACCGAGACAAAGCCCAATCTTGATTTAAGTTTAACCCCTTTCATGGGGTCATGACCACGAGATATTAGATATTCTCTGTTCCTCTTTTGGACTCTCAGGAAAATTATTGTCTCACCTTTTAGACTTGGTTCTGTTCAAGATTCCACACCTTGACAGTGTGAATTGGGCAGGGGAACCAAAATTGTATTGAACGAAATTAGTCAACACTTTTAATGATTCCTGACTGCTTATTATCTGCCAGTGTGAGATATTTCTGGCTCTTTGGATGCTTTGGATTGTGATCTAGTGACATGGCTTCATCTCTCTCCTCTCTGCCCGCAGGGGACGAAGCAGGAGAAGAACCTGGTCAAGCCCTTGTACGACCGCTACCAGATGGTGAAGCGCCTCCTGTGTGCGTCCTCCCCCATCACCACCATAGTGAGTGCCCAATCTCTCTCTCTCTCTCTCTCTCTCTCTCTCTCTCTCTCTCTCTCTCTCTCTCTCTGCCATGCTGCCATGCTTTATACCAGAGCCAGCTCTACTGGGTGAGCTACTGCAGGCTTGGAAGGCATGAATATTAGGGATGGTTATTCTCAGGCTGTGTACACACAGACACACTTGAAATGTTGCTTACTTACTGTAGACGACCTTTGTGAAGTTAAAATCACCATGCATATAACAATGAGCAGAAAAATAGATCAGTTACAAACTCACTTCCATACTATTTTGCCTCTTTATCTATTCCTTTCTCTCTCACACACATACTTAACCAAAATTAGTTCCTTCCATTAACTTCATCTGTTATTTTGTAGTCATTGCGTAATAACATAAGCTTATCTTTTCTAGTTTCATTCTCTTTCAAACACACACAACAAGGGGTAGTCCCTCGTCTGTCATATAATGCACTACCTTAAGTAGTCCCTACGCTTTTACCTCATGCATGAACTAAATAATATATTTAGCCTTGACTTGACATGACATTGATTGAGCTTTGCCTGTGTTTTGTGTTCAGGAGGAAGAGGAGGGGTCTGACGATGACTGTGTGACAGAGGAGACTTCAGAGCCGTGCAGGCCAGCAGGGTCCTCGACCAATGAGGAAGAGGGTGACAGCGACCCTGCCTTTGTCTCTCCAATGGATGAGGTCAAAGCTGTAAGGCATGCGTCCCGACCACCCGTAACCATGGCAAACCTTCATGAGGCTTCCAGGTACAATTAAGAATTTCTCAAATTCCAGATTTGGCCAGAATGATTATCTTCAAAATCTTGATGTGAATATTGCTAGAATGAGAATCTTTTGGTAGATATGACTAACCTGAGTATTAATGCTGACCAAATCTGTTTGGATTTTTCAAAATATTTGCCATTGTTCAATCTACCCTGTACTCAGAGCACCTACACACACTTTTAAATGTGTTCACTAACTAAAAGTATATGACATTTTACTGGCATTGTACAATTCTGATTAACTTTACAATTTAAACCAGATTAATTTGCACCCGTTATTAAAGGAGCAGTGTGTAGGATTGTTGCCAAAATTGCTTCTACAATCATGTTCAAAATATTTTGCTGCTCAGCTGTCTCCATCTTTCAAAAGCATCTCCTAAACATATCCTTGTTTTGTCCTGATGTGAAAACAACACAAACACCACTTGAAATGACAACCTAAACACTATTTTTTGGCTGCAGCTTAGCTTTTCAAATTCAATATTATTATCTGTGATATCAGTGTTTAAAATGAACATGATTCCTTCATGTCTGGTGACATACCAGGGCCATTTTATGATTATTTGGAACACATTTCTTACACACTTCTCCTTTAAATGTAGCCTCATTAGAATGGTAGGTGATTGGCCATGTTTAAAGACTTTAATGAATGTGTGTGTGTGTGTGTGTGTGATGCAGGTCAGAGCTTCTAGCATGTCTTCGGGAAACGCGAGTGGAGAAGAGAAGACGGCGAAAAGCTCTTCGTGAGTTTGAGGACAACTTCAGCCGACAGATGGGAAGGTAAGGGACTTCAGAGTAACAGATACAAGCGTACACATGGCCAACATGTGGGTTTAAACACATCTTTTAATGAGCAGTATATGTTAACTTTTGGCTTTTAAAACAAACAAAGTAACATGAACAGGAGGAAAGAGAAAAATAAGACAGTCAAGACAAAGATCCACCATAAAACGGAAAAAAAAAAATAAACAAATAGAGAAATGGACAAAAAAAAAACTCTATCTTGCTCGAGTACATGACTACTCAGCGGTACATAAAACAAACAGAACAGGAAAGAGGAGTACATCATGAAGAAAGATAAAACGCTAATGACTCTATACATCAACATCTCGATAAACAACAACAAAAGATTACAGATTTTTTTTCTTTAAATATTATTTCCATTCCTCAGCTATCCATTACATGTACAAAACTAGTTCAGTAGTAAGGCAACACAGGGGTTACATCGCATTTTCTTAACAGTTGTGATGCTCGTTTCATATGGTTTGTGATGTCACTGTTAGTCGCAGTTAGTTTCATGTGCATGTTTAAGTATGTTTGTTTATGTGTTTTTTTTTAAGTATGTTTATGATTATTTGTTTTTTTTAATAGGACGCCGCAGAAAGAGGACCGCATTCCTTTGGCTGAAGAGTATCAGGAGTACAAGACCCTCAAAGCAAAGCTGCGCTTACTAGAAGTTCTCATTAGCAAACAGGAAACAGCAAAGACTGCAGTGTGAGGGGAAAATCTCTCTTCTCTCTTTTTTCTCCCTGCCTCTCTTTCTCTTTTTTATAAGTACAAATTGAATGAACTCAGTGGTTGGACCAAATGTTTTGTTTGTTTGTTTGTTTGTTTATTGTTATTGTTGTTGCTGTTCCTTTTGTATTCCACATGTTTGTGCCATTACGACACTTCAATGCACTTTAATGTACATATTTTATTTATTTATTTACTTAGTGAACATGTGTTCACACAGTACCAGTAACTGGGAATTTTATGAAAGATGATTAAAGGCCTTCTGAGGGCTTAGACAAAGACGCATCTTTCAGAACTGTTCTATGCTGTCTGTTCTGAAGTGACATTACATATGCCATCGAGGTCTAAGACTAAATTTATTCTGGACACAGTGGAAACTGTCAGAGATTATCATTAAAATGTTACTTTTACAAAAGCAAAAATTAACATAAAAATAGACCAACATCAATCTCGAGAAATATGGCACTTTACTTTGGATCTGGATTTCAAACCAAAGCCAAACCATATGCAATTTTTGCCACAGAAACTGCGATTGTATGAGGGATTTTTGTAATTCTCTACCAATTTAAGGTGATGTTTCAAATAGCTAAATGCCAAGGTGGAAAGTACCAGTGGCAATGGCCTTGCTAATTTGAACAAATTTTGAATATTTTTTGTCATGAATATTCAGATGTCACATAAATTTAATGACTAATCTTATGCAAAAACTAAAGCTAAAGCCTTGTAGTTAAATTGATGGATTCTACATTGCACACATACAGGAGATACAGAATATACTGTGAAATTCAGTCTGTGACATGATGTTAAACTGGATTTTATATTCATTGAGATGATGACCAATTACAGAATACTATGCAGCTAAGACTTGACAAGGACTCAGTATAAGTGCTAAGTTATGCTGTCAATAAACTCGCAAACTTGCTAGGGCAAAACAATAGAAGAGAGAGAGACGGGAAAATACACGAGGCATGTTTGGAAATGGTAACTCCCTCTGCCATAGGAAAGCACTATACTGAATACAACAGTTTGGTACTTTATCTGTCGACTTAGAGAAAGTGCACAGAGAAAAAACACAACAACAAAAAACCGACTGTAATTTACTGCATATTCAACAAAACCTCCTCTGCAAGTACTATCCCTACGTGTGAAAGGATTCCTCTGATTCTTTTACCATATGAGTTGTGTCTATGGTGATCGCTGCTCCAACACTGTTAAGTGCAATTCTGCTCAAGTTACTTTTTCCTTCCAAAATCCACACCCCACAATTCCTTTCTCCGACAGGCTCCACTGCTGCCAACCGTTACAATCTCGTTTTCATATTTTTTTTGCATGCCAACCAACGTAAAACTGTTGACTTGTGCTACAATCAGATATGGAAATATATATGTATTTATATGTATGTGTGTGTGGTATTTTGTCTCAGATTGGATTTGCGTGTACACATCCTCTGTGACAATGGAAAAACTAAGCTGAATGTTAGCATTTAGTGCACGTTGTTTCTGAATTTGTTAATATATACATATTTATTTATTTTACGTTCCATTGTGAAAGCTTTTTTTTTTTTGGTATTGTGCACTTCTGGTTCGCTCCTATTTTCTATACAACAGTTAAAAAATAAATATTTTTGTATCTATTATCTCCTTCTTGTGTCTATCTTTTGTTTCAAAACACAGTATCCTGACTGTTTCTGTCAGTCACAAATAAATAACATGAAAACAACTAATGAACAACAAATAAGGTGGATGTGTACATTTCAAATGTTTCTCAAGAATTACTTTTCATGCTGCAGGTACAAACCTTTCATGCTTTTTTAAAAATAATAATTAAAAAACAAACAAAACAAAAACATGTTACCCAGGTCACCCTTGTTGACGACTAGGGTAACACAAATGTCAATACTAGTTGGTAGAATAAGGTACCTTTGCTCGTCTACGGCAGCTATCTTGGTGTTTTGTCTTTCAATAATTATTCTTTCCTCTTGTTTTTTTTTGTTTTACCTTTGGCAACACCTTAACAATCCAGTGCTCTGAATGGGAAAGGGGTAGCCAAGAGGACCCAAAGTTATTTGATGGCCAGTTGGAGATTTAGCATTCACCTTAGTAGTCATTCTTCTATGGGTAGAGGAGTTTATAAATGACCTGCTGATGCAGACAAGAGAAACATGACCAAGACACTAACCTTGTCTAAACTTAACAGAAGGAAGAAGAAGAAGAAAAAAAAGAAGAGACAGAAAAGGTGAATCGAGCTGGTCAGAGAGAGTAAGAGAAGAAAAAATATAGCATTTGGTAAAGAGCTGTGAATACATGCCAGCCAAAGCATTGTTGAGTGTGGTGTCAAGTTGAGTCCATGAATGTGTGTGTGTGTGTGTGTGTGTGTGGAGAGAGCTGCTTCCCAGGGGAGAGAGGAGGAAAAACGTGTTGGGGATTAGGGTGTGTGTGTGTGTGTGTGTGTGTGTGGCATAGTACTGAAGAGGGGTTAGAGGGAGTGAGCAATATTCACATATCAGAAAGTCTTACTGTAACTGATTTATATAACGGCTGTGGGAATAGTGAGAAAAAAAAAACAAAAAAACAAGGTGCCATTCAGCTGACAGCAGTGACTGTGTCCCATGCTGATTTTGCCTATGACTGCTACATGTAGGGTCCTTCTTATCGATGGTTTCTCCAACTGGGGCACTGATATGTTTCTGTGCTGTAGTGGCTATTGGTGTGAAGAGCTGTGGGTAGATGAGGGGAGTTTGGGGCACATTTTGGACAGCCCACTCTGATTTTCAGGAATGTGCAAGAGGCATAGACATTTACAGATTTTGGTGTGGCATTATGGAGAGTTGCTTCCCAGGGGAGAGAAAAGGAAAAATGTGTTGGGGAATAGGGTGTGTGTGTGTGTGTGTGTTTGTGTGGGGTTGGGTATATCTTTTGTCCCACTATGTTGGTGTTAGGTTAAGAGGCACAAAAACAGGGACAGTAGAAAGAAGGAGAACCAGAATGTTGAAATAGTGGAGCTCTGTGTAATTGGTGGGATTGAGTTAGGTAACAGAAAAGAGAGACAGGTAGGACAGAGGCGTCGGAGTGTGTTGGAGTCTCTGTTGGAGTGGAGTTGTAACGCGTGCGTTTAGCGTCCCACGCTAATATTGCAGGTCTTGCAGCTGGGGTCCTTCTTGGCGTTGACGGTGGACATGCTCATGAGCTGGTGCCCGCTGATCTCGGCCACGTCTCCCTGCGCCAGGTCCACGGGCTCGGTGTAGATGATCTCCAGGATGACGTCCTGCGCGTGGTGGAAGACCAGCTGCCCGTCCTCGCCCTCCGTGCATGTCAGGAAACGGTTGTCGGTCAGGTCGAGTGCGGGCAGCCGCTGCTTGCAGAAGTCGTCGCCGGCTGTGCCCTCTGGCGCGATGACGAGGATGACGTAGTGGTACGCCGTGTACATGCAGTAGAAGTCGCCAAAGTACAGGTTGGTCTTGGGGTGGAAGAGCTCCTCCGCGCGCACTTCGAAGCGGTAGCGACCGTACGGCGAGTCCTGCGGTGTCTTGCCCGTGTTGAACTCGGTGTTGCAACTGAAGAAGATGCCGTGCAGCTTGCCGCTGATGGGGGAGCCGTGGCTGCCGCTGTTGTCCTTAATGGACGGAAGCATCTGGTTGTTCTGGGACTCCCTGTGTGAGGAGAGAGGAAACATTGCTCCTTACCATCTACCAAGCTGTTTATATGTTGTTTATTTACACTTTTGTTTTGCAGTTCTAATAGACAGAGCTCCATGCATCAGCAACATGATATTAGAACCTGGTTCAAATCTTTGAGAAAAAACAGATCATAACTGTATTTTATGTGTTCTTTGTGGACCTCAGGAAATACCACCCCTCCTGTATGACCCATTACCCAATTAGGTAAATGCAAGCAAATACTGTATGATTAAAGATCTGTCCACCATCATACCAAACACACACACAGATAAAGACACATAATGTCTGGGATTTTCCCAAATTCACATTGATGAAACATTATTGCCCATTCTGTGCACCCTAACAAGCTGACCCTGCTCATTAGTTTTACTTTCTCTTCGTGCTCTGCTCTAATTAGGTAATCAAGATGTCTAACAGAATATTGGGGACTCTTTGACTGTACTGTGAGATTTCTCTCCAAACGGCGGCTCTGTTCATTGTCTTCTGTGCTTGCACAATTCTCTAGAACTCAACTGAGAAGAACTCAGGGAGCAGACGTACGTACGGGAAATGAGACTCAATAGTCCTGTATGTTGCTGGCCTGGCACAACTCTGACACATCTAATGAGTTTTAATACGCCCTTGGATTCCCTCGTTTCCTTTTCTCCGTGGTAGAGATTAATGAATGCACTTTTTTATGGCTCAGTTTCTCTGGAGGCAAGTTACTTGTAAAGAGATTACTCAGTGATATGATAAATAGCCTAATTAAAAACGCTGAATAACACTAATACATCACAAGGGACCTCCAGGTTAGCAAAGTCATTTTCTACCTTTGTGATCATTCTTACTGGACCTGCTGTGAGCTTGCAGCCTAATGCTCCAAAACATCACAAGGTCAAATACAAATGCATCTTTTTTAGATGATGAAACCAATCCTTACCAATAAATTAAATCTATTCAGTATACACAAGTTGCGTTATGAATTTTGCTTAAGCGACCTTGCCTACAGCTAAAGCTGAATGATGTTTTTATCCACTTCTAATCATAGGTTGAATAGGTTAGACTATGACCTTGGATGCCGTCCTAAGGCCTGCATCAATACTCGGTATCAAGCAAAGAAAGATTTTTATACCTTACACTTTATACTTTGTGTTACAGGACTAAATTGGTTCTTATGTATGAGAAACATTCATATTCATATTATGGGCAAATAGCTGTATTCACCTATGGGATAAATGCCAAACTACTTTTCAAAGATCCTCCTGTGACTTTAAAGGGTGACAAGAGTCTCAAGGGAGGAATTAAAAGTCATATATTAATTTTATTCATCACATGCAAATGCAATTCAATAGCTGCTAACCTATGCTTCAACTAATGATGTGTCAAGGTCTTCCATTCAAGAGTAGCATAAGGCACAAGAAAGTCTGCTATAATGTGTCCAATACCTAACTCTTCCCAAAAGTAAGAGATGAATCTCAATGACCCCAAAAACTCCTAGCCCTGATCCCTCAAAGACTTATTGTACACTAACTTGCATTGATCTTGCATGAAATTACTTCAAAATTGGCACGTTTTCATCACAGTTCAGTCTTTGAGAATCCAGCATTTAGGGTCAGGGAGGGACACTGGGGTCATGTCTCAGGCATTTTTAAGTTATCAGCTATGGCTGGCCAAGTGACACATTCCAATGGGTTCAGAGTGAGAGCTCAGAAAGCGAGGTCTGTTTAGCTTAGCTACACAGATTTATTTAGCAGATGCTTCTGTCCAAAGCAGCTTATGATATGCACTTACAATAAACTGCAGATTTAGATTTTCATCAGTGATGTGTTTCTTGGGTACAAAACCCAAGGGGTCGTACACAATTGACCTTGATGCTGTTTCTCACATATTGGTTCTTAGGCAATAGATTGGTAATGACATAGGGCCAAACCGTTAAAAAAAAAACTAGGCAAATGAAACATGTTGAAGTATAAAGACATCAGATTTCACCGTACACTGAACTGACCATTGGCAACCTCAGCAAACTATAAGCTCAACAACCAAAGTGTTCAAGAGTGTTTGGCAAACATAGTTAATCAACTAGCTCTGAAAATAATGGGTGACTTTGGTAGGCTTAAGGCAAGCTTTGAGCAAAAACATGGTACAGTAGGATGCTTTCTTTCTGATCCCTTAACAGCCCAACATTTGTTTGCGCTGAGAATAGAGCTTGACAAGTGAACCCCCCTGAGTAAACATGACAATGGAAAGAGGAGTAGGGGCGGGTGGTGCGGAAGATAAACATTAGATCCAGTGCGCTATTCTGAAATGCATTAGCATTTACAAAAGAGCCAAATGAACACTGATGGCTGAACTTGAGAGTTAGTTGAGCTGTGCTGTGCTGTGCTGTGCATCGAGTCTATAAATAGCTGAGGCGTACAAAACGCAAGGGGAAAACGCGCCACTGGTAATCAGATGCGATTGCGGCATTGATCTGGAATGAATGCGGAGAGACGAAAGAAACAGTTTTCTTTCTTTTTGTTTCTTTAAATCTCTTCAGGACCATCTTTTTTAGGCACTCTTATCATCATTTTTATTCATGCCTGCAAACTACTGTATATCAATCAGCCTTAACAGACTTCAGGTGAGGGTAAATTGACTTCCTACTGAATTCCTATGCGCTTGCCCTTGGCCCCATCAAACCTTTGTGTCCACACTGAGGTACCGTGGAGCCATGAACGGCTCCCATTTGCACTCATTCATAAAACGCTTAACGATGAGAGCTAGTTCACTCCGCCACCACCTTCGTTAAGAGAGACACGCGTCAGCATGAAGTGAAGTGAAATATGACTGTCGACCTCAACCCACCAGACTCCACATTACCTACTTCTAACTCTTTTTCTCTCGGTCTAATCATTTCACTTGTTCCTGCTATCATTGGATGAGGGGCTAGTACACATAATAATCTTATGGGGCATAATGGTGATGAATTATTTTCTATTCCCTGACTGCATGCAGTGTTGTAAATATACATGATGTTCTTCCTTCCAGAGAGTCTATAATTACCTAATTTGTGTAAATACTGCATGAATGTGATGCATAATGCATTGATACATTTTGCTTCTATATTGCTGTACCCAATGCCACATACTACGCACAGAAAATGCATTATGGGCTATAGCATACTAATATTCTAATTAATGATCTTGAGCAGAAGAGAGGGGGTGGATGGGTTACACCTTACAGTGTGTGCATAAGTCGGCCTAAATCAGAAAGAAAATAGCTTGATTTATTACTATTGAAATTAAATCAGCATGAAGGCTACACAATTAACAGTCAACTATTTTGGAAACGGGGATTACAGGCTGCCTGGCTAGTTCTAATCTCCCCTTCTAATTAACTGAGTGTAGGGTGCATTACTAAAGCAGCAAGCTTTGCCCAGCTCACATGGACGTTCAATTTGGCAACAGCGGCGATAAGATGCAGAACGCCAAGGATAGTTCTTCACAAGGCCCATCCCTTCAATGATACAGACAACTGTTTTTATCACAAACTTGACACTGATGGAAAACAGACACAGAGAGGGTGTGCTGGAACTAATCAGCAAAGTAATCATTCGTGTCTAAAAATAGCAACTCCAAAGTCACACACATCATAGATTTACAGCAGTCAACTAAACACAGCATATCTTTCATTTGGATGTTTTGGAGTTTAAATGGACAATGTCTGGACAATGTCTGGACAAAGGTTTGCTGACATTTTTAATGAGTGTGGGATATTTTGTGAATACCGCCTTGAGGGCATTCCAAGACGAGTCATGCTCACTGTGTGAGGTCTTCCTCAAAAAATGACAGAATCCCGTAACATGGGTCTACAGCACAGGCTAGTTGTGTTCTTAGGATTTGATTTAGTTTGAGTTAATAAAATCACTACAAATTACTTAGAAATGGCCATATCAAGTGGACTTCATAGATTTGCATCTGAATTCCTTAACAGAACTCAATCCCACAGCCTATCATAACACTGTATCGAATGGGGTGGGACATTATATCAAAATGACAATAATACATAACCAGGTTTTAGTGTTTTTTTGCTATGACAGAGATACTACCCAAATATTGCAGAACCCTAATAGGAGAATAAAGACACAGCATTACATTTCCCAGATGTGAAAAAGCAATGTAAAGTGTCATCTTTAAAATACAAAGAAAAATGAGAGTTTTGCAAACCTAACTTCGGAACACTAGTGGTAATGAGATTTCGGTGAACTGTTACACAACAAATGGTGGAATCTGTGGGACTGTTCAACAGCAAGTCGCAAATTTAATTTATGGGTGTAGTCTTGAGTCTGAGCATTATGTAATTTCATGCCATTTAAGTGTGATGACAGCAACAGAAAAATTACATTACTATCACAGAAACACAGCAACAATTTGTGTTGAATCTTGTGCAGTTCCTGTAACAATGTGGCTAAAAATATTTAGCTTGCGCTCCTAAGCAATTATTCACACAGAGACTTTATAATAAGTGTGGGGAGACTACAGCTATTATCCTTGGCAACCAGCCAACTGATTCGTCTGTGTTAAGATAGTGACCAAAATAGCAGTCCACCGACACATAAAACTCGTCCTTCAGAAGCTAAGGGGACTTTCTTAAAAAGCATTAACATTCCTCTCACAGGTTTGCAGCTGGAGTGAGGTGAGTGACAGAGAAACCACAGAAACCACTGTGCTGGCAACTTTTAAACTAGTTCAACTAATCTCTATGCCGACTGGAACTGCAACTTTAATGCGTGGTTAAGTCCATGCGACAGCAGTATCTTCAAAGGCTAACAGGAATCTAGACTCTGCTCATGATTTCCTAATAAGACACACTCATTCGCTGGATGCCATGTGATGCTCCAGGCTTGTGAATAAGAGATGCAATGATGCAAAGAAGACGTGCGACAGAAAGGAGTCTTTTAAATTATTCACACTGCATAATATTTTTCTTTCTTTCATTTTTTTTGCCCAAGTCGTGGTCTCCAAACAGTGTCAACCATGACGATGAGCAATTTTTTTTTTATTCTAGCTTTGCTGAAAAAATTATTTCACTCAATTAACACATCTGACATGGTGCATCCGCTTCAAATAGCAGCAGTGAGTGTAAAGAGAAATAGGGCTGTTCAAAAGGGTTTTGTACCTCACGTGGTCGAAGTACTCTTTATGCTGGTTGCGGTAAAACACCGAAAATCTTAGCAACCTGCCAGCGATGGCCTCTGCCTTTTCCAACAGTTGCGTCAGATGCACTGTTGAGTAATCTAGGAAGAACAAACACAACACATAATTTTACATCACTTTACACAGCCCGAGCTTTAACATCTAAATGCAAGGCAACATTAAGTCTCATTTGGCAACACAAAATATTCATGTAATTTTCCACAAATAGACTGTCATAAGTACATTTATAAGTCTGAATGTGTTTAATGTTAGCTTGGCTTTCATACATATTTCCCATAATTAAATTGAAACCATTCCACAGATGCAATCTCAACAGCAAAATCCTAATGCATGAGGCATGAGGACTTACAGGGATTCCGGAATAAATGTCATGCAATGAAACACTTAGTGAATTATGACTTGTTTGTGTGCTATCTGCAATTACGGTGCTGGATCATATCCATTACAAAGACCTTGATGGGTAAGGCTTTCGATTGCTGTGGACAACTTGTTGTGCTGAAGAGTGATATGAGTCAGTGGGTGTCTATGTCGATTTCTGTGTGTGTGTGTGTGTGTGTGTGTGTGTGTGTGTGTGTGTGTGTGTGTGTGTGTGTGTGTGTGTGCGCGCGCGCCCTCCATCTCACCAGCTGTGCAGAACTCGATTATCTCGCTCCACTCGGACACAGCATAGTCGCCATCGCTCTGTTTGGACGCGGTCTGCACAGCCACAGTGTACTCTGTCCGTGGGCTTAAGAACCAGTGTCCACGCACTGTCATGGGCAGCGGCACTGCCTTGGCCACCAGCTTGGTGGGCACATCCTGCAAAGAAAGGAAAGGGTTGATGGGGACGTCCTTTGGAGAGGACAGGTCAGGGTTGGTAAGGAACTTGGCAGAAGGGGGCTGGGAGGCGTCCCACTGAATAGGGCATCCCAACAGGAAGGCAGAAGACAGGGGTTTAAGGGTTGGGGGTTAGAGGGTACAGTCAGGTGGTGTTACAGGGAAATGTCCAGCACAGAGAGAGACCAGAAGTGAGGATTTTTTTTTTTTTTTGCGACACACACATGCAATACACATGCAATAGAATCACAGTAGGCAGCATCACAGGCAGGTAGCTACTTGTGTATAGGGTAGACAGAGTTGAGGGACAATTTCAAAATGAATGCACTGACAAGACTTGTGCATTAGTCTGGAGAGACGGAATGACATTAGGGCATTCCACACAAAAAGGACAGAAGGCTAAGAAAGCATGATGGCACATCAAAAGACATTTGAGCTTTGATGGCTGCGTTCCCTAAATTAAGTTATAATGAAACTTCAAAGGGAAAGACCTAGACTGGCCATGCCTAGACACAATTCCACTCGGTCATCCCCCTTCAGTGCAAGAACACTATCAATTAAGACAGGCTGTCAGTCAAAGGCTGATGCAATCTTTTTTCATTTAAACATCTCCAGAAAACCATCGTTTCTCATTACTTGAACATCCAGACCGTCTGTGTGAAACAAAAACTGTAGG
This sequence comes from Sardinella longiceps, assembly GCA_027497455.2. Classification (NCBI taxonomy): domain Eukaryota; kingdom Metazoa; phylum Chordata; class Actinopteri; order Clupeiformes; family Clupeidae; genus Sardinella; species Sardinella longiceps. Next base: position 15,636,506 of record JAODXP020000032.1, on the reverse strand, counting down.
ACGAGACTACCATACTATAAAAAATATCTCTTAGTGGTATTTAGAAGCTTTTGCAACCCTTCTAGTTTACAGGGCCAGTAGTAGTAGCCTAGTCAATATTGTACCATTAAATGAAATGAAAATAAATTACATAAAGCACGACAATATTCTCATCTCCATATCAAGAATATTCTATAATGCTCTTGCATAGACACAGATCCAAAGCTCATCTAGCAGTTTACGACGCATCAGTGTCATATCAGTCTGTTTTGTGTTAACCATGGTCAATCTATGCATCAGACTTTACGGATACTTAATTAGGCCCCAGGCAGGTAGGCTGAGTCCATGAGGCGTGGATCTGCCCAAGGTTTCTTCCTACATAACAAATTATTTACAAAGCGAGGGAGTTTTTCCTTGCCCCTGATTCTCATGGATGCTTCCCGTACTGTCTGTAAAGCGCCGTGAGACAATGTACTGTATTTGTGCGCTATACAAATAAAATTGAATTGAATTGAATTGAATTGAATTGAATTGAAAGAGTACTTGCCTAGCTTTTCTTTGGACCCAGCCTACCCATACTGTAGGTTTGCCTGTGAGCCACTGCTGCTGGTAAGGGCATTATAATTAGGTCAATGGGGGGTATACCAGTATTCTAGGGCAGTAGTACTATCTCAGGCAGTTTCCCTTTGACCTGAAGCCCCTGGCCATGACATTTATCCCCCATCAGCCCTTTAGCCCACTGAAGGCCACAGACCTATTTAAAGGGTCTTATCGATCCCCTTTGTATGACAGATCGTAGTGGAATAGCTCCAGGGACTTGTGCACTTACGTAGTGCTCTGTGAGGTCACAGGATGTGACAACGTTTTAAAGAGACTCTAGTAATGGATGAGGCATGATGGCGAGACATTTAGTGTAGTGAAGTGAACTAGGAAGGGGATTACCTACACCATGCAGCACGACTACTGTATGTCAGCCTCATAAAAAAATTCAGACACGATTTGTGAGGATACTAGATCTCTGATGCTACAAGTACACGAGCTATGAGGATACTATAGATCACTGATGCTACATTATGACTACTTGGTCTCTATAAATTACAGATACCAACCTAATGTGGCACAGATTTAAATGAGCTATGCACATACATGTAATGTTCTGAGGATTAATTTGCTTGTTTGCTGGGTGCATAGGCCTACCTTGTGTTTAAACTTGTTGGAGTTTTTGTTCTCTTTCTTGTTCAGGTCGATAAAGTAGTGTGTGATTCTCTCCTTGGCCCGGGCATCCATGTCCCAGCAGATCTTGAAAGAGTCACATGTGATGTTGCTGATTTTGATATGCTGAGGCACCGGAAGCTCCTCCATCTCAGCAATCCCGCTGTCCTGGGACTTGTTCCCTGTTTGAAAGACGGATGTGATATGTCACAGAGAGTACAATACAACAGCAAGCTAAAATGTAATTTTTAGAGGCTATTAGTATCATCGTCATCATCATCATCATCATCATCATCATCTCCATACAAAAAACATTTTGCACTACATTTCTTGGGTTAGATTTCCACAGATTAGCTAGCTAGACAACACTAACTAGCCTAAACTGAAGAATGACCTTGGTTATTCTTGGCTACATTTGCATATCAGGCAGTAGCCTTCAGTCTTATGTAGCTAAGATAGGCCTGACTCAAATTCAGCGAAGTCAATAAACTTTAAACAAACATAACCTTATACATTCATAGCTTAGCAGAGAAAGAATGAGAAAAACATTAATATGCAGTTCCTTAAAAAAAAGTTCCTTCTGTAAATAGTAGGCTTATCATGTAAACATTACATGCTAGCATTGACTTGACAACTAACAGCTAACATTGAAAGCCTGCCCTCTTTGGTAGCTGTCAAGTCAATGGTAGCTAAGTCATGTTAAACTGAAAGTAAAGTTTAGAGAGATACAGATACCATTCCTTTGTAATTCCGCATCTTTTAAATGGCCAATAGTGTAATTTGAGCATTTCGCTAACCCTCTTGTATGTGTCTTATGTTTAGTAGTTTAGCTTTATGATATGGCATAGCGTTAGGCTAAGCTAAACATTCCGATAGCAACTACGGGTAAACTATTGAAATGATAGGACATTTTGTTCCTCAAAAATTCAAGGAAGAAGACAAAATGACATTCTCTTGCAATATTAACTACATACAATAGCCTACACATCTGAGAAACTCTTTTCAAACTTACTGTTTTGTTGATAGCTGTCTGAGCCACTGTCAACCTCAGCATCTATTATTATTGTTGTATGTAGGCTACAGTAAAATAAGTCCCGCCCCATTTGGAAAGCAGGCTATCAACTGGTGACCTAGGATCTACTCAAAACCCACTTCAGCTAATCACAGACCTGTCCAATCCATGTTGGGTATCAGCCTATTGCCCCAAATACCAGAGTACTAGTCTAAGTCTATATATTTTTATTATAAGAAGGAATGCCAGATAGAACATGAGGCTATTATTAGTCCAAGAGAGGGTGGTGGAGACATGGTGGTGATGTGCTTATCGGAAACCAAGCTTGCCATGCAAGCTTTTTCATGGTCACTTAATTTGAAACCACTGTCTGACAGGCATACCCTTAACAAGCCTACTGAACAGCCATAAATAGTAACTCAATATGGCCCAAGATAGATGTTTCCACTTTTACACAAAGAATGAAAACTGAGATATCAGGCAGTGGACACTGACAGACTGTTTTTCCTCTCTCCTCATTTAGAGGGCAAATCATGGGACGTAGGAGAGATATTCAGAAGACCTGACCCAGGGGTGGAGAGTCAGAAACTGACTGGAGAAATGTGTGCAAAATGGCCTCCTCATCACCACATCTCCCACACAGGAGCAGCCCACTGTTTAGGCTAATCACTGTGGTGAGTTACGCCATCTATTTAGCACTCAACAAAGGGTGAAGTTGTGAATGAGAGAGGCGGAAAGTGAGGGAAAGTGAGTGAGTGAGTGAGAGAGAGAGAAAGAGAGGGAGTAAATCCAAAGAGACCACTGGAGAGCGAAAGAGAGGCGATGCAAGAGAAAGAGAGAGAGACAGAGAAATCGAAAGAGAGAGAAAAAGAGAGGACTGCTGGGATTTGTCTGCCAAGGACGGCACCTGCGCAGTCAGCAGAAATGCCTGGTACAGTGCCAGTGAATGAGCAGGGTGTTCTACTGCTTAGAAAAACACTATTGAAGCACACACACACACACACACACACACACACACACACACACACACACACACACACACACACACACACACGCAAGCACACATGCAGGCACACATGCACAGGTGTTCATTCATACACATACAGTACATACAAACACACTCACAACAAACACACAAACAAACAAACAAACAAACAAACAAACAAACACAAATCCGCTGAAAGTCTAGGTTCAAGGCAACGTTAGTGAGACCATTACACAGTATCAAATGCAAGTTGCATCAAGGCCCCTTATCTCATCATTCTGAAGTTTGCACCAAAGCTTTGCTGCCAGAGGCTTTTACTTTGTAACAGCCAGAGAAGCACTTCAACACACTTTCCATACATAGACACCACACACACACACACACACACACACACACACACACACACACACACACACACACACACACACACACACACAAAGATGTGCATCCCAGAACAACACACACATCCCCACATGGAACAGAGGGAAGCTCTCCTCTCTGTCAGACTTCAAGGAGGAGAATCCAACGCATGGCCCCTTGTGCAGCTTGTCGGCCCAACATGAAAGATAACACCCTTTCAGGGATTTTTTTCAGTGATTTTTTTTTCTTTCTGCTGTTTTTTCCCACCCCTATTCCATTGCAGTTGTTGAAAATAAAAATAAAAAGTGAGTCATCCTTCAGACTAGAGATCAACATTAATTAGACCAGGAGACAAACAGGACGAACCCTCCTTTCTTGGCGCAACATTGGAAATAATTACAGAGTGCCTTGGCTTTTGAAACGCAAATAAGCACAAAACCACTTTCTCTATTAGTGCTCTGTCCATTTATAGGAGAGTGAAGTACTGTAGGGCTACTTTAATGGTGAAGACATCCCTTGCCATTCAGAGAGGAGTGATATTGAAAGTGTGTTTGTAGTAATGTATCAATAAATATTTGAATATTACAGTAAGTGAATGGGGGAGATATTTCTTTCAGGAGACTGTGATAAACAACAACTTACTTGTTCATGTCTTTCTGAGAAAAATAGTTATGCAAGCAGTTGACGAAGATGATTATGAAAAAGTGTTTGAAAAAAGGCATGTGTCTGATGATTCACATCTAAAGAAGCTTTTGATCAAATGAGAAAAGACTCAGCAAAGTCTTGTCATTGCGGATCTATCTCATTTTCCTCTCCACTCCACTCAATTTCTAATTCTCTCTCTCTCTCTCTCTCTCTCTCTCTCTCTCTCTCTCTCTCTTTCTCTCTTTCTCTCTCTCTTTCTCTCCCTCTCCACAGTTTATTGGGGTTACAGCAGCACAGTTCCTTCCAGTTAGGCATGATTGAATGAAAAGTCATTCTGAGTAGGATTTAACACGAGAATGGGAGAAAAGTAAGTAGACGTGTCTGTGTGTGTATGTGTGTGTGTGTGCGTGTGTGTGTGTGTGTGTGTGTTTGCATGTTTGACTCTGTGTGTGTTGAAGTGGAAAAAACCCTGAGTTATCCGGGGATTATTAATCTGCCCATCTGTGGGAGACTAGTGCTGTTGCTGCTGCTGCCAGTGCCGTGGGAATTGAATGGCTATACTGGAGCTGGAGCTGTGTGCCTGTTGCTTCTCAAAATCATCAGCAGCTCTGTGGGTTATTATTTTCCCGGGAGCACAACTGGAAAACACTGGCACTCATTTACTGTACCTATGCCATCCTACAAGTCTGCTTGGACCAAAGTTAGGCTACTACATTAAAAATTTTACAGTGGCATAAACAATTTACTACTATTATGAATCACGTCATGACATGTACAGTTTTACACCACAATTGAAGAAAAGTTGTTTCTGAATGACAACAGACAAAACTTCCATATATTCAGATGTACTAGAGGCTGTAATGACAGTCTGACAGTCAGTTAAAAACTCTCACCCATATTTGATTTAAATGTCAAGACAGAGGATACAACAGCTACATCACACACACACACACACACACACACACACACACACACACACACACACACACACACACACACACACACACACACACACACTATGAACAATTCCTCTTCCCTCTTTCTCACCCCCCCCTTTCCTCTCCAACTCTCTGCAATCTTTGACAATTCACAAGACAGCCGATGATGCAAGAAGCTTATAACCCCTATCCCCCCCCTCCTCACACACACACACACACACACACACACACACACACACACACCCTCCTCGCCTTCCTAAGCCTTAACACACAAGATGATTACAGCCAAGCGAGACGTGTCCGTCTACCGGCCTCAGCAGCAACCTACCAGCAGGACGCAGACTTTTCATGCTGACTGCCCTCAGTCACAATGTCTGTCCACTCAGTATAGCGTCCACTCAGAGTCCAGTAGTAGAGTAGAGTAGAGTCCAGTAGCCGGCCAGTAGTCAACAGCAGCACAAACACAAGAAACTACCACAGTACCAGTAGCAGTGGGGGCAATGCAACTCTGACTGAATGATTGAATGGCCGTGAGTGGGTATGCGCCTCCTTGTGTGTGTGTGTGTGTGTGTGTTTTTTTGTGTGCGTTTGTGTTTGTGTGTGTGTGTGTGTGTTTGTGTGTGTGTGCAGCCCTTGCTGTTTAGTGACTGACCCTTGTGTCCCACGGACAGGACTGGGGGTTGTCCCAGCAGCCGATTGGCCTGGGCCGAGAGGGCTTAGGGAGGGAGAGAGAGAGAGGGTGTGTGTGTGTGTGTGTGTGTGTTGGGTGAGCTCTTGTATGCCCGACGCACAGGAAGGGGGACAGTTGAGATTATTATGTCATCGGCGGCCGGTGCGGGACGAGAGTGACAGATAGCACGCTACGATAGGAAACACACACTCACACAGACACACACACACACACACACGCACACACTTTCACTTATGCTGTACAGTGCACACAGTCTCACACACACACACACACACACACATTCTTCACACTCACATACACGTATACACACACCGTTCACACTCACACACACACACACAGTTAACTCACACCACCACGCACACACACACACACACATACAGATATCACAATGCAAGAGAGGGAGGGCTGATAGCTGTCATACGCCTTTCCCAGAGGATAATCTTTCCAAATCCCTAAAAAATACAACACCACTCACAATACCCCCACCCCCCACTACTCTCCTCCATGCCCTCTCTCTCTCTCTCTCTCTCTCTCTCTCTCTCTCTTTATCTCTCTCTCTCATCTATTAGCACAAGGAAAAATCTCATCACACAGCAGTCCTCTCTGGCTTACCCCCCCCCCCCCATTCCCCTTCGCTCCCCCAGCACCGCTACCCCACCCTGCCTCGCTATGTCTGTCACCCTTCCAAAAAGCATGACATCATTGTTTTGAGTGGGCCGATGCAGTGTTCACAGTGCTCCCCCCCTCCCAGGGAGTCAGGTCACTCGGGGGCTTTGTGTAACTTAAGGGAGAGGCTGCTTTTGTAACCTGACAAGAATGTGTTGTTATGGGATTCACTAATTGGTATGTCCCAGTCATGTTGATATCTCCACAGGCCTAGAGACTGAAGGCCACCACACACCGGTTCCGACACAGTGCTGAGCACTCTGCTTCCAACATTCGATTCCATTGTTTTCAATGCAACCCCGCACACCAGCGCCGAACCCTTCCGCCGTCGATTGTGAATTACGATTCAAGTCTATTTTGTCGGAGCCGTCCATTGACATCCAATGTTAAGGCTACTGTGCTAGGTGCTAGGCGAAATTGTCGGATTGGAAAGTGCTCCGCAATGCTGTCGGAACCGGTGTGCGGCCGGCTTGACAGTCAGTTCTTTCTGGAACTTCCAGGAAATGAAGGTTCTAGAAGGAACACTTTGCAGCTGGAATGGGAAAGGCTGCCATGTGTGAGGTTCTGGTGCATTTTGGGCGGTCTGGTTCCACCCTTGACCATGGCACATACACAAGTTGAGTTGACAGAGCTGAGATCTAAAAATGAACCAATGCGTCTATTCTGGACTGGTTTTGTCTTCATAGCCATGGCATCCCCATGTGATGGCCCAACAGTGAACAGACCAAGCACACAGAGGCTGGAACAAAGGCCTTCCTCACGTCCTCCACCCCCGATCCGCCGCTCCCTAAAGACCCTGACAAGGCCCCCTTTCACCCGCACCCACGGGTGAACCCAGAATCCCCCGGACCAAATCCCAGTGGCCCACACACACACACACACACACACACACACACACACTCACACACACACACTCTCTCTCTCTCTCTCCCTCACATACACACACACACACACAAATGGAGAATGTGTGCTTTTGTTGTGCTCCGCTATCTAACAGTGAACAATTAATATGCGATGTGACACAAGAGAGCTTACTTGAGAGGGATGCTAATCATGGGCCGGGTGTAGAATGTCTCACATTCCCAAATCATATGCTGGAGAGCAGGCACCAGCTGATGACCGGATGATGCCCAGTATATGAGTTAACTTTATCTCAGCGTTCTCTCAGTGTTCATTCCAACTATTAGGCTATTCATTCCTGTGGATATTTATTTCCCATATTGTTTCCAACAAAAGAATTAGAATGTTTAAAAGATTTTTGCTAACGGTTGATAGGTCTGTGGATATTTCCCATATTGTTTCCAATAAAACAAGCGGAACATTTACATTTTTTTGCTAAAGGGCTGACATGCTGTTTTTGAGTTTAAAATAGGCCTAGATAAGGCTGGGTTTGAGTTATTGTTTTGGAGTCTGTAAATCAGTTAACACTACATGCATCCGAAGGGTAAAAATTCCTTTTCAGAAGTTCAGAGTGTTTTAAAACTAGATTATTCGCTGTAAATGAGTCCTCTAATTCCATTCTGTGTTTAAACTGTGTAGAGAGAGACAGAGGGAATATTTTTGCATCAAACAGCAAGTCTGAATTTTCTATTACATAAGTGTTGTTTTTTTTATTTTGTATATTGCATCACATGATGCACCAGCAACACTTTCTGTGAAAGTGCTTTGTGCATTTCTGATGAAATTGTGCTGTGCTGTTGACTTATGAGAACGCTTTTCCATCTGTTTAGAAGACTACGCTACGTCAATGTGGAATATGGCTCCTTTTTAGTATATTATGGACAAACAGTGAAAAGATTTGAAAACAGAACACTAAGTCCTTGAGCACGATGATTAAAAGCTCCAAAAGAATTCCAGAATTGTTTGTATACTTTAATATTAGATAACTGTTATTTTCCCTTAAAATAATGCTAAACACAAATAAAGTCTTTATGCAAGACCTACAGTAGATTAAACATACAATATTTAGTGTCTTCATTGCATCTTCAGCAACATATTGGATGCTAAGAACAACAAATTGTTAATCGTGACTCAGGATTTATCATCATGCATACTAGTGATTGTGAACAACTATCAGTAGCTAAAGCTGCCTTTATACATTATAAAGAAACTTTTTCTACATTGCCAGGGTAGTCGCAGTGATAATGAGGCAGCGTTTTTGTTTTAATGTTTCCTGTCCAGTCCGCCATGCTGATGTCGGCCGGCAACAACAGCAGTAGGCTTCCCTCCCAGAGCAGCGTGGGAGAGCATGGGCCGCCCGTCACTCTCCCCGCCTCAGGCATCGCATTCTATTCATATTTAATCATGGGCTTGAGTCAGGAGGCCAAAAATAGAGGCAAAGAAGAGACTCTGCACTTTAATGGGCCAAATCACTCAATGTCCGTTTGTGTGTGTGTGTGTGTGTGTGTGTGTGTGTGTGTGTGTGTGTGTGTGTGTGTGTGTGTGTGTGTGTGTGTCTCTCTCTCTCTCTCTCTCTCTCTCTCTCTCGCTGTGTGTGTGTGTGTGTGTGTGTGTGTGTGTGTGGGGGGGGCTGTGCCATGGTGGAGGTGGCCCTGGGGCTTACACACTGTAGAAAGGAAGGACAGAAAATCTATACTGCTGTAGCTGTGCTTTCCCCATGAGTGGTGGACCACTGGTGTGTGTGTGTGTGTGTGTGTGTGTGTGTGTGTGTGTGTGTGTGTGTGTGTGTGTGTGTGTGTGTGTGTGTATTGTATTGTATGCACACACACATATGTGGGTGTGTGATGTGATGTGTGTATGGAGTCTCATAAGTGGATATGAATGGGCCTTTCCTACAGCAAGCTGGCGGGTCTTTTTTCTCTGGGGTATTTTCCCTGGGTCGCCAGGGCTTCTAATCAGCGCCATGTTTGTCTGATAGTCGCTGACTAACTGCCACTGGCATTAGCTGCTGAGGGCGCAGAATGGAGGTGTGGGGATGGCGTAATAATTAAATCGTTTGTCATCTGAATGCCACCCACTGCAAATGGCCTCTGGCTACGTAATCACAATCCATCGTGTCACATGCACACAGTCAAGTGGAGAGACCTTGGCTGTACAAAGGATAAACATGGCTTCCTGACCCTTCTGACATACTAGGGGCAAATGTTAGCTTGGCTACCTCTGGGTTAGCCTGGTCATAACTAGCCCCTCAGTCTATGCTGTTCTTCGTAGAAGGTTCTTTGATCTCGGCTACTGAGAAAGGATTGCTTGCAGGAGATGTTTAAATTCAAAAACATTGGATCAACCCTTGACTCTGACCCTATTATATACTCGTAAACCCTTGTGTAGCTGTCTAGTTGGTTAGTCTTACTTCTAGGTGCCACAGGCACAAAGTAGTGACTAGAAATTTTAACCACCCAAGAGATGGACAGGCGAGACATAGGCCTACCACAGATTAGTCTACAATAGCATCAGCAGGGATAAGACCAAGTTTTGTTCAATCTCAAACACATGCCCTTTTATGGTGTTAAATAATGTAATGTAACAACGAGGAGAACTGCATTTATTGCCATGGACTCTCCAATTATCCAGATGCTAACCAAAAGATGCTAACTTGCTGACTCATTCTGCTTAGTTACCATAATGAAGGCTGCAATGGCGGTTCCAGAACCCTTTGCCCGGCTTCAAACAGAACACATCAAACGGTTGTGGGTTCTGCCTCATCATGTTGCCAAGGCAGAGTGTTCTAGAACAGCTGCGTTTCGCCGGCTGAGGCTTGCCCTTGAAACCGGTGTGTGGAAAGTCATTATTTTCTTCCTCGTCGGACTCTCTCTCTGAGTCAAGTGATGCTGAGGAGTAATTAAGCCGAACCTCTTGACTAATGGTGCCCTCCAAAAGTCCCCAGCATCCCGGGATCTTTTAAATACCGCCCTCACTCACTCGTCCCCAAGGGGGCAGTCATCATATGCTAACAGCTGAGGCCCAGGTGCACACACACACACACACACACACACACACACACACACACACACACACACACATACACAGAACTAGACACTACATACACACATTTATAGACTGACGCTGCCGAC
>JAODXP020000032.1:15610987-15620987 GCA_027497455.2 Sardinella longiceps | reverse complement strand
TAGACTAGAGTGGCTTTGAAGAACATTTTAAAATGGATGCAGTAGTCAAAGGGATATGCGGTGGTGAGGCCCACAACGTCACGGGGTTCAGTGCAGTGTAAAAGAAGACAACCTTTTTGCCAATAATCATTGGAACCAGTCGCCATTTTTAGGTTCACGCTGCTGACTTTACACTGGAATCCCATAAGGCAAATAATAAAGAACCATTCTCTATGTGTTCTCAATGGCAAGTGTGTAAGCATGCACTGAGTTACTGTATGGTTTCCAAATAAACAGAAAACCCGCCTTCTTCTCATACTCCATTCTGCTCTTATTCTGATCCCAGATCAGTCCTGATGTAACTGTGATTAAGTCCCCATGCAGCCAGCCCAATCTGACCCTGATTTGGACGTGATCAGACCCTGACCTGCGTCTGAGGCCCATCCTGCTGCTGGCGTCAGTAAAGCACTGATCTGGCACACTGAGTGGCTGTTATCTGGACTGGACCTGCTCTGCTCTGCTCTGCTCTGCTCTTCTCTTCTCTGGCGGAGACATTCTGTTCCACCCCTGTTGGAGGGGTTGGGCCAAGAGCGAGACACACACTGTTCCTTGGATAGCTGAGGAGCTGAGAGACATGCTGTGTGTGTGTGTGTGTGTGTGTGTGTGTGTGTGTGAAGCCTCAATCTCTCTGCCAATATTGTCATATCACACACACACATGCATATGCATGCACACATACACAGCCACGCGCACCCACACACACACACACACACAAACCCACACACACACACATACACAACATATGCACGCACAGAGAGAGAGAGAGAGAGAGAGAGAGAGAGAGAGAGAGAGAGAGAGAGAGAGAGAGAGAGAGATGGCTTTCAGCAAAGCGATAGCTGCCACCAAATTAACTAATGAATTGGGACAGATTTGTTTTCTTAATACCATACTTTTTTTCTGAAAAGCGCTTTTTCATGCATGTTTCAAAACAGTGGTGTGTGTGTGTGTGTGTGTGTGTGTGTGTGTGTGTGTGTGTGTGTGTGTGGGGTGGAGTGATGGATGTACTGTACGAGGGGAGTTGCCTGACAGACACTAACAGTTGCCTCATGGCTTAGTTCACTGCATTCTTGTTTTGCTTTGCATTGTTATTCTGGTTATTACAAATTTGTGCCATATTTTTTCTTACAATGTCTTCATTATGTGGAGAAATTCATATCTCTCTCTCTCTCTCTCTCTCTCTCTCTCTCTCTCTCTCTCTCTCTCTCTCTTTTGTACATTTTTATGAGGTCCAACATTTCCCCCAGAGCCAATATGTTTATATTACAATATTATATTCAGACAACCACCTACCATTTACAACCCTCTAGTCTAAATAATAAAATATTGTTTCACGATACATAATCATTCCATAATGTGCCACCACTGGATACATTTCTAATTTGAAGCTCTGTATATGCAAACGTCCTGCAAGACAAATAGCCTTCATGCCTTTGTACAAATAGAACTACTTCATAATTGGCTACTAGTCGGTCCACGGCTCACAAGCATCTGGGTACAGTAATCACTCCACACAGAATAGACTCCTAATCATGAATCGGCTCCCTTATATGGCTAGAGAAATGGCTTTTGTTTTGTTTGTTTATCGTGTGCCGCAAGCCCAGCCAGCACAATTAGCAAATTGATGGTGTGCGCTAAAAAGTTCACATTCATCTCAGGGGCTGGACTGTCTGGGCAGATGGCAAGGTTCCTGGAATGGCCTGTGCTCACACAGCTGGGCAAGCCCTGGCAGTGTTGTGCTGTGGCACACACACACACACACACACACACACACACACACACACACACACACACACACAAACACACACACAAACACACATACACACAGTCACACATTGACTCACACACGCACACACACACATGTACATGTATATACAGTATACATACAGCACACATATAGATTTTATATACACATTATAGACATGGTGGTAGTCATATGGAATACCCCCCCACACACACACACACACAGACACACAGACACACATACACACATGAACTAGTGCAAATATATACAGTATGTGTACTGAGAACTACAATACATAAAGAAATGCTCTTACATTCAGACATTCTTCACACTCTATCTCTCTCTGTCACACACACATACATGACACACACAAAAGCATTGCCCCATCTGGTGGTTGCCAATTACCCCTGAGGCATTAACCCCCCCTCTGCCCGCCCATGCCCACACCCACTCCCTCCCCCCACCTCAATCCCCACCCACTCATCTGAATATGTAAATGTGCTGGCAGCTGCCCTACTGTCTCCAGTCAGCAGTAAAGTCAGCTTTACTGTATGTATGCCTACCCTTAGGCCCAGCTCTTAACTCAGAATCCCCTCTCATCCACTACTGCACTATAGCACTCTAGTTAGAGAGAGGAAAAGCGGAGTGAGAGGTCTTTGGTCTTTTTCGTCCTCAACGATGCTTTCCAGGCAGCACTGCCATCAAGGCATTAGCCCCCCCCACATTTAGGGTTTGGGTGAGGGTGAAGGGGTAAGGGTTAAGGTAGTGCTTTTTAGGCTGAACTGTCTGGAAGACTGGAAGATGGCATTGTGGGGGAAAAAAAAAAAAAACACACTATTAAATGGAGCAAGAGGTGCTAACGTTTGTTAAAGGAATGCACCGGAGTGAATTCAAGCATAGCCCTGCTGCACGAGCCTTCCAACAGCAATATATTTCGCATGAAATGAAAGAATTTTGAACAGCATAGACCTAACGCGAACGCGAAACACTTTACATTGAGTCAATGTAACCTCAGATCTTACTTTCGGTTTCCAACAGTCAGGTCCTATTGATTCAGTGTAAAGTGCCTGGTAGCTTCTGCGTTCGGTCTGTGCTGTACCAAATTATTTTGTTCCACTCGCTAACTAGCGCATTTAGCAAGCTCTTTCAACAGGGCTATGCTTGAATTCACTCCGGTGCATTCCTTTAAATTCTATGTTCTATTTTCATAAGGAAAGGTTGATCCCCCTTTATGCAGACCAGAGTTGAGCTCTGATGACTCACGCTGATATGAGAGATCACAGAAAAGTTTACAATGTAACATAATGCACTTACAGTATGCAGAATCACATTTGCTCCCATTGTAATGTATTATGTTACTCTATCATGGTCAGTATTCAATTGCTCTAATCACCCCTGCAAGGCTTTGAGAGTACTAGCCATGGAAAAGAATGTGCTTTAAGTACAGTGCTTGATCCATGGTGGAATGTTAATTGTTGAACACCACTGTCAATCAAACGCATTACAGTAGTGTCAGTGCTTCAGAAACAGCACAAAAGATCATTACTAGGGACGGTAGTCTGAGCTACTTTTAAATCAATGGAACCCCTACTTTGTGCAAGCATTCACTCAAACACAACTAAACTTGAATGTTGATTGTGAACAGAGATAAAGAATTTGAAAAAAAGTGCCTTGTAACCAAGGACTCAAGGACTCAAAATTCCCAGTCTGTTTTGAACTGAAGCTGGACCTTTAACAGATAGACAGACACACCAATGCCCAAATATTGTGGCGTAATCAAGTGATAAGTGCCTAGAGAGTGTGCCTGCTTAAATACCTTCATGACAACAGCATACCTTGGATTAGGCCTACTGTAGGGCCGTGCCTAGAGGATAAAATACCGCTGCCTTCTTAATCCTCTTGACCTGACCTTAGCCACGCATGACTTTGCAATCCCCGCACACATCAAACGTAAAGGCTTCACAGATGTATGGGGCGGATATGTAGGACTAATACATGAACAGCACACTGTTGCTGATTCTGTTAGGAGCTTATCTACAGTACTACTGTCCGGTGACTTGCTGTCCAGCATTTGTAGACCTACACCTCACACCTCCTATTTTATGAATAGAGTTCACTGACGTTCTAACGTTCAAACATACATTACATTTTTCAAAAGATAATAAAGAAAGGAGACCAAACATTGCTCATTGTGTGAGTGGAGTTCTCTTTGAACATCCTTAGACAAGGCTGCAAACACAAGGCTGGGTGAACAGAAGGGGCTCAGCAGAAGGCTTTGCCATGACTCAATGTCGATGTTTCATCTCCAAGAAAACAACACAGTATGTCTCTCCCTCTTCCCTCAGCCACAACTCTGGTGCTGAAGCAACACTTAACAAGAGAATCTCACAATGATTAAGTAACACCCCGACAGGCCTGTGAGCGCCACAGCCTTCACAGCTTCCACTGATAAGAACCGGAAATATCTCCTTTTCCTTCTCCGCATAACTTTATTTTTTATCGTTTCATCATCTCCGACCGTCTGGAAGCATAAAGAAAAGAGTTCATTATGTGCTTGGCTATATATTAGAACCTTGATAATAGGCCTTGTGCCTCACGGTTCTCTTAAAGCGTGCAAGGCCTGGAAGGAAAATGGTGCTTATACCAGCCATTTCCCACAATTCCACTCTGCCTTCTCAGTTCAGTAGGAAAGAGGCTGGTCAATGGGAAGGGACTGCAGAACAAGCTGAGACAGTGGAGAGTAGAGAGTCAGGATATAGCAATGGTGAGGGATAGTTCTAGAATGAATTGGCCGGAAATGGCATGAATGCTCGTGTTGTTGCACAGTTTCCGAAAAGTGACTCCTGTGTCAGACAGCAGAGTAGAAGAGGGAAGAATTGAGTGTGAGTGTGTGTGTGTGTGTGTGTGTGTGTGTGTGTGTGAGAGCAATAAAAGAAATGGCTTTTGACTGGAACTCTTGAATGAGAGTCTTTTGTCTGACTTTTTTCTCCATTTCCTCTCTTTATCTTTTCTTCTTTCATTCTCACCTCACTCTTATTCACATATTACTCTCCTTTGCTCCTTTGCTTTTCTCTTGCACCCCCACCCCCCCTCCCTCCCTCTCTCTCTCTCTCTCTCTCTCTCTCTCTCTCTCTCTCTCCCAGTCTTATAATGAAATGGCTGGGGGGACTTCAGGTTGTACAGAAGGATGGGGAGGAATACAAAGTAGCTATTTTTGGACACATGCGTGGGGTAGTGGGGGAAATGCTCTTATTTTAGGCTTCTCTTCATACACTTCACTGAGGAACACAGGACAAATTTGTTTCAGAAGCATTTCAAGCCCCTAAATGCTTGAAGCATTTTCAAACATTTGCACTCAAGCAAGCATTTGTGCTCCTGAGTTCCACTGTGCTGACTGCTCTGTTTTCACTTGGGTATTCAACACAACTCTCTGTCATCAAGATGAGAGACCTAGACATGACAAAAGAGAAGAGAAAAGCCAGGGCCGGCTTTTTGCATGTGGACCTAAAGTTAAGTTTGATAAAAGGTTTATGACTATTTGATGGGGATCTTTAATGAAAGGATGAACGTTGGGCCGTGTACATGAACAGATGTTTGTCTGGTTAAGAGAGCCAAATTGCACTCATAGCTTTACTATAAAGAGTAATACACTAACGTACAAAAACGCATGGTAGCCTGACTCACATGGTTGAAAAGACTCATGCTCAGCTTGGCCAAATCATCCAATCGTACACTCTGCAAGGCGCATGAATCAGCGAAAATTACATTTCTTATTGGCTTGATTTTGACTTGTGTCAGGTTTGCAGCTAGAGTTAACGGACATATCTGGTAACGTATCTCAGATTTTATGCATAAACTGTTCCCCTTCTAGGTAAGCGGATAACATCAATGACTATGCTGTTTGCTTTTTTCATTGACTGAGTTGAATACCGAAAGCTTTTCTCCTTCGCGTTTGGACATCACGCCAGAGGTCTGTGTCCATGGTACTGAAACAGCATTTCCTCTACAGAGAAACAATGCCTGCAAGATTTTTTTAGCGTCTATGCATCCTTCTCTATATATTTTCATTGTAACACAAAAATCCTACAAACCCGGCAGATTTTTTTAGTTAGTGCAGCATATTCGATTACACCATGGGATTTATCTCATATAAAATATTCAACACGACTAAGCCTTAATGCGAGTTGTTCTCCCAAGTGAAACGAACCAGTGGTGTTTGTTTTGCCTGACGTTTTCCTCTCACCTCATTCCCCAAGGGTTACCCGACTACCACCGGCAAATGATAGATGCACAGTCCCAATCACAATGTACACTGCCCGTGCAAATGTAGCGCTTCGCGCACTCAGTGGCTCTTACCCTCTCTGTCACACAGCTGAATCGCCTCCAAACTCAAATTCTTGATCATATCCTCACATGGACTCGTGGGGCTGCTAATGCTGTGTTCCACGCGTGGAACCTCCATTTTCCCGTGCGTTGTTATATTTTCTGTCAGCGTCCAAGTCCTTTGCCGGGTGTAATTTTGAGCGCCCGTGCCGCAGGATTGATCTTCACCTTGAATACAGAGTCCACTCGTTTCTCTCGCTTGCTCGCTCTCTCCCTCCCCTTTCCCCCGCTCCCTCAATGCTGGCGGAGAAGCGTCAGCGCAGCGTCACGGCCTCTCCATACGGCGCGCATTTCTCTCTGCGACATCGGGGCGAAATGGAAAGATTACGCGGAGACAGTGCGGAACTCGGACTGATTGGGTCTCTCTGTGCGTTCATGAATGAAGTACATCGTTAACGAGCCACAAGTGTCTCAGTTCCGCCGATGAACTAACGAACGAGACCGAAGGATTAGTGACTGGGAGCTTAGAAAGTGAATTGAACGACTCCTTACATAACAGGATTACCCTACCCAATAGTGGCCTCTGGTCAAGACAATTACTTCAAGTCTGAGTCAACGATGTTTCAATCAGTGTGTTAACAAGACTTTTTGAGGCAGAAAGTGAAGCTCTGGCCAGCTGGTCCCAGGCTACTACTTATCTGTCTCCTTGTGATAGCCTAAGCTGTAAGCAGGTCTGCACCGCTGGCGCTGAGTAAAAGTGGAGTGCCCATAATGCCAGGGTGATAATGCATACTCCATTATCCACATGGAAGGTTTCCTATAAAAAAAAAGTACCTCTCTTAACCCGCCCATAAAATAAGCTTTAAATCATGTCTACTGGTGCTTCTGAGTTCTGTTCCGTTGGCTCTGTTTAGGAAGGGGTGGGGACGGGGGTGCAGATTCCTTGGAAGGGACGATTGTAATGACTTGTTATGATTTAAGGAAAAACATAAAACTTTGGTTTTCTGTATAATTCCCAGCGTTAATCAATGGCTGCCAGAAACAGTCATTTATGCCATGTCACATCATGAACTTCACCTTGGCAGTACTATAGCCCATAGTTTTTGTGCCACAATACATGTCACCCTCACAATTATTGCCAGTTTTTCCAGCCAAGTAATTACCTCTGTAGTGCGAAAACATAAAGCCCACAGGGGTAAAAAAAAAATAATAATAATGCAAATGAACACACACACACACACACACACACACACACACACACACACACACACACACACACACACACACACACACACACACACACACACAGTTAACACTGCTTAGTTAAGAGGGGGCAGCCTTGCCTCAGCTGTGTCTCCCATTCTCATGTGGTGAGTCACAAAGACAGAGAGAGAGAGAGAGAGAGAGAGAGAGAGAGAGAGAGAGAGAGAGAGAGAGAGAGAGAGAGAGAGAGAGAGAGAGAGAATGCACCTGAATCCTAATTAAGGCTCCATTGTGCAGACAGGCCACTGGCAAACCTTGTGATTTTTAAAATTAAAATGGAAAAAAACGAATCAGAGGAACAAAAACATCCACATTGAACAAGTGAAAGGGGGGAAAATGCATTTGCACAGTTATTATTGCCAACTACGTAAATTCACTGGCAAAACCTCTGACAGGCTAATTTGTCTTTTGGATGGTGGGCCGATGTCAGAGCAATTTGGCAAAGTGATGCAAAATATGGTTAGTTACTCTTCTGAGCTTGTGTGTGTGTGTGTGTGTGTGTGTGTGTGTGTGTGTGTGTGTGTGTATGGAGTGTTAAGACAGACAGTAAAAGATTGGAGTGGGTAGAGTGACATCAACAGAGGGATATAGAGGAAGGACAAAAGATGAAATAAGAGGCAGACAGAAGACAGATTTCCTGGCTGTCTATGTAAGGAAGCAGAAACCACAGACAGAAAGCACTGCTTTGGCAACGCTGCTTTCCATAGAAATGCCAATAAAGCTCCTGGAGTATTGAACTGAATAATGTGCATCTTAACCAGCTCACCTGTCAGTTCCCTGACTTTTCTCTGTTTGTTATGTGTGGCTGTTATGTTATTTCACAGATGCCATTTTATAGTTGAAGGTCAAGGTGATAAACTCTCTCCTTCCCACTCTATCCATCTCTACACCTCTTTCTCTCTGTCCCTCTCTTATTTACACTCAATCAGTCATCGCTCTCATCTCACACTTCCACTCTCTCTCTCTCTCTCTCTCTCTCTCTCTCTCTCTCTCTCTCTCTCTCTCTCTCTCTCTCTCTCTCTATCAGTCATCACTATTTCGCCATGACCTTTCCCTCATTTGAATAACCTATCAATTCTGCGAGGTTGATGCATTATATATGCAGTGTGTGTGTGTGTGTGTGTGTGTGTGCATGTGGTTTAATATGTCTGACTAACTGACCTTGTCTGGAGTTCAAGCGAGGTGGGGGTGGAGTGTGAGGGGTGTGTGTGTGTGTGTGTGTTGGGTGTGTTGGGTGTGTGTGTGTGTGTGTGTGTGTGTGTGTGGGGGGGGGGGGGGGTCGTCTCAGGTGGCGACAGACTTAGGTTCTGCTTGCCCCAGTCTGAAAGCAGGCGTCCACAACAGTGATTAAATTCTCTAAATCTTTCCTCCGGCTCAATGCACAAGTCATCTGTGGGCGTTATTATTGAACTCACATCGATTCCATGCTTGTCAAATGAAGAACAGTGGCTGATTCACGAGTCACTCTGGCCTATTGTTTGTGCGTCAGAGGAGGAGGCACACACTGAGTTATGACATTTACAACTATTTGCTCCAGCTCTAGCACAGGTAACTATGAGGCTGCAAGGATGTCAGGAAGAATATTGATCATTGGTTTATGGTATTGATTATTGATCAAGGTATGATCATTTAAGTGTGAAGTGACATGATAAAGTATAATTTACAGATTAAGGACTGATTATATCACTGTTTGACTTTAAAATTTAAAAATAATTAAACCGTTTAAAAATAATAAAACCGTCTTGACTTGACTTGACTTGACTTGACTGTGTAAACTGTAAAAGTGTAGCCTACTTTTCAAAACTGTAGCCAATAGCTATCAGAATAATAACTTTTGACTTACATTTATGATGTGGCATAAGTGAATAATTCAGCTATCATATCCATATACATGTACCCTATCATATAACATAGATC
The DNA here is from genome assembly GCA_027497455.2 of Sardinella longiceps. Classification (NCBI taxonomy): domain Eukaryota; kingdom Metazoa; phylum Chordata; class Actinopteri; order Clupeiformes; family Clupeidae; genus Sardinella; species Sardinella longiceps. Next base: position 15,611,704 of record JAODXP020000032.1, on the reverse strand, counting down.
ATAGTGTATATCGTGATTTATTTAACTCCATTAACATCTAATACTGCCTCATGACATATTAAACAGCCTCAGCTGCAAACCCCTATTGCTATTCCTTATTTATGTACACATCTGTGTGTGTGTGTGTGTGTGTGTGTGTGTGTGTGTGTGTGTGTGTGTGTGTGTGTGTGTGTGTGCTATACGTGTACATACTGTATAGGGCAATCATGTAAATTGAATTAGTCTGTATAATGGATGCATTTCGCATTTCGAAATGCAAAAGTGCAGAATTGGCACAGTATCTCAGAGTCTCAGAGAACATCAGAGAACACATCCCCCTGTTTGAGATCTAAGGTCCAGTATATCAGTACGTGTGTGAGGTTTAGGTCCATTTGGCAGGAGGGGGAACTCTGATATTGTGTGTCGGCACAAACAAAGAAAAATGTATAGAATGGGAAAGATATTGTTCATTTATCTGAGGTGCCGGAACTGCGTACCCCCACGCACAAACACACACACACACACACACACACACACACACACACACACACACACACAACACACACACACACACACACACACACACACACACACACACACACACACACACACACCACAAATACTCTATCTGTTTCTATAGACACACACTCTCTCTTTTCATTCCCACTTTAATCCCTGGTGATGACACACAGCTATCATATCCATATATCCATATACATGTACCCTATCATGGGGTAC
>JAODXP020000032.1:15600987-15608487 GCA_027497455.2 Sardinella longiceps | reverse complement strand
ATGATGAGGTTCATTAGATTGGGTGGGAGTCCTGATGTGCATGCAATCAAGCTGTTCCATTGTTATGGGCTTGCAGCAATGAGATCAGACACAAAGGAAAATAATATACTGTAGATGCCAAGATAGATCTATGTACATGTAACAGTAGGAATTTATCTTTGTGCCTTGTACAGTCTCAGTCTTTGCAGACACTGTCCAAGCCTTTCAGATACAGTAGCGTCCGAATGCTTCCAATTTACTGTAAATGTACACTACACACCGAAAAGATCTTTTCCCAACCATATCCGAGCCAACAGGCTAGGTGTGTTTCTAGCCTAGTACAGAAGACCAGGCCTTGTAACAAGCGGTGAAACATAGAATGTAGAGAAAACAGCAATGGGCCTATGGAAAAAAATGTCTTTTTTTACAGTAATATGCTGAACCTGCCTGTCCTCAGTGCATTCTGGGAGATGTAACATGCTTAAGGGTGTTCAGTGAACCGAGAGCAGGAGACTGAGGTTGTGTGTGTGTGTGTGTGTGTGTGTGTGTGTGTGTGTGTGTGTGTGTGTGTGTGTTGTGTGTGTGTGTATGTTTGTGTGAGTAGGTGAGCTGGGGTTCTGGTGTCATGCTTAAGTACTCCCCCACACAGCATATTCAAAACCTCATGTACTATGCAGGCCTAGTTACTGTAATGCAATTTATGTATCTTACATCATACATAAGAACAAATATCTACACTAGAGCTCAAGAACATTGTGAGACTGGCACTTTATGGGAGTGACAAACTGGAAAGGCACAATTATATTAGGTGGAGGGTTAAGACAGGATGATATTACTGGGTATTAGCCAGGTATTGTACAGGATGTGCCTGAGTATTCATGTGGAATAGACCAATGAAGAGATTACGTCAGGTTAGAGAATCTAGATTTAGAGTAATATGCAGATTATGGGCCTTTGATAAAGGACAATAACCTATCCAGTTCTTTATTTGTGTAATTCATGCATTTAGTCTTTGAAGTGTCGGAATGTATTTGTTGACTTTTTACTGGGCCTGAAAATGAACAGAGTAAGTGGTCACAGTGCACATCAATTCTTGATGCCTTCTGAGTCACAAACCTATTATACAGTAAGTCAAGAAGTGTTTACAAAACAAAAGCTTCTTATTTTCATGTTTAGACTTTGTGATGTTGGGATGAGGGCTGCAAGTCTCAGTGTGACAGTCACGGCCCAATATTAGAGTTTAGGTTGAATGATTTTGACATTTGACACAGTGGTGGTGGTAAGGGTGTGTGTGTGTGTGTGTGTGTGTGTGTGTGTGTGTGTGTGTGTGTGTGTGTGTGTGTGTGTGTGTGTGTGTGGGGGGGTGGGGTGTGTGTGTGTGTGTGTGTGTGTGTCAGGGGTGGGGGGTGGAGGGGTGGTGGGCAGTCGGCTGGATGCCTCTTGCATAACTGAGAACAATTTGAGAGTGTCAGAACCTCCTGATGCTCTGCCTTGATCACACACACTCACAGCCAGATCAGATTATCTCTGCATAGGCCCTGGCTTATGTAAGCTGCACGGTCAGTGGCAGCCAGGGTGATGAACATGTGTGTGTGTGGTGTGTGTGTGTGTGCGTGTGTGTGTGTGTGTGTGTGTGTGTGTGTGTGTGTGTGTGTGTGTGTGTGTGTGTGTGCAAGGGGGGATCAAGTGAAAAAGAGAAGGGAGGAAGAGAGAATGAGACAAAAAAACAGCCAGGAATAGAGAAGAAAAAATAAACAATGAAATCCAGAGGAATGTTAAAAAAATGTGGGAAGGTAAAAAAAAGAAGCATGAAATAAGACACTTCTTTGGGAGATAATAGAATGGAGGGGATAGGTGAATGAAGAAGTCAAAATCGAGGTGTAGCATAGCAGAGAAGTAGTGGATGTCAGACTGTATATGAGACTACAGCACAGCGATGGCTATATAAGACCTGGCACTGGACATCACAACATACAAACTCCTTACTTGTCCACTAGTCTACATGGGCAACACTGAGGAGTCACTGGGTATTACAGACTTATAGATATTATTATTAAAAGCAGATTTCTGCATTTGCCCTGGGAGTGAAACACACATACACACACACACACACACACACACACACACACACACACACACACACACACACACACACACACACACACACACACACACACACACACAATCTCCTGACAAGAACAAACTAAACCTCCTTGTTAGCTGAGCCTTTCCAATCTAATTTGCCCTTGAAGTTTCTCACCAACTGGCAAATACAGTAAATGCATGCCTCCTTTTGTGTGTGTGTGTGTGTGTGTGTGTGTGTGTGTGTGTTATTGTGACTCGTCTGTGGCCTTCATCAAGGCGACAGGCTGAACTTTGTCCCTCTACCTATCTGCTGAAGGGACCTTCTTTGCTTGTTTCCTCCATTGGGACTGATTGCTTAACAACACATGACTGGCAGTTAATTAAAAATGTCTAGACGTATTTTGCACACCACACCACTCACTGCACTGTCAGTGTGTCACAATGTTTTGTTAGTGCCATTTGCTGACCGCTAGAGACCAAGAGAAAAAATTAACTCTAAAGTAGCCAGCCAGTTCTCTAAATAATAACCAGTGCTAAACAGAATCTCAAATGGTTTCTTGTTATATTCAATTCAATTTAATACCAAATTAATTTGTAGAGCGCCAAGTACAGTAGGCTATATTTGCCTTGTGCCGCTTAACAGACAGTACAAGGGCAAGGAAAAACTCAGTTCTATTTGTAATAGTTAATTTTAGGAAGAAACCTTGAGCAGATCCACCCCTCATGGGATCAAAGGCTTATAGACTGATTATACACCGTGATAGTATAATGCCACATTATTTTGTAGATTTTTTTTGGATGCTTTGGGAGAACTTTTAAATCATTGCCCTATAGGGGTCTGTCCCAGTCTATGAGCTGGCTGAGAGAATGGATGAATGAATGATTGAATACTATTTAATGCATTTATAATTGCATTCAACTTCTCACCTCAGGCAGACAAGAGTTTTGTTAATGGTTTATCAGATCACCAGATTGTGCTTCTTGAATGAAAGCACCTTTCTAAAAATAAATCGTGAAGAATGAATAATGTATTAGGTGCCATGCGCCTGTTCTCGGTTTACAGGGTTATGCTATACCTCCCCCTAGCGTGCAAGCCTGTATTACACCTCTGGAAAGGCAGCAATCCTACCGCGCCCTATTCATTTAGTCCAATCAATTAAGCCCTCGTATAATGTTGTGGAGGACGTGTGTCATATCATAGTCATTAGAGTTGGCAGGTTGCTCTCTGTCTTTCTTGCTCCTCATTGTGAAAAGTTAGCCCTAGAGAAAACCCACTGTCATTACGAGCGAATTTAAGTGAAAGGCTGAAAAAGCCGGGACTGCCTGCGGTGCTGAAGAATCCCATTTCAACCATGGGCCCCCTTGCAGACGCCGTGGGAAATAAGTCGGCTTTTGAGACGACGCTCCTGACAGCGCGATGTTATTGGAGCCCATTTAGGTTCGCCAGAAGTCGGGCCAGACACCATCCAAAGAGTCGCCCCTCATCAGCGCGGGGTTGGTTTGGATTCAACCGAATTTCAACTCCAGCGCCTAAGCGTGCGTGCCCAGATGGCTCCTCTGAGTAAATGGACTATTCAAGGATGATTGAGGACCTTCAATAGCAACTCTCTCCTCACCACACCCCGCTCCACTCAACAGCGTAGAAAAAAACTGCTCATTCATCATCCTCTTGTGAATAAAGTTTTGGGAAACAAAACCACCGGTGACCCTGATACCTTTAAATGTGAAACAGATTCTCCTATAGCCTATCCTCATAAAAGATGGGACGCGAGTAGCATTCCGGGCATTTACAGTAAACATAGGCCTATCATTAAATGATTTCCACTCTAAATGTCTCCTTTGGCCGTCGCTCTTAATTTTCCTGAATGAACATGGTGGTAGCTTTACCCTCTCGCCTTTTCAGTTGCGCTCGTGCTAAATGTTGTGGTTGCAAGATTTACACGTCTAAATCGCGGCACAAGAGTCTCTTGGCTGTTGGGAGTTTTTCAAGGATCTCTAAACAATGTGGTGAAGATTCCAGAGGCAGAAATAAGAGCTTAGCCGAGAAAAATAGCGCAGAACCAAAAAAAGAAAAAAAAAAGAAAAAAGAAAGAGAGAGAAACGAAATAGTTGCATTTTTAAAAGGCTGCCACCGCAAGCCACAAGTCTCCCATCCCTCCGCTGGAGCCCCACAAGGGCACATCTCTTAGTCCTCTCCAGCAAAAACATATGCTGGTAAAACGGTAAAACCAGTGCTATGCATACACATTAAAAACCTCTTGAACTTCCCCGTTGGTGTTCCAGAAAATGTAGGCCAAGATATGGCATACAGCATATTTCCGCAGTCTTTGTAATTGTGACTGATGAATGAAGTGAGGGTTACCGAGTACAACGCTAAGCCTGCTGTTCTTTTCTGTAATCCTTTGGTGGAGCCCATCTTTGCAAACCTCAGCCATCATTTCCTCCTCTTCCTATATTCAGAGGCCTACTCAGTCCTGAACTGGCACTTTCACACTTTGCACTTTAACACAGTAGCCTAAAAAAGAAAGTTACTCTGACATACTGTAATTAATTTCCTGTGGGCTTGGGCATCCAGTAATGTCTGTTTCTATGGACTTCAGGTCAAATCATTCTTATTAGGTCCATTTTTTTGCCTGTTTTGTTGCACAAGCTGTTTGCTGCACGCATGTCACATGCAATACGCTTCTGTATTCATAACAAGCTCAAGCTCTTTTTCAGTGTATGTTCCTTTATGGTTGATGCGGCTCTCTCCAGATGGCCGCTATTAATGAAAGCAAATGGACAAAAAGTCTCCCGTTCCCAGCTAGTTTATCCACAGATGACTCAGGAGACACATAGAGTCAATTTCTTTTCTATGGAAGTTTACTGTTCAACTGTGTTGCAGTATACATACCTCCCTAAGGACACAAGACCAAAGACCACAAACCTGTCAGCCTTAACTCAGCTCCTGAACTCTACTCAGAAACTGTCTGGCATGATGAAAACTTGACGTTGTGAAATGAAATCCCTTGGATGGGGTGACAGCTGTGGGTTTGTCCTTGAGTCAGCAATGTTGTGTTGAGTATTTAAAGGTCCAGTTTGTAATCTTGGAGAAAGGTTTCTGGTATTTGAGTTCAACAGCCAATACATCCCTTCATTTTTTTGCTCATGAAGCAATTTTTCTCTCAATATCAATGGCAAAATTACAGTAAATCTCTAAAGTATGAATGTTTTATCATAACTGCACAACATAAAATGGACCACAGCCTTTGACTAACCAAAATTAAACCCCAAAATTAAATCAGCCTGCAATACTTGGTAGTGTAAGTAAGGAGCAAAGACGTGAGACAGGGACTTGAGGCAAGGCAAAGGTTTGCATACAATTTATTACTTTGTAACTTTACTTTGTAACATTTCCTCCTAATACAGAACATTCAAATGGTACCACTTCATCCAAGTACCACAATAACCCCAAATTAGGTCTCAACTTCAAAGAACACCGCAATGGAGTCTACACTGAAATACATAGTTATCTGTTTGGAACTCAACAGATGAAACATAATTCTTAAGGCACTGGCCAGCACAACACTGTTACTGACTGTAATGTCCCTTCTTTGACTGGCAGAGAACCAAAGCTGATTCAATCCTCCCCATTACGGTAAGGATTACCATTAAGGTAAGGCTTCCATTCCCTAACTTAGAATTTAATAATTCAAAAACTTGATCCAGTTTCCAGGAGAGAAGTTACACGTGAACTAACCGAGCGTCTTGGAATACTGCAAGCCTCGGTCTGAAGGCCATGTCAAAGACACGTTCAAAGAGACCTTTCTCTTCCCACACCCCCCCCATGTAATTTTTTTTAAAACATTATTAATATTTCTCCATTCACAGGAGAGACACAAAGTACAATTCTACAAATGAATTACTGCTGGTCATCATTCACAAAACCATGAAGACTCAGAGCTCTGTCTGGCGCATCACAAAATGAAATGAAACAGAGCAAATGGCTTTCCCAGAACGCCTATTGACAGACGCTGAGTAAAAAAAAAAGAAATAGAGGAAAAAATAAAAACATTAAAAACAAAACAAACAAAACAAAACAAAAAACAAAGATGGGGGCGTGTAGGGAGGGAGGTCTTTGAATAAAACTAAACTAAGAGTCCCTTGTGCTTGCGCTGCTGTTCCCCTTAAGGCAAAATATAGGCTACAAAGGGCAAAGGAAACTCCTTTGCACAGTCAGTTTCAAATATTCACTTAATAGAAGTTGACCTTCCTGTTCACGACAAGAAACACAGCTCTGCTTCAATGTCAGTCCTGCATTCTCACTGCCAAAATAAAGACACGTAAAGGAAAAGAAAAATATTCTGTACAAAACGTTATGGTTTGCCACAGTCTAAATTTTTTTGGCACATTATTTATCATATACAAAAAAAGGATAAACTACAATATGCAATGATTGCAAATTAATCTCTGTCACACACAGGTTCACGCAAGATTGGCATAAACATTTCGCTTAACATAAAGCCATGATTACACTATACATGGAAAACAATGCAATACGATGAGGTGAGATCACTAGGAGTGGTTAACATCTGTGAAGTGCTGTTTTCCAAGGTCACTATGATGATCTTCGCTATTTGCTTTGGAGAGGATGACAGTGCGAGAGAAAAGAAAAGAAAAGAAAAGAAAGAAAAAGAAAGAAAGGAAAAAAACAAACACTTTTTGGTGGTATTTCGTTTTTTCACCTCAAATAAGACACATCTGGTGACATTCACAGCTTCGAGGTCTATATACTTTCAGACTTGACTGGAACGTTGACTGGAAAGTTTGGTACGTTTCCTCAAAAACACAACCGAGGCATATGGCACAGAAGAAAAGTAGTCAGAAGTAAGAAAGACAAAAAAAAAGAGGTAGTTGAAAGAACGAGACAGGGATATTGGTAACACCCACATGGCAAAAGTGGGGTTGATTCTTTGCTCAGTTCATTCCAACAGAAAAAATGATGGGAGTTTCTGCAAGTCTTAGAGCATACAAAAGGAAAGGTAAAACCTCTGAAGGTTACTGCATTAATTCAGGTTGGAAACTCCCTTTAAATTCTAAATTGATTTGTTCAATTTTGAAAGTGGTCTTTTAGATCTCAAGATCTCTCAAGCACAGAGAGCAAAAAATACACCTCTCTGAATGCCAAAAAAAAACAAAAAAAAAAACAAGACCACGAGGAATCCATGAATCCTCTCTGAACTCAATAATTTTCGCAGTTAAATGCTTCTTTGAGCAGAGAGATCTCTAACAATTAGAGAAGGAAGCACATAGACATTTGCGGAAGAGTAGATTCCTTTTCCTACATACTACATAGAGGTTTGTGCTCATTTTGGGGATGAGGGGAAGTAAACAGTGGGGAAAAAAAAGAAGGCACATCGGCTGTCCATAGTGCACACACTCAATGTGCGCAATTCC
>JAODXP020000032.1:15583487-15598487 GCA_027497455.2 Sardinella longiceps | reverse complement strand
TAAAGTGTGGCTCACCAGAAATGGCCAGCAGCATTTTTCTCCTGGCTCCAAAGGTGGTGATGCCCAACTCCTTCAGGTCATGATCAGTCAGAGTCAGAAACGTCTGCAGATCAATCTGAGAGAGAGAGAGAGAGAGAGAGAGAGAGAGAGAGAGAGAGAGAGAGAGAGAGAGAGAGAGAGAGATTTTTGTCTTTTCTACATCCATGAATATTGACACAGTCTTGCCAAAGCTGCATAATTTGAAATAATCTTGAATTTCCGTTGGGACGAATAAAGTCTTTATCTTATCTTAATTCGAATTATGAGAAAGATAGACATGTAGAGACAAGTACATCATTAAAACTTCACTATCAGGTATTTACATTTTTTCACTAAATCAAAGTGTGTCTGACTATTAGCACTGTGCAAACTATGCATAACAGTCTTTAAAAAATCAAACATACGCCCCTGGAGCTTCTCATTTTTCCACAGAAAAATAGCATGACTCATCACAATGGCTTTTTAAAGGTGGCAGATGCTGACATTTCAAAAATGAGACCCAAAGTTTAATGTCAATCGTCTACTGTAATGTCTATTTCAAACAATTCATCGAGTGGCGTTGAATTCACTGAACTGGAACAAAGTTCTAGTGTTTTGAGTTTTTTTTTTTTTCCATAAAGTTCGACGTCCAAATTAATTGTGAAACTGTCAGACCTTAGATGAACTCACAACACCACCACCACGTCTGGAGCGGCGACGGCACTGTCTCCAGTATTGAGGGAATAGAGCTCACACACACACACACACACATGCAGACTCTGCTTTTGCAATAACATTGCACAGTCCTGGATGTTCACATTCCCTTCGGTGAAATAATAATAATAATAATAAACTTTCTGATCTGCCCACAAATGACCAGAGGGAACAAGAACCTTTATGAGAAATTTAGACTGACTTAATTGTTCCAATGCCAAGTTAAAGAGTTTGCATTTCACCATATGAACTGGGTGACACAGTGATGTACTATGGATTAGGAGAGAATACGGACCCACCAGCCACTACCATAAGAGAATATGTCATACAATAAACAGTCAAAATAAAACATAATCGACTGATTCAATACAGGGATTGCCTGCATTAAGTAGATCACAACAGAGTGAGATATTTAGTGAAACTTTTAGAATGATGGCTGTGATTTCAGTTAACCCTCCATTATGTCTGACCTGACCATCCCCTGACTACACGTCACTCATCCCAGCACAATCAGACATTTCAGGGCTGCTACAAGCCTGTAGGAGAATGGATGTTGTTGTTACAGTATATTATGTACTGTAGAATAACATGGACTTAAAAAAATCTGGACTGGTATTTCAAATTTTCAGAGTACTGTAGGTAAATACAATTCTATCCTGATAACACCAAGCATCAACATTTAATGTCACTTACTTTAAAGACACACCAGGTTACATTCTGCTCTGTTTTTACGTTAGTTAACCAGCTTGGTAGCCACTTTGATGGTTAAGTGGCTCATTACGGGTTTAATGAAGCTTTTCTCAGCTTCCTCCACCACAAATTTACAGCACTTACAAGATGACAATGGCAACAATGTAAAACAAAACGGAAATACTGGTATGAGTAGCGTGTTGGGTGTTTTTAAAGTTGTTTTATTAAACAAAGTTGATTGACAGCCATCACTCTACTTATTTCCATGTGTAGATTACTTCCGCTTGTAGGAGATAACACACACACACACCCCAGCGTTCCAAAGCTTCCCTCCTACTCCCCTATCTCCTCCATTTCATTAGTAAAACTAGGCAAATTCCTCCTTATCCATGGGGGGCACTCGCATGTGATATCTGCTGATGGCATCCTAGGACAGCTAGCTGCCAGGCCAAACGTACTGTACTTGTATCTTAAAGCACTCACTATCAAGCAATCCGATTGGGTGAACTAGCGAAACCCTGGTTGTACTGTGTGAGGTGCTGTGCTGTGCTGTGCTGTGCTGTGCTCACCTCCTGCTGCTGAAAGACATCTGTGTATTTGCCCAGGCCCAGTGTGCTGAAGAGCTCAGGCAGGTCAGAGCCTTTGAAGGAGGAGTTGAGGCTGCAGCCGTTGCTGCCCGTCACCGAGGAGATGCAGTCCATGTAGTTGCTGCTGCTCAGGTAGTGTTCCGCTGAGGTGAGGCATGCACGCATGCACGCACACACACACACACACACACACACACACACACACACACACACACACACACACACACACACAGGCAGATGTGTGAGCAAGTAGCTGTAAGTAATGGTTAATTCAACTCTTAATTCAACTTTAAGGAGTGACTGCTTCCCTCCATTCCCATCCGTTCTCACACAATCACAAACGCACAACACAGGGGGATGTGGTATCCTGACACTGTCAGAACACGTGGGAGGGAAGTCTATGTGTGTGTGTGTGTGTGTGTGTGTGTGTGTGTGTGTGTGTGTGTGTGTGTGTGTGTGTGTGTGTGTGCTGGAGGCCTGGTTTACTTCATTCTCAGACATTTCGCAACTCAATCTGAGCGTGAAAGCATTCAAAATATCTTTGGGATTTTGGTATTTCCTGCTGACAGTAATGAAGGCGAGAGCCTGGTGTGCTGTTGCATGGATGTGCTCTCATGGAGACAGCCAATACAGCGCGAAGAAGCCTCTTACATCATAAATAATTCCATTGCAAAATGTATTTATAGAACAATGTCATGCCACTGTTCAATGCCATGCAAATGCCCAGAAAAGCTACTTAGCCAACACAACGAAAACTTTTTTTTTTTTTTTTAATTAAGGGCATTTTGCTAATGAGTATTCATTTGTCTCACACTCTAAACCGAATTGCCAAAATACAATTGAGGAACAAAGTCAAGCTACAATAGTTCATTGGTAGTAAATTCTATCAAAGCAACCATGAGCCAAAAGAAATAGTTTAATATAAAGTCATATAGCTTACAGAGAAAATTAAGACAAAAATAATAAAGTAGAATTCGACAGACTACAATTACCAGAAACAATGAGACATAAACCGTATAGAAATGTGAAAATGAGTTAGTCAGATACAAGTGCAGGAACGTTAGTTGCAAACACTCACCTGTTTTGTTCTGCTTCCTCTTTGGACTGATGGCTGAGGAGAACTCGCTGTGCGTGGGGAGCCCGCCCCCGTTGGCGCTCCCGTTCCGCTCACGCCAGTTATCCGAGTCGCTGCCGTTTCCCACACCCTCGCGGCTGTTGGAGCGGGACAGTGACAGGGGCGATCCCTGACGGAAAACACAGACAGCCGTTAGTAACCATGGCGCCCGGTGCGATGGCTCATCCGCCAGCCAGCACTGCCCCACTCATCAGTCTTCAGGCGGGCGAGACTGTCATCGCCGACTGGGCTTAAAACCACAGACACAAACTTCTCTCTCACACAGAGAATAACTGAACCTGATTCGGAACCAGGCAAAACAGATTTATTCTCCGTACCCACAGTCTTCATGTGCTACACAGCCCACATAAAAGCCCACTAAAGCACACTGAGACTTTAATATCTCTGGCTCGAGACAAGACAGACTACAGACCCCCTGGTAGAATTATATGCTCTCTGCACAGTATGCTAGAGATGCTAAGCTTATCTGTGTTGCTATAGTAGCCTGAGGAAGAGCGGTAGCTCCAAACATTGCTAAACAAATATTTTCAAAAAGGGAACAAAAAAACAACTGGTGCACGGACCATATTTCTCTTAGTTGACAAGTACATTTTACTCTGATCCAGCACCCATCCAAAAAACAGAGCTAGGGATGTGCGTGGTCACAGGACTATACAGTAGCCAGTTACCTCATAAGTGGTGCACATGCTGGGCTTGTAGGACACGTGGTTGGCCCTGCGGAGCTCCTTGATGGTCTCGGCTGGCATGGACTTGGAGAAGCCCAGGCCGCTCCAGGTGTTGGTGGGGGTGCGCACCTCCGTCACCACTGGCTTTTTCAACATGGCTGAAAAAAGGCAGACATACAGTACACAGGAGGTGAGTGTGGGGGGTGAGGCAAGGTGAGGAAAATGTCTTTTTTTTTCAAAGACTCTTTATGCAAAGAGGAGGTTTTTGAGGTTGGTGAGGTGATCTCAAAAATGCACATGGCTAGCCATTTTAAAGCAGGCAGTGGAGATTCTAAATGAGCCAAACATCCAAGACAGAACCAACTGTCCAAATTTTTGGTGTCAACCATTCTATTTCATCCTAAACACCCCAGAAAAAAGGCATAAAAGTGCTAAATACCGGAATATACCTTATTTAATGTCATCCCAGTTACACACACGTGTGCCCACACACTCTATGAAGTCAAACAAAATGGTGTTGCTCCACTTTAACAGTTTAAATATAGAATACACATCTGAATCTGCTGTACACAGAATGCACCTCAGTAATAAGCACAACGCTGCCGAGTCGCAGCAGCTTGTGTCATGGCTGCTACATCTACTCCAGCAAGTCTTGGTTTCACAGCCAATATAGGTTGCTACTTAACATCACTTTCATCCAACGCTCAACTGTAATTAAGACTCATTGCTCCATTCACTTTCTGAGGAGTTAATAAGCCATTTAAATGACCACTCACATTATATTCAGGCAACACACAGGCTGCCCTGTAAGTATCACTGACACACCAACATAAATACCAGAACTTTCTGCAGGCATGGAGGTTCATTATGTGGTCACCACGAGCAAGAGCGTAATTGCTGGTTTACAGTTGGCCAGGGCCTTCTGGGGGTCTGTATGGGTTAAGGGACTAAAAGATCATGGGGTTGTGTGACACTGGTGTTTGGGACTCGTATACACACAGGCAATCTGGAGGCTTTCATCTGAGTACCTATAGTTCTGCACCAGAACAAATCTGCAATCCACAACAAGAGAAGTTTAGAACTGCTTTTCCTTGCTATTCCTACACTTCCGAAATAGAAGCATAATGATACACTGTATCCACCCAGACAATTTTTCATTTTTTTTTTGTCTCTTTTGAGGAGACAAGGCACCGCTGTTCTAATTCTTAGTTTAAACAAAACAGACTAAACATCTCAGGTTTCCCAATTTGTCTTATGGAGCATAGGGCACACGCAGGAAGGAAGGAGCCCTGATTTGCTTCAAGTGTTTTTGTGGAGGGAGAGGATGAAACTTTACATACCTTTGGTTGCCAGTAACTTTTTCTGTTCATAGTCGAATGCCTAGAAAGAAAGGGAGAGAAGAGGAAGAGAGAGAGAGAGAGAGAGAGAGAGAGAGAGAGAGAGAGAGAGAGAGAGGGGGGGGGAAGAGAGACGAATTGTTTTCAGTTTCATAGACAGGGTTAAAGAGCAGGGCTGGCACAGATTTTCACGAGAGTTTGCTTGAGTGACAGCTCGATGCACAGGCATGAGCGTAACCATTGCCTCTTTCTGTCCAAAACGTTTAATACTCACACACACACACACACTCAGACACACACACACACACACACACACGCACACACGCACACACACGAACGGGAGATTAAATTGCAATCATGTCTTATAAGGACACAACCAGGTTGTTTCCACAAGGGAAACTGACACCAGTCAACCCCTATCATTAGCATTAAGCAATGCTAATGCTAATACATGGTTAGCACTGAAGCGTGCAAACACACACACACACATACAGACACGCACACACAAACACGCACACACACACAAACACACACACGCACACGCACACACACACACACACACACACACACACACACACACACACACACACACACACACACACACACACACACGCACACACACACAGGAAACCCAGGGTTACCCACGTGCACGTTTCCTCCAGATGCTAAGCAGAGCTCATACATGTGCCATGTTGGACAGGTATTAAAAATCATAAACATGTGAAGATGAGAAAACGTACAAGACAAGGCCCCACTTCTATGGGTCCGCATTGAGAACAGAGGTGTACTGTGCCAGGATAGAGAGAGGAAGTCATTTTAATTAGCTCGCTCGTGTGTCACCGATTCCAATGTTGGTAATTACAGTGGCCCCATTTGAAATCCAACGGCTGCCTCTGGTATGTGTAACAGCTGGCTTAGTTCATAGGAGGAAGAAAAACAGGAGGGCAAACTGCATATGGAGCTTGTTGTTGTGGGAAATCTCTAATTATGGAGCTGTAGTGTTTACATTTGCTCATCAGTAACCAGGGGAAAGTGCAACAAAGAGTAGACTAGGCTAGCCTAAAAATTAAAGAGCTCTCCTTATTTCACCCCAGAGAATAAAACTCATCAGAATAAAAGACTTCCTTGAAAATACTTTTGGCTGAAACACAAACAGCTTATGGCTTTCTGGTTATTAAACCTGAACTTTATTACACGTTACTAAATTCATTTAAATTTAATCTCATACTGCTCAGTATGCAATACACATTACATATTTCAACATTTGCAAGTTACCTCCTCCACTTCAGAACCTTCTAAAGCCCATGGCATTTGCATTTTTAAGGCTCAGCTATTTTATGAGCTCTTGTGAACGATCAATGTGCAAGCATAGCACAGTACCCCACACATGAATACATTGCAAAGACAGTCATAATTATCACCATTTCAATGCATATTTCCATGGCGGTATGAATCAGAGATTACTGGCCCCAACGTACCTGCATGTTGGCGAAGGAGGTCTGAGGTGCCAGACGAATCCGCTCCGAGTTCTGCTGCTGTGCTGCCCTCTCCGCTGCCCGCTCGCTGCCCGGGGCACGCTTGTCCGTCACGTGACCCTCAGACGCGCTCGAGTCCGAGTCCGAGAGGAGACAGTCAGAACTACAGAGAGAACAGAGAAGGAGAGAGAAGTGAGAAGAGAGAGAGAGAGAGAGAGAGAGAAAGAGAGAAAGAGAGAGAGAGAGAAAGAAAGAAAGAAAGAGAGACAGAAAGAAAGAAAGACAGAGAGTTTGTGAGAGAGAGAGAGAAGAATGGAATGAAAGGCAGAATGTTATGGGGAAAGAATGCGTAAGGGAAGGACGGAGGAAAAAAGGAAAAGAAATGATTTGCAAATGGATGGCAGTGAGTGGAATGTTTACTCTAAACTGATGATGACTTAAAGGCCTAAACCGCAGCTATTGTAGCAACTTCTATATGATTATCAGTGCATATGGGTTCATGCATATGTATGTGTGCCTTTTTATCGCTTGGTTCAAGTCCTGATACTTGCGGCCTCATCTTTTGGCAGCAGCTGTGTACATACAGTAGCCTATGGATACACATGTGTGTGTGTGTGTGTGTGTGTGTGTGTGTGTGTGTGTGTGCTTGACGCATGCGTGTTTGTGTACAGCACATACGGCTAGTGAGGGTTCTTGGTGCCCTACACGTGTGTGTGAGCATGCGTGTGTGTGTGTGTGTGTGTGTGTGTGTGTGTGTGTGTGTGTGTGTGTATGTGTGTGTTTGTATACATCACATACTGCAAGTGTGAGTTCTTGGTGCCCTGTAGGAGCTCCAGGGCCTGCCTCTTCCCTGAGCTCTGGCAGGAGGCCAGCATCTGCTTCAGTTCGCTGCCGCTGCCCGAGTGGGAGGGGCTTCTGGGCATGCCCACCTCCACAAACGCATCGTTGGAACCTGACACGGGTCACCGGGACAACAAAAAGACTTGTGAGTCTGCTGCTGAGAAGAGATCCTTAAGAATCTTTGTGGGTATATGTGGGTTAAAGCAAAAGGTACTGTACTATACAGTATTTGAGACATTGTCACACACATAGATTAACACACACACACACTCACAAACACTCACACACACACACACAGACACACACACTTCAGTCAAAATTACCCGAAAGCATAACAGGTAAAGCAACACAGATGTGAACCCCTTGCCTTTGTCCCAAACTATATAAACACACACCTTACTAGGCAGTTACTCAAGCAGTAAATTTCCTCTCTCTCTTTTCCTCTCTCACACACACACACACACACACACACACACATGCGTGCATACACACACGCACACCATGGAACCACACCCACTTTGTTCCCAGTCATCCCCACCCCTAAAATAATAAACGTGTCGTGGAGCCGAGCCCCGTGTGCCGCGGCGTGCAACACCTCTCCGACATCAAAGAAAACCAACGTCAGCTCAATCGCCGTAATTACTGCAGCTGTCCACCGCCGTTTGGAATAACACTTTTAATTGACTCCTCTTGTCGTGGTCAGACGAAAAGGAGAGAGGGGGAAAAAAAAGAGATGC
The DNA here is from genome assembly GCA_027497455.2 of Sardinella longiceps. NCBI lineage: Eukaryota > Metazoa > Chordata > Actinopteri > Clupeiformes > Clupeidae > Sardinella > Sardinella longiceps. The sequence goes on along the minus strand of JAODXP020000032.1, from coordinate 15,590,289 downwards.
TTTCTCCTGACCCAACACAAGTATGGCCAACTCAAACAGCACACCGTCCAATTGGAGGCCATTTGCTTGACCTCTCTCTCTCTCTCTGACTGACTCTCTCTCTCTCCTCTCTACTCCCCTCTTTCTCCCTCTCTATCTGTCTCTGTCTCTTCCTTTCTCTTCCTCTGCCTCCCTTTCTTTTGCGGATGAGCTGGGAGGCAAGAGGCATGAGACGCTTCATAATCTGGAAGGTATGACGCTGCGTGTGAAGTTAAGACGGAAAGCCGAGGTGCCAGTAAACAAGTGTGTGTCGTGTGGGTTGACATCTGGCTGTGGCTGAAACACGTTTTTGAAATAATTTCCACCATAAATTTTACAGAGAGAAATAGTCTCTTTCCGCTCAATGAGTCTTGACATTGTTACTCATACTGTAGACAGTTACCACAGTTGAAAAATGTGCCTTGTGAAAAAAAACAAAATCTGTTTTTAATATTTTTTTGTTATTTTGCGTCGTATGTCGATAGTTCTCACTTGTGGAATAGTTATCTTCCATGGTCAAAAGATTGTTCTTTGATGATTATTCTTTGAAATTTTTTAAAGCAATTAACTTGTTAGGCCCTTTTGTATTATTTGTTGATATTTCAATTACTACAAATTGGCTACACTACTGACAATTGAATGCTGGTGTTTTCACTTCACTGGCTTTCCATAAACCTCCAGCAATCAGTGAACACTGAAGCATTCACAAGGAAGTTCATAATCATAAAATAGTTTACAGCAGGGAAGCCTGAAGTTAAATACACCAAATCATCACATCACGCACTTAAAATAAACACAGCCGTTGCCATATAATGCTGGTTTCACCCTAACTTCTGTGAGTGTTTTGTTAAATTGGCTGTTTGTGGTTTTGATAACATGCCTTGTGTAATTGGTCTGCTAGTGATGTGGACTATGGGCATTAAAAATAGCATTGGTCCATATGGCTGACTGAATCCACAGTCTAGTTCAAATACACAATAGCTAAAGTGCTAGTGTGAGCTATGCAGGTGGTGGGACTGCATAAATACTTAACATCTTGAGGACTCCTCAATGAGGAGTGAATGGGTTTCATTCACTAATATCTTGTGAATTTTCTTTAGTTGTTCTTAAGGTCCCATTTAAAAACCTATATTTATAATACAAATCTTCTTTAAAAACTGTGATCATTCCAGACTTACGGTATACTTCTGCTGATGTGAGCAAATTACTTTTTAAATGGGTCCTTTGAATGCTACACAACATAACCACATCAATAGCACCATTTAGGCAAGATTTTAATCAACTCTTCCTGGTTGTATACTTGTAAGAGTTGTAAATGAGCATGATTTACTTAATGCAACTAATCTGTACCATTTTATCATTCATTTCATCATTTCATGATATTTTATTCAATAGAGTAGATTTTGTAAAACCATGCCCTCTGCAGAGAACAAATCGATTCTTGTTTGTTTTCAAGCAAAGACATATTTCAGTATGAGGCACATTGTAAGTCAGGGGAGTTAGGAATGATTTGTTGTGTGATTGCAGGGTCTCAGGTTTAAAACTAGAAAAGCGCTCAGAGAGCGCAGACCTCCGCCAAGACAATGTGGTCACAGAGGGTGTTCTGGGTCACCGATCGCCACCAAAATCGAATCAGTTCTTCCTTGTACCAATACACACATTGTTCGAAAATTTGATCCAAATCCTTGCAGTACTTTTTGAGTTATATTGCTCACAGACAGACACACACACACACACACACACACACACACACACACACACACACACACACACACACACACACACACACACACGCCAAGCAAAACACAACCTCCTAGGCGGAGGTAATAATAAAGTGGTAGCTGGTTGTGCAGTACCTTGGTCAGGGCTGGGTTTGGTCTGAAGACTCTCTGTGGGGCAGTGGGCATTGGGCTCTGGCACTGACTGGCAATCACTGTGACTGGCACTCAGAACCTTTTCAGCCAGTGCCGCCGCAGACATCCTGCTGTACACAGAACTAGGGTGCTGGTGCTGGACACACACATGTACACACACACACACACACACACACAGACACAGACACAGACACAGACACAGACACAAACACACAAGCACATTTAGATTGAAAACATGCTGCTTGCCACTTCCATGCTTTGCAGTATGCAGTATGTAAATTATTAGATGTATATGTGCCTCTGTGTGTGTGTGTGTGTACGTTTACATGCACGTAGGTAATGTATGTGTTCAATGTTCATACATCCATGTGAGTGTATCTATGATCTGTCTACCCGCATGTATGTCCATGTCTGAATATGTGTGTGTGTGTGTGTGTGTGTGTGTGTGTGTGTGTGTGTGTGTGTGTGTTTGTGACTGCAGAGATACTGTATGTATAGGTGTATCTGTGTGAGCGTGTGTGTGTGTGTGTGTGTGTGTGTGTGTGTGTGTGTGTGTGTGTGTCATACCTTCACGTGTCCATTGAGTGGTGCCATGGCCTTGCTGCAGTCGGGCCCATCAGTGCAGGGCGGCTCCCTGGGTGGCAGTCCTGGTGGGGGTGAGGGGGTGCTGTGGGTGAAGCTCTGGACCCCTGACAGCAGGATGTTGGTCAGAGTGGCCTGAGTGGCCGGGTGGATGAGCAGAGGGGACGAGAAACCTACCAGAAACACAAGACAACAAAAACATCAACAAACAAACAAACAAACATATCATATGCAGACAGTCAAACACTCTTCTTCTATTAACATCAATGTGTGTGTTGAGTCTGTATTTGTGTCTGTGAGTGTGTGTGTGTGTGTGTGTGCATGTGGTGTATGCACAACGGCATGGCATCCAGCATGGTGCCAAGTACAGCCATGTGAAGGCTTTACCATCACACCTGTTGCAGTTGTCGCTAGAATTAGCTGCTGTCGCTAATTCAACCGTTACAAAAAATACTTCCGAGTGTGTTTTGGATGTGTGTAAGGGCCATTATGTGTGTGTGTGTGTGTGTGTGTGTGTGTGTGTGTGTGTGTGTGTGTGTGTGTGTGTGTGTGTGTACCTGTGTTACTAGAGGGGCTGGTCAGTGAGCTGGACCAGAGCGTGGGACTGGGGGCGCTGGAGGTGGGGGTCTGCAGGGGACTGATGGAGCTGTTGAGGGCGTTCAGGAGAGAGTTCTGGGCGGAGCCTGCCATGGAGGCAGCCGAGGGGCCCAGCAGACCTGCAAAGGAGCATGGGAAAATCCGTCAGAGAGCTAAGGAGCATGGGATAGCCGAGAGAGACACATGGGATTGGTCTCAGAGATCTCAGAGACAGCTGAGAAACATGGGATACTTCTCAAAGATTGATGGCCAACAGCATAGCAGGCCAGAGAGAGTGAGAGAGTGGGAGAGAAGAGAACAAACACATAGCATCATGCCAACGACAACTGAGAATCCACAGGGTCAATTTAAAATGTCCTCACACTTGAGTGCATTGCACCAAATAAAACAAGACCAAATGATTTAGTGTAACAATAATAATATTGTGTGAAAATATATGGAATGTAATAATATGTCAATAAATTTTAAAGAATGCTGGTTCTGGATTTGCCATTATGATTTTTTTTTTTTTTGCTCTCAAAAAATGAGAAGTGAACTATTTCAAGGCTAACGGACAATACAATACCCAATAAATGACCACTGGAGATCAGAAAAGTCTGATGGAATATCCTTCTGAATGAGCACATTTAACTTTATGGAAGAAATCAACCCTTCTGACTGAAAATGACCATGGGAACTTGAAAGACTGTTGGACCATTTAAAAAAAAAAGAAAAAGAAGCATTGTTGCTTGTACATAAAGAATGACATTTCCAAGGGTGATCATAAAGAGTGCAAAGGAGCATGGGATGTAGGATAAACCCCCCCCCCCAAGCAAAGGATCATGGGTGATCTCAAAATAGCAATCCTTTTATTGAAAACCACACAGTTTAATAAGAAAATAAATCCTGGCTCACGTCGGAATTATAATGGGGAGGAGCGCAATGGCTCAGTGGTAATAGAGTGTGTTTAAGCTGACTAAAGAGCTTTGGCTAAATGCCTAAGCCACTATTTCAGGAGAAAATTGAAAAATATTCCTTTCACAAAAGCAGTCTCACTAAATGTCAGGGAGCATAAAATGCCACCTCTCGCCTAAGTACTGTCTCTTACATAAAATTAAAAATCAACTGATTTTATATTCATTTTCAGACGTTTTTGAGAGCTCAGCCACTCCATAACTCACATTATACTAATACCATTGAAAGATTAAAATCTTGGTGGATTAATTTACGTGATAACATCTTTGTTTCAGATGTTTAACGATAGTTTACAAATGATAAACTAAAGATGTTCAAATGTTTAGTTTAGTAGTTTATTGCTATATAAGGGAGGAAGGAATTTGGTGGGAACGAGTTTGGCAGAAGGATCGGGATGACTGTGGGTCCAACTCAATTTCAGCCTAAACCCACACTTGAGAAGTTTTGACCAGAGAAATAAAATGACTGACCAACTGACCAACCTGGGTCAGCTAACTTTGAGTGAGTGAGTTAACATGATCAGCAAACCGCATAATGAAAAGAGAACTCTGTGTTTGTAGTTGCCTAAAACAATGTATTAAGCTAGCTTGCTCATTTCTGAACAGATTAGAAACATTTTTGTGCTGAATTATACATGTATAATACCCTCAGACAACTGAGCTCTGGTTTGAAATGTATCAGAGCTCTCCTTCAAATGTAGAGTTTGACTGATATTTATTGAGAATTAGTTTCTATCTGAAGCAACATGGAGGGGCAACAGCAGATGGGATGGTGGAGAGGAGTGACGGGAGATGAACATGGATGTCTGGATGTCTTACCCATGCTGATGAGGCCTGCACCAGCCCCTCAGACCAATTAGTGGCTGTTTTTTTTTTGTTGCTTTTAATTGACTGTCTGGTTGGAGCCAGACCAGGTACTAAATCAGGCACTAAAAATCATACCAGGTACTACTCTCAGTTAGCCTGGCAGCGCCATCCTACGTACTTACGTTAAAATAAATTTTACCTCCGTACTAGACTGGACCAGAGCGCCTACTTCGGTTCGCTCACGGTTTAGCGATCAGCACACAGTTTAGAGCGATGTCTCTTAACTTGCCTGAACACGTTCGTTATTCTCCCCCCTACTTTCGAATTACCTTTACAAAAGTGGTACATGACATTAACATTCATGATCCTGAGGATTTATTGCCGCTACGATGTCAAAATAAATTGGAATTAGCTAGCGATCTGTTACTGCTGAATGCGGAAGTGAGAGCCAGGTGAGAGGATACGTCATATCCAAACGGCAACATGTTTCAATTGCATTGTTCCAGACTGCGACAGTCAACAGTCGGGCTTATTAGTCAGGCTAACTCTCAGTGGAAATAAGCAAGAAATGAGTACAGTAGGCTAGAGTATGTACTAAAACAGTCCAGTGTAAAAAAAGGGTCAATACAGTAGATTCCTGTGTGTCTTACCCAGGCTGGTGAGGCCCAAGCCGGCAGAGGCCAGGATGTCCAGGCCCACTGGGGTGCAGCTGAGGGCAGGGGGGGCCGAGGGGCTGCTGGTGGGGGTGCAGCTGCTGCTGAGGGAGGGGGGGCTGGAGGAGAAGCTGGTGGTGTGGGTGAGGGTGGGGGTCGGGGTCACGCCGCTGTTCTCCAGGCCCAGCAGGAAGCGTCGGGCCTCGTACATGTTCAGAGCGTTGCGCTCCACGCTTTTGACGATCACAGACTGAGAGGGGGGAAAAAGAGCAGAGGATACATGAGGAGGAGTGTGAGCACAAACACATACACACACCCACACACACATGTACGCACAGCACACATATCACACATTGGCTTATACACACCCACACACACTATTGTTTTGACACCTTAAATTAGGCATTTCATTTCTTTGTTGAACTGCACTTAACACTCTCATTTCAACAGTGTTGGGCAAGTTACTGCAAAACTGTAATGCGTTATTTATTACTTGTTACTGACATTTTAAAGTAGTCCCTTACATTAAAATATTACTGCTTTGAAAATGTAAGGCGTTACATTACTGTTGCATTACATTTAAGTTACTCTTCGGGCCCCACGGTATACTATGACCTTCACTAATTCGCTATGAATGTTGAGAATGACAAGCGGAGACTGTAAAGTTCTACATTAATTCCGGCACAGCAGATGTTTTGCCCTTGCTGACCTCTCAGTGATTTTTGGTGAATTTGTATGAGGGAAACGGCACTTCATTTCCAAGTTAAAAATGCAATGTAACTTGAGTTACTCACAATTGTACCGAGTAAAATATTACCAATTTTGTTTCTGTAATGCCTTTGATTGCCAAGTTACCACAAAAAGCAATGCATTACAGTAATTAGTTACTTTTGTAACTCGTTACTCCCAACACTGCATCTCAACATCTCATCACTGTGCACATACTAGTTGTAACCTCCATGCTACATGACAAAATGGCTCTTCATGCCTTAAAAACCAAACATACCAAATATGCAGAAGCTATGTGATTAAACACACACACACACACACACACACACACACACACACACACACACACACACACACACACACACACACACACACACACACACACACACACACACACACACTTGACCTGGCACTACTATCTGGAATTACAGGGTGTGCCCGAAAAGCACACTTATGGCCCTGTCAGAAAACATGGTGGCCAATCAACAGGAAACGCCAGCGATTACCTTGCTAGTACAATTACTTAGAAATAAGAGTCTCGGTGGCCAAAGCAAAGAATGGCAGCCCACCAGGACAGATCGATTACCAG
>JAODXP020000032.1:15573487-15575987 GCA_027497455.2 Sardinella longiceps | reverse complement strand
TTAGCTGCAACAACATCACACACACAGACTTTTTCCAGAACAAACACACCACTACCACCATCACCACCACCACCGTCATCATCATCATCATCATCATCATCATCGCCATGTTCCAACAAAAAACTGAGCTAAACAGCATCAATGCGTTGTATCCCGTTCCACCAGCTTGCTTTCGCCGGCGTCTCTTCAAACATGCCACTAGCAGCAGCACCACTACCAGTGTAAACAGTGTGAGCAGCCCAGCCTTAGAAAAATGCTCTCCTGATCAGTCCCACATGTTGTGAGGCCCATGCTTACATTCGCATTTTACTCAGAGAGAGAGAGAGAGAGAGAGAGAGAGAGAGAGAGAGAGAGAGAGAGACTGTTTCTGTGTGTGTGTGTGTGTGTGTGTCTGTGTGTTTGTGTCTGTGTTTGTGTGTGTGAGAGAGAGAGAGAGAGAGAGAGAGAGAGAGAGAGAGAGAGAGAGAGAGAGAGAGAGAGAGAGAGAGAGAGAGAGATGAAAGATGGCTGATCACCCCCACCCCTCCTCCCCACGCCCTTTCAGATGTGGTTGGAAAAGAGGGACCTCCTTCTTGGGACCAAACGGGTGGCTTTCATTGGTCGAGCTACAGGAAATGGCCCATCAGTCAGGCCCCGCTGTGCCTGAAGGCTGGGAATTCCAATCATTCATCTTGCTGGCGTATTATTTTTCTTTTTTCCATCCCCTCTCGCTCCATTTTTTATTTTATCGAGGTACTCTGCCTCACCGTCCAGGTTTAAATTTAGTCTGGCTTTCCCGTAGGGACGGTCGGTCAGCAAGTCAGAGCGGCTAAAAATCGCACTTTAGGTATTACTATGTTTTGTTAATAAACCGTTTTAGGTGGGGCGGGCGTTACGTGTGTCGTGATACGAGAGTAGGTTTTGCTAAAAGCACACAGTGAGCCAGACGTCTGAACCTTGTTCTGACCTCGGGTTGAATCAATAAGCATTTCGTGTTTCGCAAAAAACACCCTCCCAAGGGTTTACTCAGGCAAACACATTAGCGAGAAGCTAGCTCAGTGTGTGTGTGTGTGTGTGTGTGTGTCTGTGTGTGTCTGTAGATAGGCCTTGACTCTTACCACCGGAGTGGTTTTTGCCGTGCAGAGGAAACCGCTGTGGCTAAAGAAGCATGCAAGCGCTAGAATGCAAGGCTAATTTTTAAAACTGCCTAATCTCAACCGGGCATCGTACGGACATCACCCCTTAACCCGTGTCTTGGCCTTCCTGCAGCCTGGATGGACCAAGCATCCTGTAAACGCTACAGTCTGCAGATCCCAGAACAGCACAGATAACCTCCTCCTGTCTTTCTTCTACTCAATATCTCTGACACTTTGACAAATAGCCTTTGATACTGAAGTAAACAAAAATATGCCTTTTCCCCATCTCCATCACTCATTGACTACTGTACATGCCTAGACTGGCTATCACCACCTAGTATCTTGACTAGATTTCTTAGCCTCCAATCAAAGAACAGAAACATAAGACAGAACAAATGGTTTAAATTCAAACAAAGTGCCCGCCCACTGCAAAGTAAGTGTTTGGATGGTGAATGGATGGTGAATTTATTTCAAACATGTAACAAAACGAACATGCAACAAATAACATGCATAATGCACGATGCACACAAAACAAAGCACAATCGCAACATGCATTAATGCAATAACAGGAGCCACCTTAGTGACTCCTGCACTGATCGACCGCCTGGACACTCAGCAAGAGAAAAAAATTATAATTCACTACATATTTGAAACGGGGTGGAAAGAAGTAAAAAGTTGTTCAATCCCACTCCTTTTCTCTAATCAGTATTTACAGGGCGAAATCATAATCAAAACTCAAAACTCAAAACTACCTGCTTCATCAAAATCAAGGCACAAAAGACCCTTCAAGCTCATTTTCAAATTTTTTGAGACTATCTAGGGCTTGGCTCTAGTCCAGTCTAGTCCACCAGGCAACTATTTATCATATTATAAGCCCTTGACTGATAGCCTATTAGATTATTGTGCTGCATACTCAGAGCTCGCTGATTGGCCAGGATGGGATGCATCACGATCTAACAAGGCCAATGGACAGAATCCCAGACAGAGTACTGAAGGGAGATGAGAATCGAGCGTAGGAAGGCAATGGCCAGGCTAGAATCCCTTTAAACCTTTAAAGGAATAGTCCACCTCTTTATGAAAATTGGTTATTCACCTCCTTACTCTGAGTTACATATGTGGGTAAGAGCATTTTGGTCTCAGTGCAAGCGTTATCCTATTCTGACAACCCTAATTTTACCTTTAGCTTAGCATAGGCACTGGAAAGTAAAGTTGCCAAAGAGTTGCTATCTGGCAACTTTGCATTCCAGCGGCTATGCCAAGCTAAAGCTAAAAAAATGGGGAAAATTGGTGATGCCATACCAGGAAAACACAAGCACTGAGAACAAAATGCTTTTACCCACATATGTAACTCAGAGTAAGGAGGTGAATAACCAGTTTTCATAAAG
>JAODXP020000032.1:15563487-15565987 GCA_027497455.2 Sardinella longiceps | reverse complement strand
CTCGGCCTGGTTGTTGCGGTTGGAGTCAGGGAAGTGGATATGGCAGCCCGTCTCCTCCATCACCTTCTTGATGTTATTACCGCCTTTGCCAATGACGTGCGAATGCTCCGTGTGTGACACATCCATCTTCAGGGTCACGCGGTTACTCTACACACACACACACACACACACACACACACACACACACACACACACACACACACACACACACACACACACACACACACACACACACACACACACACAGGTATTCTTTAATGGTATGAAAGATTAGCCTGACAAAACATTTTCCATTGCATACAAGGTAAAGTGCCAACTCTAAACATAAATACAAGGGGACGAGGTCCTTCAAAAACATTAAGGCGAAATGTTTCTACACACAAATGCTGACCTTGATTGTTCTGGAGATTAGATTTGATACTCTAGTTTCAAACTTTGACTTGTTTGCAGTTTAGTGCTGCTTGTGTTTCATGTTTATTTGTTCAGAGACAGACAGGGGCCACTGGATGTGGTGGATTCATTTGCTCTTTTTTTTCCTTCTCTGACAGAGAGACAGAGAGAGAGAGAGAGAGAGAGAGAGAGAGAGAGAGAGAGAGAGAGAGAGAGAGAGAGAGAGAGAGAGAGAGAGGATGGAAGCTTCTCTCCCTCCCTCCAGACTAGACAGTAGCTTGTCTTGACAGCACCAGCATTCTACAAGCAGACAGTCACGCAGCGGTTTGGGTCATTTTTTCCAGGATTGAGGTAAAAAAAGAGACAACATCCAAAATCATCAACTCAAATGGGAGACATAATTTACTTCGCCAGTATAACCACAGGGCCTTTTTTTTCGTTGGGGGAAAACGAGACCTTTTCTCTCGTATTCCGAGCGGCTATGATTACAGGGCAATAAGGTCACTCAGAACTGGGAGGACCATTACTGTAAGCCACCAGCGGATGCTATCCCAGAAGGCAACAGCTGTTCACGGCCCTGGTGTTTATATCATGTTAGGGGTCTGGACCGTGATTGGTCTTCAGGGAGCCGGTGACCCTTGACCTCTTGTTGCCACACACAGTGATTTGCTGCTGTGAGACAGGGGAACGGCATGCAGCTGTTATGTCAGACAAGGACTGTGGGGGGCTCCAACGCCGCTGAGTTACACAACCAGGTAATACATTAAAGATGTAGTCAGTGATTCCCTGTTATTGTTTAGGGGGCAGGCTGCCGATTGTGAGTCAGCGGCAAAGATTTTAGAGAGAAGCGCTTTAGAATCTTTGGTTTGCAGCTGCAGAAAGGTGTCATTTAGAATGAGAAGGTGTAAACGTGTTTTGTTATTGTTTGGGGGCAGGCTGCCCCAACTGCTTGTTTTTACCAGAGACAGTTTGTTGTTAAGAGCCTGTTTGTGCCTGTTAAGTTTTTTTTTTTTGATCCATGAGGATAAAGAGCTAGTCATGAGAGAAGACATCTTTATGATATAAAAAATATTCACATTTGTTAAAACCTAATTTTGCAGTAATGCGGAAATAGTAAGCGAAGTTTGCATTCGATGTATCACTACAGAATAGTTTATAATAGTAATAATAGTTAAAAGTTAAACAGTTAAAATCCTAAATGGGCAACATGCCGTCTGCAGTATCACTTGAGTCTCCTTGGCACCCGACCCTTGACCCAGACAGTGCAAAGTTCACTTCCTGAAGGGCAGTCAAGGAGGCACCTCTTGAGTCCTTCAGGGGGTCTGCGAGTGTGGCACTGTCCTGTTTGTGCTTAGGGTGGGGGGTCCCAGAGAGAGTGTCATAGTGTAACTAAGGAGCTGTACACATGGGCAGAGGTTTCCTGTAGTGTGGTTATAGTAGGTTCCCAGTAATGCTCACACATCACTGATACAGATAATGGATGCAGAGATAAGAACAAGAATATCTCCACACTGAGGCTGCAATAATACATTTTAAATAAATCAATACATCAATTAGTGTTGGCAAAATTACCTGATTAACTCAAAAAAGTGACTAATCAAATTTTTTTTAACTCAGATTTAAAAAATGAATTCCAATTAATCCTGATGGATATGGTTCCACTTTCATGGCATGTATTATGTTCAATTTCAGATGGAAAATGGCTCAGCTATCAATTAAAACTAGACAAAGGTCATAGACTAGCTCCTGAATGTCCAACAACAGCAGAGGGTTGATGTTTGAGGAATCCAGAGGGGAAGGGGATAGGTGTGAATCAGGGTTGTTCCAGGGCAAAATAAGGATCCAACATACCCTAGCATCCAAATTATTACTGGAGGAAATGAGTTGCAATTAAAAGTGATTAATAACGATTAATCATTGCAAAATTTTGTGATTAATCAGATTTTTTTTTTTAATGGTTTGACAGCACTAACATCAACAAATGGGTGCTTAAGTGTCCACATACATTGTTTTCTTCATCTTTTTAAAAGTCTTTTCAAATGTAGCATTTTTAAATCTTTCCTTCTTTAGGCTAATGTTTATTTACTGTACTCAGATGCACCTCATATCT
>JAODXP020000032.1:15550987-15553487 GCA_027497455.2 Sardinella longiceps | reverse complement strand
GACATCTGAGAGCGTTATGAGAATCATCAATCAAGCAGAACACTAATCCAGCCAGAGTGAAGCGCGGTTTGGACTCAGAACCGGCACGACATCGAGGGGGGGTGGGGGGAACCCAGTTTAGAAAGATTCCAACTGGCCTGCACCTTTGGTGTCATGACAACCCCTCCACCACATGTCCGTCCAGCGTCTGGGGAATCTGGGTTACAGCTGAACAACACACATGAGAACTATCCATCTTCCTGAGAGCCTGAAAAAGCAGGAGAATCAGGCTGGCCAGGGCAAAAAAAGCACTGATAAAGAGGTCTCCATATAAAGTCGATGGGGCCTGCGATTCCCGCTAGCGGAGTCGTTCCTCAGCCTCGTAAGCATACCGGGAAGTGAAGCCTCAGCAGCCTAGCACATCTCCATGGCAACTACCATGGTTATACTGCGGCCATGGGCCATGAAGTAGAGAAGCAGTAGAGAGAGAGAGAGAGTGAATATGTGAAGAGAGAAAAGAAAGAAAGAGAGTGTTACGGAAAGAGGGATAGAGAGAGGAGGGAGAGAGTCTGGCATAATAGTTCTGCACTCTTGAGTGTTTTTACAGCTGTTCCCCTCGGTGGGTGAATGGTCATAAATCTCCAGCACAGCCACTTTGGTCACCAAAAAGGACTGGTTGATTCTTACACAGCTCAACATCTGATTGGCTAAAGCGTCCCCAACTCCCTACTGGATTGGTCAAGACATCTGCCACTCATTCCTGGACCCGCCTCAGTCATATCCAACATAAAAAGAGTATTGGCTAGGAGAACATTCAAATGTCAAACATCACAAGGGTCTTTTATGGTCTCTGTGTTCACATGACATTTTCAAAAATCTAACTTCGTCCAATCAGGAAGGGCAGAACGTGCACGGCGGCCACCTTTCTTTTTGGCGAAGGTCAAGTCTGGTCAAATCCGTACTTCATGAGGACACAGATGCTGCTGACAGTGTTTACAGAAGCAGAGGTACTTCTGGAGCCACGTCCAAGCACAGGAATATAAAAGCAAAGGAACAAAGAGAAAAAGAAAATAAGGAAGAAAAAAAAACAGAATGAGGGGGAGGAAGAGTGAACGTGAGCAAGGACTTACAAGGATGAAAAACAAGAACTTGAAATGGAACAAAGTAGGATTGAGGGATAGAGGATTCATGAAGGAAAGCAAGAAGAAAAACAGGAGTGGGAAGAGAGAGAGAGGAGAGGGAGAGAGAGAGAGAGAGAGAGAGAGAGAGAGAGAGAGAGAGAGAGAGAGAGAGAGAGAGAGAGAGAGAGAGAGGTATGGCAGGGTCCCACAGGGTTCAACATACCAACTTGTCACTTTGACTGATCCCACAATGCACCTCTTTTTTATATCACAGAACCACAATCATGTCTAAAAGCCACCAACAGATCTTCTAAAACATTTCTTTGTCACATCGCCTAACCACAATCACACCACAGTCACAAAGTAACCTATCAAAGCGGCTCTTTTGCATAGCAACAGAACCACAGTCAAATCACACAGTCACACACTGATCTCCCTAAGCACCTTACTGGTCCCACTCAACCACAATCTAACCACACAGATACAAATTGATCAACTGAAGTGCTACACACTGGAGAGTTAGCATCATGCTATTTAGTCACGAAGTGATATACCTAAGTAACACTTCTCCCTCTTGCCACTGGACCACAATCTGACCAGAGAGTTACAACAGCAAACCAAATTACACAACACAATAAAACAAATGCATTATTAATGTGGTGAAATCTCCTGAGGAACACTAACCCTTGATACCTCTGTTGCCACTATTTGACATACAAAGCAACCACACTGTATTCCCTTAACAACACAAACCTGCTTATAACAACACTGCCATTACGGGGCTCTTTATAATGCTGTAGAATGCTCCATTCACTTCAATGGGTCTTCCTAACGTTCTACAGTCCGATATTTTTTTTAGCCTACAAGTTATAATGATCACAGACCACTGTCAAGGAAAGTGAAACAGAACGGTGTCTTAACCAATCAGGTTTCCCAAAAGCATAGATGCTAATTTAGTTAGTTGGCAATGGGAAATTACAGTGCATCCAATAAAGTTCCTAACTTAGCTAGCAACTATGCCTTTGGGACACAGACCCCAGCTGATCAGTTAACAGATTGCTTTTTTTTTGCAGACACAACCGAACCATTGTGCTGACACCTCTTTATTACAGAAGTATTTAATAATTAAATTAATATTAATGAAGCCATGTGATGACCCACAATGCAACTACGTAGCAACCATACAGAAACCTCTTGACAACAACACGGCTATTAATTGATAACAGCCACAAACACCACATTAACCTCTTTACAAGAACAAGGGGTCTTGTTGACAAGAGCAACATCTAATAATGAAAAATATTACATTCACAACAGAGCTGAACTGAAGCCTCTTCAAAACCCACAGGGAGTTGTCTTGAGTTGACACCAAAACCTCCGTCTCCTTGAAACAATTAACG